>CM053605.1:128856714-128885109 GCA_028646535.1 Procyon lotor
AAAAAAAATATATTAGACTTGTGATTTGAACAGAGCCCCACACCTGATTTTCGGTGCTTTTTGGTCCTTAGAAGAAACTAACTCCCAGAATTTTAAAGAAAGAAAACTTAAAAATATAGAAAAATAAGGGTAAACACTATGAAGGGATGGAATATGAGTGTAAAGATGAAAATTAAAAAATATTCTAAAAAAGGGATTGATGAGAGGTTTGCTGAAAAAAGAAAAAGGAAAAGAGAAAAGGGGAAAGAATGTGATAAGGCTGGAGACTAGAACCAAGCCATGTGCTAGATTTAGGGTATATTTTGTTCTTTTAGA
The DNA here is from genome assembly GCA_028646535.1 of Procyon lotor. NCBI lineage: Eukaryota > Metazoa > Chordata > Mammalia > Carnivora > Procyonidae > Procyon > Procyon lotor. Next base: position 128,857,030 of record CM053605.1, read on the forward strand.
AGAAATTGTATCCCAAAATTTTAAAGAAAAAAACCCCTATGTGTATACAAAAAATAAGGTCAAATACAATGAGGGAATAAAATATGAATGTAACAGAGAAAATCAGAAAAGATTTTTAAAAAAGTATTGATAAGATACTAGTTAAAAAAAGTTATTATAGGAAAGAGAAAAATTAAAATAAATAGAATAAGAAAAAAATAAAAAAATTTAACTCTGAGAGACTAAAGGATTATGAGGAAAAAAAGCCCTGAATTCTATGTGTTGCTTCTTCTTTACTCTGGAGTTCCAGAGTTCTCATTGATTGATGAACTTGGTCTTGACTGAATATTCTTGCTGATCTTCAGATCAGCAATATTCACTGAATATTCATTGCCTGTTGCAGTTAATCTCAAATGTATTTTCCCCAAGAGCCCCACTACTCTTGCCAGGGGCCAGGCTAAGCAATCTACTCAGGTTTCCTCTTGGAGCTTTTGTTCCCTGAGCTGTTTCCATGCAGCTTTGGAGGATGGGAATGAAAATGGTTGCCTCCCAATCTCTAAACCCATAGGAGCCGAGATCTCGGGGCTGCACTCCTCAGTGCGCCCTCAGAGAAAAGCAGTCAGTCCCTCCCATCTCCCTGGTCTCTGGCTGCACTCTGTGCTCACCTGGCTTGTGACTGAGTGTTTTTATCTCTGGCGCATGGCCCTGTTTGGAGTCTCCAAACCCAGCTGACTCCTGCAGTGTGCTCCCGCACTGCTTTTCCCAAAGGAGGAAGGAAGGGGTCTTTCTGAATCTTCCCCTTGTGGGGTCCCTGATCAAAGAACAGTGGCCCGACCGGTGCCATGGATCACAGTTTAAGGTAATCCTGAGCTGATAGCCCACTGCTCGGCTCCATCTCTACTGTTGCCTTCCTCACTCTGATACCTGGGTGTTCTGCCACCCACCCGGTCTTTCTTTGACCTTATGGGTCCTGAAACTACACTGTCCCTGCGAGGGCTAAACCCCCTGCTTAGCCTCTGGAGAGATGTCCCTCAGTGGAGCAGACTTCTAAAAGTTCCAATTTTGTGCTCTGCTGCTCTGCGGCTGCCAGGAGCCAGCCCTTCCCCCCACGATCTATCTTCCTGTCACTTTGGATTCACTTCTCCACATGTCCAGCCTTCTGGAAAGTGGTTGCTTTTCTGTTCCTAGAATTGCTATTCTTCTTCTCTTCTATCTCCTGTTGAGTTTGTAGGTGTTTGAAATGGTTTGATAACTAACTGAACTTCTGCGATCTGATACTATCTGAGCCTCCTACTTCTCTGCCATCTTTTCCCCTTTTTCTTTTGCTTCATGGGAATTAGATGGTCCACTTCACCAAAAGGCATTATTGCATATTGATGGATTAATGTTTATACCTTCCAAGGAACTCTTGAAGATATGACCTTATTCTCCAATGCCTAAGTGTTAATACCCACTTAAATAAAGGGGCAAGGAGACACCTAATAATCACTTCAAATCACCTGTGTGACAGTCAATCCTAACCAAATGTAAAATAGTCTTTTTTTTTTTAAGATTTTATTTATTTATTTGACAGAGAGAGTGAGAGCGAGAGCAGGAACACAAGCAGGGGTGGTGGGAGAGGGAGAACCAGGTTTCCTGCCAAGCAGGGAGCCCGATGTGGGGCTCACTCCCAGGACCCTGGGATTATGACCTGAGCCAAAGGCAGATGCTTAACGACTGAGCCACCTAGGCACCCCCAAATGTGAAATAGTCTTAAGGTTAAACTAGAGAAGATTCTTATGGGAATGTGGATCTTGGAATTCTCTCACTGATTTTTTTTTTTTCTTTCCATTGGATGTGGCTGAGGTGGTCCCAAAGGTTCTGTTATGATAATGGGATATGCTTTGGTCCTCTTTACTGGAAGTTATGTGGGTATAGTTTGAACTTGCTTTTTAATTTTAATTTATATATTCGTTTATTTTAGAGAGAGAGTATGAACAGAATTGAGAGGAGCAGAGGGAGAGGGAGAGAATCTTAAGCATGCTTCATACTGCACAGAGCCCAATGAGGGGTTCCATCTCAGATCCTGAGATCTTGACCCGAGCCAAAAATCAAGAGTTGGCCACTTCACCGACTGAGCCACTCACATGCCCCTAAACCATGCTTTTAAGCCTGAGAATTTCAGAAATCTGAATAAAGAGCTCTGAGAAACAGTACATGAAAAAAACAATCCTATAGGACGTGGTAAGTCGAATGGCATGGTGGGTTTCAGAATGTCAGATGTCAAGAAACATGAGTTGTGGCTGTCACTCATGTATGGCAAATCTAGTTTATCCCTTAATCTCTCTGAGTGAGATTCCTCAATTATAAATGAGGTTATTGATGCTTCTCTATTGTTCTTCTGAAGTTACATCAAATAATTTAAATCCACTGGATTAGATGATCTCCTGGACTTTTTCCAGCTGTTCTAAATCTCATAAGTTTTTATTATACTTTCCTATTAGAAATTAAAACTGAGGTTTAATATGACGATTTTGTCTTATCAGAGATATTTGTGGATCACATGAATCCTTGTTTTCTCTGACACAACCTTTACTAAGAATCCTTTTGTTGAGCTCCTGCAAGGATTTCTGAAATTTAAAATCCTTCAAGCTATTAACACATATTTAGCATTTTGTCTCTCCAGGGCACAAGCTCCTTTCTCCCTCAATGGACAAAAATAAGAGAAACTAACATTCCTATCTGAGAGAGGCATGAAACAAGGCTTTCAGCTGAGAAAGGCCTTAATTCCTGAAAGCCCCAATCTCATGATGTTGTCTGGACCCAGTGGGCATTTCTTGACTGTAACAAGAGACAAAGAAGGACACTATATCTTTGCAGTTTGTCTTTAGTGGGGCACAGTTTCTGATATCTTGGGTTTGTCGTTTCTTCAAACTGCCCTACTCTTTCAGGTCCTTCTGTTTCCTGTGAGTCTCCTAGCTCTTGAAACCCTCTTTTGTTCCTTGTGAATATTCAGAGGTCAGTTTGTAGCAGGGCCACATCCTCTAAAATTACCTGTTTTCTGTTTTTTATTTGTTTGTGTTTCCATAGCTCTTTCAGGCTACGGTTCTTCTAAGGAATAGCTCTTTTAAGGACACTGTTCAGTTCTCTAGATTAGCTTTGGGGAAGCAATCTGTATAAATACTCACTGCCATAATCTTAACTACCCCCTCAGCAACTTTTATTTTTCTCTGAGGTGAAGAAATGGTCTGTTGATTTCTCCTTTGGCTCAGAGTATATTCTCAGATACCCAGTGGATTATAGAATGCTAAGATTCTCTCTTTGTGGTGGATAATTCAGGAACCTAGGGAGCTTGGCATAACTCTCTAATTTATATTTACTTCCTTGGGCAAAGCAACACATAACGAATCAAGACTCAGAAACAGCTTTGGGCTTATCATAGTTCCCTGAGGTAATTATGCAAAGTAAACTCTAATAAAGATCATGGGTTATACACATAAGAGCAGCTTAAATCCATGCTTCATTTAAGCTCATTGTGATGAGTGGATATTGGTTGTTTGTTTCTTTTTCCCTGTGGACTAAAAGATTAGCGTTCATTTCAGAGTAGCATAATTTGTTCTTCAAGGGAAGACATTTAAATGATGAAGAAAATCACATCCTGAGGGATGACAGGTGAGTTGGACCTTGGACTTTTGAGTGCATGTGTTTATAGTTTTTGTTATTTAATCATTCAAAGCTGAGAGGTGGGAGGGATTCTAATTAGAAGTGTCTCTTTGGATACGGACCATGTATCATAAGGATAGATGTCTCCTCCATCCCTCGTGAATGGCTAGGACTTTTTTGAGGTCATTAGACCACTACCTAATTTTCCTTGAAAGAAAGAATAATTCAGTCATATATCTGATGAAAAGATTATGACATTATCTTAAGTCAATTTGGGCTCTAAAGCAAAGTACCATGGACTGGGTGGCTTATAACAACAGAAATTTATTCCTCACAGTTCTAGGAACTGGAAGTCTAAGATCAAAACATGAGCAGATCTGGTGTCTGGTAAGAACCCACTTCCTGGTTGATAGATGGAGGTTTTTTTTTTTTTTTTTTTCCTGCAACCACAAATGGTGCAAAGGGCAAAGAAGCCCTGTGGGGTCCTTTTGTAGGGGCATCTGTCCCGTTTATGATGGCTTTGCCCTCATGACCGAATCACTTCCCAGAAGCGCTACTTCCTATACTACTTTTCAGGTTAGGATTTCAAAATGAATTTTGGAATTTTGGGAGACACACACATTCGTTCAGTCCATTGTGGAAATACAGTTTGATGTATTTTTGCTGATTTTGTGGGTAGATTAACTGCATAATTCTTGTCTTTGAAGACCCATTAATGTTAGGCATTGTCTTCCCTAATTCTATTCATTTTCAGGCTTTCATGTCTGTGTGGTTCAGGTCAGTTCTTTCCAGGCTCCATGTCAATCCTCAGTAAGACAGGAATTGAGTATTAGAAGCCTTATCCACTGGCAGGTGGGGTCTGGAACCCTGCCATATATACGTGGCAGTGTGGAAGAGACTTAGCTTCTGACATGCTGCAAAACAGCTCCGAGCTGTGACATCTGATTGACACCCACCTCCTAATCTTTCCCAGGTGTCAGGCAATATCAATTTAAGATCTGTGTTTCTTTATTTTAATACTTCAGAGATTTGACACTCATTATCATTTCTGATAGCCAACCTTATGGTTTAAAAAAAACAGCGATATTGATGATGGCTCAGTTTTATTTAGCCCATTCACTTAGCACTATGTGGAATGAACTTTTTCAAACATTTTGTGTGGATTATCTCATTGCATTATCACAATAATCCAATGGAATATTTTATCCTTATTTTACAGTTCAGAAAATGTAAGCTTTGAAAGGTTACTTAACTTGCATGATTCTACGTAGCTAGTAAGTTGCGGAGCCAATATTTGAAAACAGATCTCCTGACTCTTGAGCATACAGTAAATTAAATTAATTAATTACTTGTACAAAACATCTTTTAGCAAGTGTTCTTAAACCTTTTATTTTTTCCCTTTTTTACTATTGAAGTATAATTGACATACAATGTTATATTAGTTTCAGGTGTACAGTTTATTGATTTGTTAATTCTATACGTTACTCAGTGCTTACTGTGGTAAATGTCACCCCCATCTATCACCATAAAACTTATTACAGTATTTTTGACTATGTTCTCTGTGCTATGCTTTTAAGTTCCATGACTTACTTATATTTAGAAGTTTGTACCTCTTATCTCCTCTATCTCTTTCACCCATCCCCCTGCCTACCTCCTTGATGGCAACAACAAGTTATATCTGAGAGTCTGGTTGATTGGTTTGTCTGTTCATTTGTTTTGTTGTTTAGATTCCACATATAAATGAAGTGATATGGTATTGTTCTTTCTCTGTCTGACTTATTTCACTTAGCCTAATACTCTTTAGGCCCATCCATATTGTTAAAAATGGCAAAATTTTATTCATTTTTATGACTGAGTAGTATTCCATATCTGTCTGTCTGTCTGTCTATTGGTCTCACATATTCTTCATCATTCATCTACCAATGGACACTTAGGTTGCTTCCATATCTTGACTATTATAAATAATGCTGCAGTAAGCATAGGGGTGCATATATCTTTTCAAATTAGTGTTTTTGTTTTCTTTGGGCAAATACCCACTAATGGGAATACTGGATCATATGGTATTTCTATTTTTAATTTTTTTGAGAAACTTCCATACTATTGTCCACAGTGGCTGTACCAATTTATAGTCCTGCCAGTAGTGCACGAGGATTCCCTTTTTTCCACATCCTCAAGAACATTTGTTATTTCTTGTATTTTCAATAGTAGCCATTCTCACAGATGTGAGATATCTCTTTGTGAGTTTTTTTTTTTAAAGATTTTATTTATTTATTTTGACACACACAGAGAGATTACAAGTAGGCAGAGAGGCAGGCAGAGAGAGAGAGGGAAGCAGGCCCCCTGCTGAGCAGAGAGCCCGATGCAGGGCTCAATCCCAGGACCCTGAGATCATGACCTGAGCTGAAGGCAGAGGCTTGAACCCACTGAGCCACCCAGGCGCCCTCTCATTGTATTTTGATCTGCATTTCCCTGATGATGATTATGTTGAACATCTTTTCTTGTGATTGTTGAACATCTGAATTTCTTCTTGGAAAAATTTTTATTCAGGTTCTTGCCTATTTTAAAATCAGATTTCCTGGGGATTCTTTCTGGTTTTGAATCGTGTAAGTTTTTTTTTTTTATATGTTTTGGATATTAACCTCTTACTGGATATACCATTTGCAAATATCTTCTTCCATTCAGTATGTTGCCTTTTTGTTTTGCTGATGGTTTCCTTTGCTGTGCAAAATCTCTTTGTTTTGTTATAGTCCCAATAGTTTATTTTTGCTATTAATTTTCTTGCCTGAGGACATGCTTCTATAAATACATTGTTAAGGGTGATGTCCAAGAGATTAGTGCCTAGTTTTCTTTTGGGAGTTTTATGTTTCAGGTCTCACATTTAGGTCTTTAATCTTTTTTGTTTATTTTTGGGTTTGGTTTAAAAGAATGGTCCAGTTTCAGTCTTTTGCATGTAGCACCATTCTTTTGCATTTTCCCCAGCACCAGTTTTTGAAAAGACTGTTTTTTCCCCGTGGTGTATTCTTGCCTCTTTCATTGTAGATTAATTGACCATATAGGTGTGGGTTTATTTCTGGGTTCTCTGTCCTGTTCCATTGATCTGTATGTCCATTTTTGTGCCAGTACCATACTATTTTGATTCCTATTGCTTTATGGTATATTTTGGAATCTGGAATTGTAATACTTCGGGCTTTACAGAACATGCATTTTAACCAATCCTCCAATTTTCCATTGCATCACAGGCTTCCCTTTATGAGGACCCAGGTGAAAAACTGGTGAGCACTGAAACTCTTAAAATCAGATAAATCTAAAAAAAAAAAAATCAGATAAATCTTATTCCTGCATCTAGCTTGTTTATATTTGATGAAAACACTGCCGACCTTAGGTGTATATTTTTGTGTGCTAACATTAAATTTTGGCTTTATACATTTTCTCTTTGCCCCACTTTTTTCATTTACTAATATTCATTGTATGTTACATATTTCAGTGTGTTGATTAGAGTAGTGCTTATAGCTGCTAGATCTTTCACTGGTTTTACACAGTAGAAGTTCATATTTTGTTCACATAATTGCCCAATGCTGGTGTTCCTGACTGATGGGGTTCCTTCCTCATGGTGATTTAGGGACCTGTGCTTCCTTAATCATGTGACTCAGCTTTCACTTAGGTCTGCATAGTCCTCTGTCAAATGGAGGATGGAGAATGAGAGGATGGAGTTGGCATTTTTACTTCCTAAGCAACATGGTTGGAAGTGACATGTATTGGTCTGTTTTGCAAGAACCGTTCACATGACACCATTTGAGACAAGAGGACTAAGGAATGTAATCCTTGGCTTGGCATCTACTTCTTGACAATAGCTGTATGCTATGAAAGGGTAATACTATGCAGATGTCTGTAAAATGGTTGAGTGTAAGTAAATGGTGAAGTTTTTGGAAATAGCTTAGCAGCTGCAAACCTGGAACCAGTATGATTGCGTGAATCCTAGAAATCTTTGTGCTTATTAGGCCAAACTCTCTGGCTGCATCTACACAGTTTATGTAACTGGGCTTTTGTTTTGATATGTGATTAAGTTCAACCTTTGAGGTCCTTACAAGACAATCTGACTGTCACTTGATGCCTCATATCTGGGGTGCCACACCACCATCTCTATCCTTATATCTGCTGGCTAGGCTCCTCCTCTAAAGCTGGTAGAGCATTTAGAGCCATGAAGTTGACACTTACCTGACTTTGAACATAGCTGGTGCCTAGAGACTTGATGCCAGGAATCTCTTCTATTGATTCCTGGGAAAAGGGTTTCTTTTGGTAGTCCTTAGTTTCCAGTGAGTTCTTACTAGTTAGTTTTTGAAGACCCCGGCTCCAACTCACAACAGAGGGATGACCTTCCTCATATCTCATACTGGTTAGGAGGTTGCTGTGTGCATTTGGTTTAGCAATTTTATTTTCTTTACTCCTTTTCCTCTCCTCTGTTTTGATCTAGACCAACCTCATTGAGTGTTTGATCCCAAACAGAATTTATATAAGCCTGACTCAGTCACTGCCACTTCATGTGCTCTTTCCCCCATTGTTAATACTTTGTTAGATCCCTATACCCCCAGCTGATCATAAACTTAAACTTGTCACTTTAGTAACTCCAGGGCTATTCCATTCCTTATGAGTATTCATATTTATCAGCCTTTTGTTTCCATCTTACTCAAATCCCAGAATATACTGATAGATCTCGTAATATACTGATAAGTAGGGACACACACATCTTAATAGGACCAGTGGGACCAATGGGACTCTAGTACAGAGTGGTGGTGCAGGTCCATTTGAGGAATGTGGCTTAAATTTCTACTTCCGATTACAACTCAGTATTCCCAACACAACAATCACAGATAGTAGATGAATCAAGTTCACTTAACCTTTTCACATATCTAAACTCCCCAGTTAGGTGGCATTATCAGTCATGTATGGCTGGACATATGATTTATATTTCTCTCACCTTGCAAGTAAGGAGACAAAAATGAATGAAAGTACCTAAACCATTTCATATAAATTTCTTTTAGAATATTTGAATCAACAAACAAAAAATTTCATGCTATAATTAAAGAGCATAAAGGAAATATTCACTAAAGAGGACTTCGCCTTTGGGTTCTCATTCTGCAGTGCAGGGCACAGCTTGGGAGATATTCTTGCCTCTGGGTAGGGCACAAGTTGGTAAAGGCTTAATCTTTGTACTGATTGTGCTTCATTTTTTACTGTTTAGTCCATTTAACATCCAGTGCAGTGTCACAAAAGGGAATGATTATTACTCAAAGAAGTTTGAGTAACAAACTCAAACAAAGTAACAAAGAACTTTGTTTTAAGGTTCAAGGTATTATACATTTGTGTGGATCCTGAATACCTTTTTTTACCATCTGGGCTTGAGTTTGTTTAACAATTAAAAATAATGGTAACAATGATGATACCAGTAGAACAGCATTAGGTTATGCCTCCTATTTAGGAACCTTTAGGATTTGTCCATACCAAAGAAGAGCTGTCATGGAGAAGGAATTTATTTTCCATAAGCACTTCAATTGTAGCTGGATCGCCAAGCAGATTGAATGTTACCTTTACAGTGATTTATGTAGTCTTTAATGTTTGGAATCTGTATGGTGTTAGGGTTATGTTTTCTGGTTTATCACAGTCCTCACCATTTCATAGAGCCACTCCATATTTTTCCAGGACTTGGAGTCATTTTATTTTGTAATCTTTCATGTAAAAGGGGTTTGAGTAGAATTTCCGTGAATACTATGCTTTATAATAACTTGAGGTGTCATTTAAAGAGGGGGAGAGGTAATAGAATTAACATATATTAGGCAGCTATTTTCTGCTGGCACTTTATTTGTATATTATTTTAATTAATACTCACGGAAACTTTTTGAGGAAGGCAGTGCCTTCTATTTTACAAAAGAATAGTCTAATGTATAGATAACACCTGTACACTTAGTAGAACAGTGTATGGAGGACAGGCTCTGAATTCCATTTCTAGAACTTTCTTCTGAAGTCCATTTCTAGACCTTTCCTTCCTTCATTCTTAGTCTCCCAAGGATTATCTAGACTATCGGCAGTAGCATGCCTTTGCTTGTTAAACAAAATCTAGTGATAAATATTAGTAATGTGAGGAACAAAAATTCATTTTGAAACTAGGGCACAACTCTGTGCCTTGTGTTTTTTCCTTGAGCAAAACACCCACTGATTTCAAGGGCACTTTTGTGTCAATAAAAAATCTTGAAGTAATCGTCTAGTCCTTGATTACTAGTTAGGTATATATATGAAATCACATTTTCTGTTTTTCATGTGCCCACAGTGTAGTAGGGGTAGGTGGCAATTTGGCTGTTTTAATATGATGATGTTTATGCAATACATAGGAATGCATGCTGGGTTTTGCAGCTGAAAACAAATAAGGCTGACATAAACACTAGAAATATGGATATTTGCCTGTTATTACACTACTCACACTGCCATTTCCATCTTGCACAAAAAAAGATATGTGTGTGTATATATATATATATACTTTTATACCTGAAATATATTCCATCCATCACTTACTTTTAAGAATCTGTGGAAGTAGTAATACCACACAATAGAACCACTGTCACTGTAAGATATAAAAAAGCGGCAGGAGATAAATGTCCTTATTATTGACTGAAGTAAGGTAGATTGACCCTATGATTCAAATCTGAGACTTAATGACTTCATTGTATATGGGCAGAAGGCCATCATGAAGCAATCATTTGCCTTAAGAATTGCTTTTTGAAAACATGACTCCAACCTTATCAGCGTGTCAGAGGAGCAGTCCTGGCAACTGGCAGGAAACCCATCTGTAAGCCAGTGATAGGGGGTTCTGGCATCTGTGGAATGTGATTTTATTTTCCTGAGAATAAAGAAGCTATATCCTTGGAAATGTTGAGTGCTGAATTTGTTAGAGGATTGTGACTGTTGTGCTTTTTCTCTTAATCAGCTTCTACCAGAACTAAGAAAGAACCTAACCTGTTCCCTGTAATTCAGATGAAGAGAGTTGGGAGCGAAGTCTGACAAAAGCATTTAAAACAGGATTCTCAACCTTTTTGATATCATAGACCTTTGTGGGCAATTGAAACTTATGGATGTCTTCTTAGTATCTTTTAAAGGCATAACATAAAACATTTAAGTTTATAAGGGAAATCAATTCTATTGAAATACAATTGTGAAAATATATAAAAAATAAATTTGTGCTGAACAAATATACATGCTCTTTGATTAGTGAAGCAGTGATGAGTATAAGTACTGTTTTAAAATCTGTAAGAACAGTATTATGGAAGTACAAATGATTTTTGTTAGTGACAAACTGAAAAGTAATGCTAATACTACAGTGATTTGTTACTTAAGTTCATAATTGAGAGGAATTCAAAATTTCAGTTAAGCATTTTGAAAAATCTGATTTTTTTCTTACACATTAACAAACTCCTGATTTCTATTTTTTCTTTTAAAGATTTCATTTATTTATTTATTATATATAGAGAGCACAAGCAGAGGGAGTAGCAGGCAGAGGGAGAAGCAGGCTTTCCGCTGAGCAAGGAGCCGGATGCCAGACTCAGTCCTAGGACCCTGGGATCATGACCTGAGCCAAAGGCAGATGCCTAACCAACTGAGCCACCCAGGCGTCCCTCCTGATTTCTATTCTTCTGAGGGAGTCTTTGGACATCGGCATGAGGAAATCTGCTTTAGAATGGTCAGGGAGTGAGTGAAGGGATGGGGCTGTCATAATTAAATTTTGGAATTTAATTTTTGAAGATAAAAGATGTATTTGGCAGCATTTATAAAATAAGCACAGAGGTTTCACTGTATTTCATAATCTTTAGAGGCATCTTTTAGGGTCTAATATTGATTGTTATAGATAAATATTTAACTTAAGTTGAGCAATTCTTATTGTTTCACTTCAGTTTCTTAAAGAGACTGAAATCAAGAAAAAGTAATTTTGATCATTTTGTTAAATACCATATCTGACACTCCGTTAAAAATGCTCTTGCTGTTTATAGACCCATTTATATATTAATTTATCTATATACATATGTAGAGAAATATCTGGCTACTATCACCAGTAGCCAGTAATGATGTTGCTGAGTAGAGATTTGGACTTTTAGTTTGTTTTCTAAAGCCAGTGAAATCAGTTCATTATTTAAACAACTTCTCTCAGTGGGCAACTTACTATATAGTAAGGATAGAAAATCCAAACATAGGTAACTCTGACTCAGTAAATAATCACTCTGTATAAAAATTACATTTCCACTAGCAGGATCATAAATGACTAAACACCATTTAGCAGTACAGAAATACAGTCACCTTTTATTGTCTTATTTTAAAACAGAATTTTACCCAAACCATCTTTCAGCATCTTGCTTTATACAGTTTTTCTCTCTTCTCTTTCCGGGTTGGCAGAGAAGCAGGTTAAAGAAAATCCTCCTACACATTTTCCACTACTAGCCTAATGACTAACACTCATCTCAAAATCTGTCTAAGTACTTAGGTGTAGTGCACTACTTGTTTGCTTATAAAAAGGCAAGATTATAACTGGCCTGTTTTCCTTTGACATTAATTACTCACATTCCAAACACAAGTATGAGAGAAGCCAGAGGCCACAAATTTGCTGGTGGAATTCCTGTCATCGTCTGCCTAGGTGGCTTGTCTTCACTTGTGTCATGATATCATGATGATGATGATGTTAAGTTAATGTAGTTCACTGATTGCTTAGGTGAGTGTGTTATCAGGTATGATTAAACTGAAGAGTGACCTGAAAGACTTTAAACTTAATTTAAAATTTTAAAGTGTTCTAGAAAGACACTAGAAAGACATTTGTAAAATAAGAAAATATTTATGCCATAATTTTTTTGGTTTGTTTGCTTATTTAAATTCCAGTACTGTTAGGGTACAGTGTTACATTGGTTTAAGGTGTGTAATATAGTGACTCAGCAATTCTATACATTACTCAGTGCTCATCATGATAAGTGTATCTTAACCTCCCACCTGTTTCCCCCATCCCTTTTTCTCCGTAACTATCAGTTTGTTCTCTATGGTTAAGAGCCTCTTTCGTAGTTTGTCTTTCTCTTTTTTGCTTTTTTTTTTGCCCTTTGCTTGCTTTTTTTTCCCCCTTAAATTCCACATATGAGTGAAATCATGTTATCTGTCTTCCTCTGACTTATTTCACTTAGCATTGTACTCTCTAGATCCGTCCATGTTGTTGCAGATGCAGAAAAAAGATTTCATTTCATTTTTTTTTTTTTTAAGATTTTATTTATTTGACAGAGAGAAACACAGTGAGAGAGGGGAACACAAACAGAGGTAATGGTAGCAGGAGAAGCAGACTTCCTGCTGAGCAGGGAGCCCGATGCGGGGCTCGATCCCAGGACCCTGGGATCATGACCTGAGCCGAAGGCAGACGCTTAATGACTGAGCCACCCAGGTGCCCCTCATTTCTTTTTTGTGGCTGAATAATACTCCAGCATATGTATGTGTATATATACCACATCTTATTTATCCATTCATCTATTCATGGATACTTGGACTGCTTCCATAATTTGGCTATCTTAAATAGTGCTGCTATAAACATAAGGGTGCGTGTATGCCTTTGAATTAGTGTTTTTATATTATTTTTTGGGTAAATACCAAGTAGTGTGGTTGCTGGATCATAGGCTAGTTCTATTTTTTACCTTTTTGAAGGACCTTCATACTGTTTTCCACAAGTGGCTATACCAGTTTGCATTCCCACCAACAGTGCATGAGAGTTCCTTTTCCTCCACATCCTCGTCAATATTTGTTTCTTGTATTTTTGATTTTAGCCATTCTGGCAGGTGTGAGATGGTATTTCATTGTAGTTTTGATTTGTATTTCCCTGATGAATGATATCGAGCATCTTTGCATGTGTTTGTTGTCCATCTGTATGTCTTCTTTGGAGAAATGTCTGGTCCTGTTTTCTGCCATTTTTAAATTGGATTATTTGTTTTTTAGGTGTTGAGTTGTGTAAGTTCTTTATATATTTTGGGTACTAACCCTTTATTGGACATGTCATTTGCATATATCTTCTACTTTATAAGTTGCCTTTTAATTTTTTTGATTGTTTCCTTTGCTGTGCAGAAACTTTTTATTTTGATGTAGTCCCCAAAAGTTTGCTTTTGCTTTTATTTCCCTTGCCCAAGAAGATATATCTAGAAAAATGTTGCTATGGCCAATGTCAGAGAAATTACTGCCTGTGCTGTCCTCAAAGATTTTTATGATTTCAGGTCTCACATTTAGGTCTTTAGTGCATTTTGTGTCTCTTTTTGTGTATGGTGTAAGAAAGTGGTCCAGTTTCATTCTTTTGCATATAGCAACCCAGTAATCCCAATATCATTTGTTGAAGAAACTTTTTCCCATTGCATAGTCTTTACTCTGTCTTCAAAGATTAATTGACCATATAATTGTGGGTTTATTTCTGGGTTTTCTTTTCTGTTCCACTGAACAATGTGTCTATTTTTGTTGTAGTATCATACTGTTTTGCTTACTATAGCTTTGTAATATAACTTTAAATCTGGAATTGTGATATCTCCAGTTTTTTTCTTTTTCAAGATTGCTTTGGCTATTTCATACAAACTTTAGGGTTGTTCTAGTTCTGTGGAAAATGCTGTTGGTATTTTGATAGGTATTGCATTCAATATGTAGATTGCTTTGGGTAGTATGGATATTTTAACAATATTTGTTTTTCTAATCCTTAAGCATGGAACTTTGTGTCTTCAATTTTTTTCATCAGTGCTTTATAGCTTTCAGAGTATAGGTCTTTCACCTCCTTGGTTAAGTTTATTCCTAGGCATTTTATTATTTTTAATGCAATTGTAAATGGGACTATTCTCTTAATTTCTCTTTCTGTTGCTTCATTATTAGTGTATAGAAAAGCAACAGATTTCTGCACACTGATTTTGTATCCTGCAATTGTACTGAATTCATTCGTCTAGTTCTAGTAGACAAAAGACAAAAGTAGTCTTTTGGTGGAGTTTTTATAGGTTTTCCTCTATGTAGTATCATGTCATCTGTAAATAGTGAAAGTTCTACTTTCTTACCAATTTGGATGCCTTTTGTTTCTTTTTGTTGTCTGATTGCTGTGGCTAGGACTTCCAGTACATGTTGAATAAAAGTGGTGAGAGTGGACATGCTTGTCTTTTTCCTGACTTTAGGGGAAAAGCTCTCAGTTTTTTACCATTGACTATGTTTGCCATGGATTTTTTCATATAAGGCCTTTAATTTGTTGAGGTAAGGAGCATGCCTTTAAATGTACTTTGTTGAAGCATAGAGTTTTTCTTTTTTAAGAGTAAAATAATGATGTATTTAAAGCACCCAGTTTGTTGTTTCCCTGATATTGCTTGATAAATTATATATGTTACAATTAACACACTATTATTGAGCCAAAAGATTTTTTAATTTATTTTGTTTTATTTTATTTATTTGAGAGAGAGTGCATAAGAATGAATGGGGGAAAGGGCAGAGGGAGGGAATCTTCAAGAAGACTCCACACTGAGTGCAGAGCTCGAGGTGGGGCTTGATTGCACGACCTATGAGATCATGACTGGATCCAAAACCAAGAGTCAGTCACTTAACTGACTGAGCCACCTGCACACCCTGAGCCAACAGATTTTATTGAGCATTTACTATGTGACAGCTACTGTGTCATATCTGACAACATAACGGAGCATAAAGTCACTCATCTCATTGAGCTTAAGTGTAACAATTACATATAACAATTCTAGTATTATTTTTAGCAGTACAATGCTGTTATGATATTTGATATGATATTTTTTCATTCTTTGCCTCTTTGAAAACATTAATAGATATTATCAGAGTGTTTCCCATGTAATAGATCTAAATAAATGTTTATCAAGTGAACACATAATTTTTGCCAGCCATGGTATAAATTTGAAAAAAGCCAGGAAGTTTAATAGCTACCTATATTAGAGAGAAATAATGTGATATATATTTAGGTCTCAGTGGATGCTTTGATGGCAGTTATTCTCAGAGTACTGTTATAAAAAGCTATGGTAGGAAATACAGGGTAAGGTCATGGTGGTTGGTAGAAAAGAAGTCAGATCTTCCATAGTTTCCCTTATTTTTGAGCTAACAATGGCAATTCTTCTGGGCCATTTTTTAAAAATTATTTATATATTTTACCGGTTTTCTTGAGGCATAATTGACGTATAACATTGTGTAAGTTTAACCTATTGATTTGATACACTTATATATTACAAAATGATTACCACCATAGCATTAGCTAACATATCTATCACCTCACATAATTATCATTTCATTTCTTTTTTATGGTAGGAACATTTAAGATTTATTCTCTTAACAACTATAAAGTATATACTACATTATTGTTCTTTTGGTAACAAGTTGTTTTAGCCTCTGTGTATCTAAATGAGTCTTTATTTTGCCTTTATTTGGAAGATATTGTTTTGTTGAGTATAGAATTCTAGGTTCATAGTTGATGTTTTTTTCCCTAGAGGTTTGAAAATACTGCTCCATTGTCTTCTTGCTTGCATTGTTCCCAAAGTTAAGTCAACTGTCATCCTTATTTCTTTGTTTTTAGGCATGTAACTTGTTTTTTTCTTCCCTCATAATTCTTTTATTAACTCTTTATTCCTAATTTTTGGCAACTTGATTATACAGATATTTAGAGTCCTCTCTGTTATCCACTACTTTGTGCCATACACTCATGCCACCTTGCTGAAGCCATAGCTCTCTTTCTTCACCTGATGGAACCTCTTTGTGGTGTGACCTGGTAACTCTCTCAAAGCTGTAAGCTGGGGTAATCATAGCACTCACTGAATTTAAATTTTATCTTTCTGAGACCATTCGTTGTCTTTCATTGCCTTATGTCCACTGTCTTCAAAATGGTTGTATATATTTTGCTTGATTTTTTCATAGGTAGTAGGATAAATCTAGTTATTGATAACACTGTCTTTGTCAGAAGTGGCAGTATATCCATCTGTGACATTTTGTAATCCGGTGGCAGATTTGAAAAACTTCATTTTTTCAGGAAATTGTCTTTTGGATAGAAAGATGTTAATGGAAGAGAGAAATTTCTGAAGTTCAGACTTCTATGATACACTGAGGCCCACTGAGGGCTGGCAGATATGGGAATTACAGCAAATATTGGAACAATGATTGGTATCTTTTAAACCAAAAAAAAAAAAAAAAGAATTCTCAAGGGTAAAAAGTAAGTGGAGGTCCTGATTTGCATTTTATTTTATAACAAGCATAGCATAAATTGTTTTGAAACACACTTCCTAGAATGTGTACATATATATTTAATTTTTTAATTCAAAATCATCCTTGGTAACTTATTTGAACAGTCCTTTTACTGCAATGTTTCCAAAGTATATTTGGAATTACTTTTGGATTTATCTTAAGTTTCAGAAAGTCAAGAAAATCTACCTAATTATTCCATAACTTATTACCACCTTGAAAGTAGATAGTTTCTATGAAAATACCTTAAGAATCATATTATATAACCCTCTTTAGTTATATTTAGTTTTTCATAATTCCTCATATTATATTTCATGTTTAGCTATTCCATTTTAGTTACCTAATATTTACAAAATATGCAGTTATTAGAGGTTCTAAGGAGTTTTTGTCTTTATAATGACATCACAACCTCCCATTTATTTTTCATTTTGAAAGTTAATTTATAGTATCTACGCTAATACAAACATCAAACTTTTATAGTATTACAATGAGTTTTGCATATATATGTAGAAGATTACAAAGGCTTGCTCTTTTAATTGCTTATTAATTTTTAAAAAGTCATAGTAGACACATAATATTAAATTAGTTTCAGGTGTGCAGCATAGTGATTTGACATTTATGTACATTAAGAAATGATCACCATAAGTCTAGTTACCATCTGTCACCATACAAAGTTATTATAATATTGTTGACTATATTCCCTATGCTATACTTTTCATCTCCTCACTTTACTTATTGTATAACTGGAAGTTTGTACCTCTTAATTCTTTTCCCCTGTTTTGCCTGTCTCCTCACTCCTACTCCCACTCTCCCCTGGCAACCATGTTTGCTCTGTTTATAAATGTTTTTGTTTTTTGCTTGTTTGTTTTATTTTTTAGATTCCACATATAAGTGAAACCTTATGGCATTTGTTTTTCTCTGACTTATTTAACTTAACATAATGCACTCTAGGTCCAACCATTTGTCACCAATAACAAAATTCATCCTTTTTTGGTGGCTAAGTAATAGTCCATTGAATTTACATATTGTAGCTTCTTTATCCATTCACCTGTCACTTATGTTGAGAAGCTTGCTATTTTAAATGCAAAAAGTTATTTTTACAAAATTTGGGTGACATGACATAAATCTAGCATACATTTCCTTGCCTTCATTAACAGACCTATACTGAATCTAATAAATGAGAACATTGACTAAAATTAGTTATCATAACCAGTAACAATTTTACAAATTTATAATATAATGATGTTCTTAGGAGCAATTGACATATGTAACATTATTTATTTATTTTAAAAAATTAAAAAGATTTTCATTTATTTATTAGAGAGAGAGGGAGAGAGAGAGAGAGCATGAACAGGGGAAGGAGCAGAGGGAGAAGTAGATTCCCCACTGAGTAGGGAGCCCTATGAGGGGCTTGATCCCAAGACCCTAGGATCATGACCTGAGCTGAAAACAGACGTTTAACTGACTGAGCCACCCAGGCACCCCTGTAACATCATTTATCCCAATGCTGTGTTGAACAAAATTCTCTTTTTGTAGTTTTCTGCTTTTAAAAGTTTAGTTTTCTCTCTTCTACTTTATGGCTATCACTATCAATTTTTTACAAGCATATCACAGGATTATGGTGCAAGTGTCTTTGGAAATACTTTAAGAAACACTCTTCTACATTGCTCAGTATAAGTTTTACTTATATAATTATTTTATTTTCTGATTTTGATGTCTGTATATTAAGAAAGATATTTACTCATTTATTTGTTTAATTTTCTCAGAACTTTTAATTCATTTGTATGACTGACATAAGTACCATTTTTAGGAGAAATAATCTTTTCCAATTTTTTGCATGAGAAACCTTTGGATTATAGATATAGCCTGTAAGCTTCATCTCTTCCTATGCTTCTAGAATTGCCAATCGAGGCAATTTCAGTAATTCCCTATAATGCGGCTCAATTACATTGTTGTTTCAGTGTGACTTTATGTATTAGAGCACTTAAGGAAATTCAACTGGGTTAAGCCTCTGCCTTCAGCTCAGGCCATGATCTCAGGTTCCTGGGATAGAGCCCCGCATCGGGTTCTCTGCTCAGCATGGAGCCTGCTTCCCCATCTCTCTCTGCCTACTTGTGATCTCTCTCTCTCTGTCAAATAAATAAATAAAATCTTTGGGGTGCCTGGGTGGCTTAGTGGGTTAAACCTCTGCCTTCAGCTCAGGTCATGATTTTAGGGGCCTGGGATCGAGCCCCACATCAGGCTCTCTGCTCAACGAGGAGCCTGCTTCCTCCTCTCTTTCTGCCTGTCTCTCTGCCTACTTGTGATCTTTCTTTGTCAAATAAATAAATAAAATCTTAAAAAAAATCCAGCTATTTCTGTTTCTTAGGCACTTTCTGTTTTGGTTAAAAATGTATTTAAAGACTCACTGTATATAATTTTAAAGAATGACCAGAAAAATTAGCTAGGCTACTTGGCATTAATAAAGGATACTTAGATAAATTTAAAAAAATAATCATTTGATGTTGTACATCATTTTCAAGGAATGAGATGAAAGGTTTTCTTAGCTAAAAATTAATTGTGAACATTCTAGCAGTAAATAATAATAGCTTCTTTAGAAAAAAAATACTACCATTCTATTTAAAAGGAAAAAGAATCCTCTTTATTTCAGAACATATTATGGGAAATCAGTGTTCCTAGAATTATCCTTGCAGAATTTGTTGCTTTAAAAGACATAACTTTGGGGGACTTGGGTGGCTCAGTCAGTTAAGGATCTGCCTTTGGTCAGGTCATGATCCCAGGGTCATGGGATTGAGCCCCACATCAGGCTCTCTGCTCAGTGAGGAGTCTGCTTCTCTCTCTCCCTCTGCTCCACCCCTCTGTTCCTGCTCTCTCTCAAATAGATAAATGAAATCTTTCAAAAAAAAAAAAAAAAAACCAAAACCAAAAACACCTACTTCAGAGATGTGCTGACATCAGGGATGCTGAATGCCAGTAAATATAGTTTGTTATACAAAGATACTGTGTGTCATACGATGTTGAACAGAAATAAACTTGTTGATTTTGGCTCAAATTTAGAGCCAAACATACAGTGCAATATTGGTTTCTGGAGTAGAATTCAGTGATTCATTACTTACATATAGTACCCAGTGCTCATCATCACAAATGCTGTCCTTAATTACCCATCATCCATGTAGCACATCACCCACCTATGTTCCTCCATCAACTATAAGTTTTTTCTCTATGGGTAAGAGTATCTAAGAGCTTCTTTCCCTCTCCTTTTTTTCTTTTCCCCTTCACGTTATGGTCATCTGTTTTTTTTCTTAAATTCCACGTATGCATGAGATCATAGGGTATTTGTCTTTTTCTTACTAACTTATTTCACTTCTGATAATGCACACTAGCTCTATCCATGCTGTTATAAAGGGCAGGATTTCATTCTTTTTGATAGCTGAGTAAATATAAATAGTCCATTGGGTATATATACCACATCTTCTTTAGCCATTCATCAGTTGATGGACATTTGGGTTCTCTCCATAGTTAAGCTATTGTTAATAATGCTACTATAACTATCAGGGTGCATGTGTCCCTTCATTTCTGTATTTTTGTATCCTTTCAGTATATACCTAGTAGTGCAGTTGCTGGATCGTAGGGTAGTTCTATTTTTAACATTTTGAGGAACCTCCTTACTATTCTCCAGAGTGGCTGTACCAGTTTGCATTCCCACCAACAGTGCAAGAGGGTTTCCCTTTCTCCACATCCTTGCCAACGTCTGTTGTTTCATTAATTTTAGCTATCCTGACAGTTGTGAGATGGTATTTCATCATGGATTTGAATTGTATTTTCCTGATGATGAGTATCTTTTCATGTGTCATCTGGATGTCTTTGTTGGAAATATATCTGTTCTTGTCTTCTGCCTCTTTCTTAACTGAGTTATTTATTTTTTGGGTGCTGAGTTTGATAAGTTCTTTGGAGGTTTTAGATCTAACCCTTTATCAGATATGTTGTTTGGAAATACCTCCTCCCATTCTGTAGGCTATCCTTTAGTTTTATTATTTCCGTTGCTGTGCAGAAGCTTTTTATTTCGGTAAAGTCCCAATGGTTGATTTTTGCTTTTGTTTCCCTTGCCTGTGGTGATGTGTCTAGTAAAAAGTTGCTATGGCTGAGGTCAAAGAAGTTTTTGCCTGTGTTCTCTAGGGTTTTGATGGTTTCCTGTCTTACATTAGGGTCTTTAATCAGTTTTGAATTTATTTTTGTGTATGATGTAATAAAGTGGTTCAGTTTCATGCTGCTGTCCAGTTTTCCCAACACTATTTGTTGAAGAGACTGTCTTTTTTCCATTGAATATTTTACCTGCTTTGTCAAATATTAGTTGACTTTATAGTTGTGGATCCATTTCTGGGTTCTCTACTCTGTTTTATTGATCTATGTGTCTTTTTTTGTGCCAGTAATGTACTGTCTTGATGATGATAGCTTCGTAATATAGCTTGAAATCCAGAATCGTGATGCCTCCCATTTTGTTTTTCTTTTTCAGAATTGCTTTGGCTATTCAGGGTCTTTTGTAGTTCCATTCAAATTTTAGGATGGTTTGTTCTAGCTTTGTGAAAAATACTAGTGGTATTTTGATGGGGATTACTTTAAATATGTAGATTGCTTTGGATATTATAGACATTTTAACAATGTTTGTTCTTCCAATCCATGAGCATGGGATGCTTTTCCATTTCTTTGTGTCCTCTTCAAATTTCCTTTTTCATAAGTGTTCTGTAGTTTTTAGAGTATAGATCTTTTACTTCTTAGCTAGATTTATTCCTAGGTATCTTGTTTTTGGTACAATTGGAAGTGGGATTGATTCCTTGATTTCTTTTTCTGCTGCTTTGTTATTGGAATAACAAATGCAGGAATGCAGCAGATTTCTGTGCATTGATTTTATATCCTCTCACTTTGCTGAATTCATGTATGAGTTCTAGAAATTTTTTGGTGAAGTGTTTTGGCTTTTCTACATGAGTCAGACTATTTTAATATAATCCTTAAAGTTTGCATTTTTCCTCTTTGTAGTACTTTGTAGTTTGTTTGTATTTTTCCTCTTTGTTGATTATTCTTGGCTTCAATTCCTACACTGGATCTAATGGACTGTTAGAGTCTACTGTAAAAAAAAAATTAGAAGGGCAATGGCATTTAAAAATAAACTAGAGAAAGGAGTGTTTTGGGGAAATGTTCAGATTTCCTTGAGACAAAAAAGAGGTCAGAGAAGGTGGAGAGTGAGGATGAAAATAGGTTGCTAGGCTCTAGAAGAGTTTGGGAATTGATGCTTGGAAAGTGGTCTGAGTGGTGGGCACTCACGACTTGCAGAGTTAGATGATACTTACCAGTCTCCCAAGACTTGGTTTGGTCCTCGTTGGTAAACTATTGGGAAAGCTCATATGCATTGTCTGAGTAAAAGCGAGATGGGGCCTTGGTCCCGGTCCTTAAAGGCCTGGTACATGGTGGAGACAGGATCCCTTCTTTGTTTTTTTGTTTTTTTGTTTTCTAGCCCCAAAAGGTTGTGATAAATCTATGATCTGGCCATTTCAAGTTGCCTTGACGTTCAAGACTGTTTTCTACCATTGAATTTATTGTAGAGAATTTCCCATTGATTACTGAATTGTCTAAAATGATTAAATTGGCCATCTTAGAGGTGTCAACTTGGTAACTTATGAAATTTTTCTTGACACGAAAAAGTGATTAGTAACTTATTGGAGGTAAGGAATACTTCCTATCTTTATGACTCCATTAAAATTTTAACCATCACAATTACTATAGAAATAATTAAAATATATTTTCTATAGTAAATGGTAATATTTTACATCAAAAAGTTTTCCTGGAGAAATCAGGAAAGATTGACTAGTTTTAGAAATAGTTTAGTTTTGGGGCGCCTGGGTGGCTCAGTCTTTAAGCATCTGCCTTCGGCTCAGGTCATGATCCCAGGGTCCTGGGATTGAGCCCCACATCGGGCTTCCTGCTCGGCAGGAAGCCTGCTTCTCCTGCTACCATTCCTTCTGCTTGTGTACTCTCTTACTGTGTTTCTCTCTGTCAAATAAATAAAAATCTTAAAAAAAAAAAAAGAAATAGTTTAGTTTTTAGTAAAAGGTTTTATAACAGGCTAGAGTCTAGGGTTTCCAACCAACATTTATTTGTAGCCTTTTTTTTTTCTTCTTGTTTTTGATTTCTTTTACATTTTAACCTATTTATCCTTAAGGAAAAATATGTAAAATAAAAAGATGTTAACAATTAATGGACTTTTTGAGCTCTTGGGTAGTTTAGTTAGATGATATGAAGATAATTTATATTTCATTCACTTGCTTGTGTGGACATACATTCCTTTTGAACTTGGATATCCTACTGTGCTTTATCAGTACTGTTAATTTGAACTCTGGAATATCTTTTATATTAGTCAGCTATTGTAGCAATGAAGCCATATAGCAAATAACTTTTAAAAAGCTCAAAAGCTGTTAGCAGTTTGCAACAATAGACATTTATTTATTTATTTTTGGATCATGAATCTGTGAGTTGACTAGGCTCCTGGTTTGGCTCTGTGGTTTGGCTCTCCTTTAGTTCTCTGCATGACTCCTTCTGGGATGAGTAACTACTAGGTGCGTGCTTTTCCCATCATGATGGCAGATATGTAGAAACCAAATCAAGTTATCCCAGCAAGTTTAAAGCTTCTGGTCATATTAAAAAAAAAAAAAAAGCTTCTGGTCATATTATATTTACTGTTTCATTTGCTGAAGCAAATTACATGGCTAAGTCACATTAGCTTACTCTAATGGAAGTCACGTGGCAAAGAGACTGTTACTCTCTAGCAAAGAAGGAGTGAAGAATTAGAAACAATAATCCTTTCTACTATTTTTTGGAAAGAGGACTGTTGGTGCTAGTGTTCCATAAGGAGCTGTCAGCTAAACTTAATCAGCGTGGACTCAACTAGGTATTGCCTGGGGTGGACTGAGAAAGAACTTGCTGTTCTTTTCCCCAGAAATGAGGCAGATCCTGTTTCTGATGCTTAGTGTGTGCATATGTACCCCCTCCCCCACAGATGAGCATGGGCCATTTTAAATGCGTAGGCTAATCCTCTGATTTAATAATTAGGAAAATGGCTCTGGTTCTCAATCCAGAGAGATCCTGGGGAAATATATAGAACAGAGATGCCCTATTAGCCCAAGGCACTTCTACTTTCAGGTTAACTTCTTAGCTTCTTGTATCCTATGCCTAATTGTGATTCTGTACAAATTATAGTGATAACAGCCTGTCCCAGACAGAATCCTAGCCGGTAGCAGCCTCTATCGATGATCTCCTATTTGAGCTGGATCAGAGGAACAATTATATCATATGCTTAGACTAACCGATGAATAAATAGCCTAGAGTCATTTCAAGTGTCACCGTTTTCTTTCTATAAGAACTCTAAAATTGATCAGGTGAACTCTTGGATCTGTTGGGGTCAGAGATTATAGATCATTTTGTTATCTCACCATTATAGCACTAGTCTCTGAAATCTTTTATCTTCCTACATGCCGAGAATTAAATGCTGAACCAGTGATGACTATGAATAAATGATTTGTTTTTTTGATTAAAAATTAACCAATATTTACAGTCCCAACCACCACAAGCTGAGACCCACCTCTGCTTATGTATTTAGTAATTCTGTTATAATAAAATAGTGCTTTGGTTAAAGATAATAAGTCTCTTCCTGTTTATGTGACAGGTGTTGGGGATTATTTTAGATTTTGACATCCTCCCAAGAGGAAACTCAAACCTGCATGGTCTGTAAAGGAGGGAGCAAGTAAAATCCTTAGATTTGGATCTATTCCCTTGACACCTAGGCCTAACAGAGGCTTGCTTGCTGCAGTGATGAGCAGGAACTGGAAACTCAGTAAGAGAGAAAGGTGTTGTGAATCCCAAGCCTCACGTCTAATGCAATTCTAGAATATATTAAACTTGTTTGTGTCACTGTGTCACCATCATGCTGATACTATCCTGGACACATTAGACCAGTGGTACAACAGACCTGGCCGCTAGAGGTGCTGCCCAGTTCCATAAGACTTCAGAGAGCCAGGCATTGCAATGGAACAGGCACTGGGTTGGTTATCATTGCTTTGTGCTTCTAGGCTTTGTCTCTGAATGTATTTTCTGGAACTGTGGGGCATTTAATCTCCTTGCTCTCCATTTCTTAAGCATAGATTCTTATTAGATAACTGGATTATTCTGAATAAAAAAATTCCTCCCAAAGTGAATCTGGGTTAATTGAGCTCATTTGCCAAGCCCAGGCTTGACCCCAAATATTTTTTATTCAACTGGAAGGTAAGCCAAACTTGCTTTCAGAGGCTCCAGAGGGCAGAGCTTTATTATTTCCTCCCTATTTATTTGTAAGATGCATTTGAGGCAGCTTGGAAAAAAATCAGACCAGTGAGGATAAATTATAGGCAGGAAGATTTCAATTTAATATGATTTTCCCCCCTTTGCACTGGTACAACCTAACAGACTGTTGAGAGCAATTGGCTACTTATTACAATTTTCCATAATTGTACTATTAGACTATTTTTCATACTGAACTGAGCTACATTATTCACTGAGTTTGAATCTTAAACTTATTCTGGTTGCAAATTTCCTTGTGGGTAGAAGAAAACCGTAATCTAAAACTCGGGGCACAAACCTCCAGTGCAATGTCTTTTCAGCTGACAGAAGCACAGCCTCTGGCCCAGGCTGCTGGGACATGGGGTAGGTTGGAAGCCTTCTTTTCAGGACAAACTGCTCAGGATGCTAGAACTCTCAGCTTCTTAATGACTGCTGTGGCCTTTCCTTCATTCTAAGGGATTTACTTCAGGATGGTGCGGGGAAGGGCTCTGGGTTGGCAAGGTAGATCTGAGATTTAGTTCTGACTCTGCTGTTTAATAGAACACAAGAAAGACACATAGCTGTTCTATACATTCCAAAGGTTTGTTTCCTTAAGGTCACTTCTCACTCCTTAAGGTTACTTCTCACTAACAATCTGATAGATATGAAAAGGGTGGAAGAGGGTTTCTCTCTTCTCAAGGAGAGCAAGAATAGTTTATTTTCCTTGTTTTATCTTTACCGTTTTCTTATAGTGATGTCATTCCAAAGAACAAGGGCTATTAGGACGGAAGACCTGGTTTTCTCTCGTGGGTATGCCAGTCTCTTAAAGGTCTCCCTGACTCCTATCTTGCGCTCTCTAGGTTTTTTTCCCACAGCTTTTAGAAAGATTCTCCCAACAGGGAAATCTTCTGTCTTCTGCTTGAAAGTTTTGATAGTTTTCATTGTCTTTAACTCCAGGTTTCTTACTGTAGTTTATATATAAGACTGCCTAAGTATCTCATCCTATCTACTGCTTCCGGGCACCTTGTCTTTCTGCATTCTTTGCCAAAATGTTCTAAATTTATATCAGTTCCTTGAGGTAGTTGTATTATTTCTAAACTCTGAGCCTCTTACATAGCTAATCATTGTCCTCAAGTATTCTAACCTCATCCCTTCATCTGTCTAAATGCCACTCTTCATTTAGATTTTGGCTTCAGGTCACTTTGAAAGCCTTGCGTGGCTCCTAGGCATGCAGCACCATGTATTTCTCCTATCGTAATACACTTCTGTCTTTCTAGGTATATTTCCTGGCATATTGTAAGCTCTTTGAGGTAGGTGTGTATGTGCCCGGCATACCGCTTTACTTCCAAATGTATCCCAGTACCTGGCACACTGAATAAGTGATGACCTGAGTTTGAACTGTGGTCTTGAGATTTGTTAGCTATAGGGCCATGGAAAAATTATTTGACCTTTCTAAATATCATTCTTCCTATCTTGGAAAATAAGTCTTGAATTAATGATCTGTATTCCATTTCTTCTCTAAAATTCTATAATACTGATGTATTTATATAGCATTTACATATTTAACATGGCACAAACTTGATGTAGCAAAAGCTTACTGTTTAAAATAATTTCTATTTTTAGCACCCATTTCATTTGATAGAGTAATATATATAATACGTATTATATATATATAAAATCAGGTACAGGTACTTTTCTATGTACATTATATATGTCAAATCATTTTATAATAGTATAAGTAAGTTGTATGAGGAAATCACCATTATTTTTCCTAATATATATATGAAGAAACATAGACAGAGATAATGCTACTTGGCTAATGTTACAAATCCCAGGCAAAGCTAAGATTTGAACTCAGTAGATCTGGTTCCAGAACTGGTGTTCTTAACAATATGTGACAGCACATTCACTACAATTAGGAAAACTTCATTTAGTCACTTTCAGGAAAAGTAGTGGTATAAATGTATCAATCGTTTAAATTTAAGCTTAGTCAAAGTGGAGAGGGAGAAAATTTACAAAATTATCATTTTGAGGAGAAGAAAGTATCTCTTTTTTTTTTAAAGATGTATTTTTTGAGAGAGGGTGAGAGCAGGTGTGGGGGAGAGGGGCAAAGGGAGAGAGAGAAAAAGAGAGATGGAGAGAATATCTCCAGCAGACTCCTCACTGAGGGAGATGCAGGGCTTGATCCCATGACCCTAACTAAGATCATGACCTGAGCTGAAATTGAGCAACCTGAGTTGGTTGCTCAACTGACTGAGCCACCCAGGCGCCCTGAAAAGTGTCTTCTTTTAGATCTTGATCTAAGTCCTGTGATAGGATGTTGTTCATTCTGTGTGGTCCTGTTCCACAGTGTCATTATACATGATATCTTCCTTCATACTCTACTATCTACTGGGGAGTCTTAGGAAACTTTTAAATGCTCTCTTATTCCACTCTGCACAGTGCCATAGGTATCTCAAGAAGTTGTCTCTTTCTCTCAAATTCTTTTTTTCCCCCAAATACGTTTATTTTGTTTTTTCAGTGTTACAAGATTAATTGTTTATGCACCACACCCAGTGCTCCATGCAATACATGCCCTTCTCAATACCCACCACCAGGTTCGCCCAACCCCCCACCTCCTCCCCTCCAAAACCCTCAGTTTGTTGCTCAGAGTCCACAATCTCTCATGGTTCATCACCCCCTCTGATTTCCCCCCATTCACCCTTCCCTTCCTTCTCACAATGCCCTCCATGTTTTTCCTTATGCTCCACATGTAAGTGAGACCATAAGATAATTGACTCTCTCTGCTTGATTTATTTCACTCCGCATAATCTCTTCCAGTCCCATCCATGTTGATAACAAAAGTTGTATATT
>CM053605.1:128885609-128911111 GCA_028646535.1 Procyon lotor
CCCCCCCCCCCTTAGCCTCTGGAGTGATGTCCCTCAGCAAGCAGACTGAAAATTCTGATTTTTTGCTCCACGGCTCTGCAGCTGCTGGGAGCCGGCCCCTCCCCTAGTGTCTCTCTTCCTGTTACTTTGGATTCACTTTTTCCACACGTCCTACCTTTCGGACGTGGTCATTTTTCTGCTCCTAGAGTTGTTGTTGTTCTCTTCTCTCTCCTGTTGAGTTTTCTGGCTTTTAGAATGGTTTGTTGCCTATCTAGCTGAACTTCTGGGATCCAGTGCTATCTCAGCCTCCTACACCTCCACCATCTTGCCTGTCTCCACTTTAAAAATTTTGATTAGTTTTAATTGGTATTGGCAATGTCAAGTGAATTTTTAAGGCTGTTGACAAATTTTGAAAACCTCTGTCAAATTCACTCTTATGTGAGTTGTAAGATTTCAGAACATTTCAAGCTTTCTTATGTGGTGATTAATTTTATACACTCTTAAATTGGTGATAATTTGTTGTCATTATCTGCATTGTGGAATATCTGAATCATGAGCTTTATGGAATATTTGTAATGTTGAATCGTGAGTTTTATATTATTTTGTCATTTTCAATATGTCATATTAAATTAGCCAGAAATTTAAATCCTTTTCCAATGTGTTAATAATTCACTTCTTTTCATTGATTTATCATTTAAGGCCTATTTATAACTTCTGTTTACATTTATCTTTTCCTCTTAATGAATTAATGCTGTGGGTATGATCATTTTTTTGTTATAATTTACTTTCAGTGTCACAATAGTATGTATTACTGATTTCATTAATAGCTGTCACTTTCATTCCATTCGTTTTTACCTAAATTAAAAAAAATAAAGATAAAAAATAAAAATGAAAGAGTACTCTTTATATAAACCCAAATCTGGAGTTTTGTTTATCTTTACTTATTAAAATGTTCCAAAATTTATTTCCAAGTTGCAAATACTGACATATTCCCACTTGAGCATTCTCTTAAATAGGGTCTTACAAATGCTTATATCTAAAATAATACAAGAAAAATGCTACATAAGGGGTATTTTAATGGAAAGAAACTGGAAACTATTTTTACTGATGACAGTTAAAATATCTTATTTTTGCAAAGCTTAAAAAAGTATGATTATATGAACTTTTTTCTAGGTATCTAGGCCTTGGAAGGGACCAAAGAATTGAGGAAATTCATTGATTTCATAGTGAATCTGCCTTTGTAGCATCCATTCTGTTCTTCTTCCTGTCAGTGGGCAACATCATCCCAAGATGTGTGGAGTGATTTCAGATGCTTCCTTTTTCTTCCTTTCCTCCTATGTAGTTATCAGGTTTATGTTGATTCACTAGTTCTTATATGTGGATTACTACAAATGACTTCCTTAATTTTGTTCTTACTGTCAAAGAAAAATTACATTGGGCATGTTAAACAAACAAGGAGGACTTCATTCAAGACTATTGCAACGTGAGGAGAGATTGAACTCAATTCTGACAAAACAAAAGGCAGAGTTTATAAACTAGTAGAAAATTACTGGAGGACATGAGCAGGAGGTGGTCAGTGTAATTAGGCCATCTGTGTTTGCTAATTGGTGCCCAACAAGTTAGACTCCTACCCTCCCACAGAGACTGGGAGATAGGAGCAGTATCTTTATGATTACATTTCAGAGAGATGGCTCTTAGGTCCTTGAGAAAGACATTCTTGGTTTGAAACTGACCAGAGGCTGGAAGAAATTTACATCTCAAAGGAGTAAAGAAATAATTTACAATCGCAAGTTTTCTAAAATAAATGTTCTAGGAAAAGGAAGGTCAGAGGCCTAGAGTCAAGAAGAAATCTCTTTAAAGTTTAGCTATGCTAAGGGGAATGTTAAAGCTCTTTTGGTCTTTAGCTCCTCAATCCTGCCTATAAAATTAAGTCTATATTCCTTGGAATCCCACAGAAGCTATTTTATAACAAACTTCTGCCTTGTCTTTAAATTATCCTTTGTCATCATGTTGATCCAGAAATACTCTCACTTTGTTTCTATTATCCTGCTGTTTAGAATTATTCCTCCCTTTCCTTCTGGCTAAATTTGACTTGTTCTGTAAAATTAAATTAAATTTAATTGCAAAATAAAATTAATGCAACTTAGTTATTGCATCAGTCAGGATACATTAAGTATATGTCATTCACAAACAACTCTCAATTTCAGGAGCTTAGAGCAACAAAGGTACATTTCTTGTTGATGCTATATATTTATTGAGTGGGTATGTTGGCAGTATAGGGCTTTAATCAAATCCTTTACTGGCTCTTAAAGTCTTCTAACACTTTTATGTCACTTCTGTTTACATTTTCCTGCCCAAGCAAATCACATATTTATTACCTCAAAAGAGGTGGAATGTGTGATCCTATTATGTATGTGAAAGAAGGAAAACTAGAATATTATGTGAACGATGTTAAGGGCTATCACAGGAAATCATCAGTGATCTTCCATGGATTAGGATAGTGGTCTAGTGTTCATTATGCATTGTCATTTCTAAGAATGGTTCCTTTTTCTGAAGCTAATCTTTATATTCCGTGTATCAGAATGACCATGCTAGTTGTAAAATACAAAAACATTTTTGTATCAATAGTAAAATAGCCAGTGCCTTTGCCTGCTGACTCACTCCCTCTGTTCCCAGGCAATCATCACCTTTTTCCTACATTTCTTGTATGTTTCTTCAGTGCTGTAATTATAGAGTTGTGAGAGGGTCCTCTAGAACCCTCCTCTGTTTGTGAGGTCTCCATTTTGATGGATTGGTGCCCATGTTCTAACAGTAAATATTTTGAATGTTACCCGATATCTATTGTAACAGACATTATGGTAATGTCTACATGTCTGTCTTTCTTACTAGATTTCAAATTTCTTGAGGATTGGGATTATATCCTTTATTTCTATATCTTTGATGCTTAGTAAAGTGCCTGAATAAATGATTACCGAATTGAATTAAAAGTGAATATCCATCCATCTGAGGGGCACCTGTGTGGCTTTAGGTCAGTTGAGGTTCAGACTCTTGATTTCGTTCAGGTCATGATCTCAGGGTTGTGAGATTGAGCTCTGCATTGGGCTCTACACTGGGCATAGAGCCTGCTTAGATTCTCTTTTTCCCTCTGCCTCTCCCCAACTCATTCCCACCTGTGTGCACATGCATGGCACATGCATGTACTCTCTCTAAAAAAATGTGACTATTCATCTGAAACATCTCTTCAGAATTGAGGTGTAAACAGAACAGGTTTAAGTAGAACATGAGACTCTATGGATGAGAATGCATTTGTCAACTCTAAGGATTATTATCAACATTTGGGGTAACTGAAGGGGGTCATAGCATCTCCACTTTGTGGGCCTTTTTAAGAAGATTAAACCGTTATTTCTCTGGAATGTTTTCACTGTGGTTTTACTTGTGACTAGAAAATTGTCTGGTAGGGACCCTTAAGATTTTTTTCCAGGTCCATAGGGAAGTACAGAAGCAATTTTGTAACATTGAAATAATTTTGATTTCTTTTGAAAGCATATTTTGTGAAGCAATTAGAAGTCTAGAAACAAAAATGGATTCATTATAATCCATTCTGAATTGCTGTTGAGGTGAAGGGTAAAAACCAGAAAATAACATTAAATCATTCTGGGATTGCTTACAAGGACTGCAGAACTCTAGAGCCCTTACGGGTTTATTGATGAAAGACAGTATGATTTCTCATAAAAAAGCAAAAACTTTAGAGAAACCAAAGGCTTTGTGGCTTTACCTGAAGTAGTCATGGAAATAAATGTTCTCTTTCTTTCAGTCCATTTGAACTGAGTAAGAAAAAGAGAAATGTATTTTAATGCTTTTCAGATCCTTCCAGTGTTTTTGCTCCTCTAACTTTAGGGAACTTCGGGAAATAAGGAAACTCCCCATCTTGTCCTCGTTACTTTGGCAGAAGTTAAGGGTGAACAGTTTGTCTTAAAATGGTCTTGAGTGAAAGGAGCCTCCTACTGGAATCAGTATACCAATCCTGTAAGGAATCAGGTGCCATTATCTGGGAAACACCACAAGGAAGAAAAACACATGAGACTAATATTCAATATTTAGGGTCTCTGGGTCCATCAGGTCTGCAATAGGAAGACCAGTCTGAGCAGAGGTATGCTGTGGACCAAGGCATTCAGTGGTAGATGATCATAGAGGCAGGTTCTGAAAACCACTTCAAGAAGAGCAGAAGTGCAAGGGAAAAGCTAGGTGGGAAATTTTTAGGGGAGAAGTTGAGTTTGAGGCTTGGAAAGACAAAAATCAGTGATGAGAAAAAAAGGCAGGCTCAAAAAATTTTTGGTGGGTTTCACTTAAATGTTTGCTTACAGCTTTACCTTAGACTGTTCTTCCTTCTTTTTAATGCCTTTGCTTTGGGCACTCAGAAATACCTATACTGTGTCATTGGTAAGAATTCTTCTGTCATTTGATGTACTTTTTTTTTTTGAAGCTTTCTTACCATGTAGTATTATTTCCTGCTGAAATCTGTACTCGTACATGAGAAAACACATGGTAATCTCCCATCCCCAAAATATAAATTTTTGAAAAAAATGAAAAAATTGGCACTTATTATTCGAATAAAATACTTAAAGGCCATTTTTATTTTTTATCTCAACCATCTGTAAACATTGCATTTAACACTAATTTTGGTCTCCTTTCTCTCCCTCCCACTACTGCTTATCTCTGGTTCCTCCATGGAGGGTCTGCTGTGGGCTGGGTTCTCAAGCTGACGGAAGCAGTTGTTAGATTGGGATGAACATGGTATCGGGGTGATGGTGGCTATGGCACAAGTGAGAGATGAGACGAAAGGTCAATAGAAATCCAACTGGGCAGACTTTAGCCATCACAGCTGGCAGAACCACAATTGTAAGGTAAATACTCTTGATGGTTGTGAAAAGCTTAATGTTCTTAAACTGATTTGAAACCAGTGAGCCTGCTTTTTGTTCTGCCTGCCCGACTTGGATTATCTGGCTCAAGTCATTCCTGAAAATAGAGCTCCCTTGGTCTTAAAAGCTGTGCTTGTTACAGGTTTAGTTTTCTGGTATTATGCATCCAGGGTCCCAGCTGTGCAGGATGTGCATTGCCCAAATCCAAGAGTTACCATTTGTAATGACTACAGTGTAAATGATACCTCTAGGGGTTATGACATTTGACTGCTCAGAGTGTGACTTTCCTATTCAGGATCCTCTGCCAGTCCTATATGTGGACTGTGGGTATGGCTTGGTTTTCCTTACAGCCCTATTTCCCTGGCAGCAGTTGTAACCAGGCCTTGATAAATATGGCATTACTCTGTAATGTTTACATTGTAGTGTTTATTACAATTTGTGTTTTATTTATCAGACACCACCTTAAAATATCTGCATTTTACTGGCACTGCAGCCATTATGGTTTTCTTTGGCATTTCTTTGATGGGGCGGAGTGGGTGGGCAGGAAGGCTGAACTAAGTGCCTCTCCCTGGTACTCTGCTGCATGTCTTTCTGCTTATCTTTTTTTCCCCATCCCTTCCTCCAAGAGAAGTTTAGGAAGAGACTCTTTCTTTAAGGGTGATCTTTTTGGAAAGAGAAGTGGCTTGTTAGGAATTAATATCTTTTAGTAAGATTTAGGATATATAGAGCCCCATATAGCTTTTAATTTTAGCTTTTAATTTTAAAATTAAAATTTTAATTTTAAAGCATATTTGATTTCTAGAAACTTTAAAATTGATATTACTGTGATCATAGTGAACATTTACTAAGCTCTTGTAATGCACTACTAAAACAAACATTTTGAGTGATGAACCTTTTAGTAGGATTGTTGTATAAATGTAGTTTTCAAATTGAAATGATACAAAGGCTGTATTCTCCAATCTTTCTGTTGTGGGATACCTAAGCTTTTTTATATTAACAATTAACATTATGATTAATCTAAATTCTGATGTGCGTTAAACTCCTTCCCTATAAAACCAGAATGCTTTGACACCAACTATTATTGTTATCTGGGTATTTCTAACAAATGCTTTAGAATAATTCCCTTTGGCAATATAGGGATATACTCTCTGATCACTTTATTTAGAATTATTCACATTTCTACTGAAGCACTCCCTTTAGGTTATAGACTGAAAAGACAAAATAATTGTCTTTGGGGACTATGAAGAGTTATTGAGCTCATTTGGTCAGCCCCAGAGGATCTCATTTGGCTTTCAGTGTGCTATACTGTTCAGTCCAGACATGAGATATACAAAGAGAAAAAGCATCCTCTAACAATCCTCATACAGGATGCTATAGTACTGCTATGCTCGATACAGTACTGCTATGCCCAGTACAGGATGCTATAGTACTGCTATGCCCAGAGTA
The DNA here is from genome assembly GCA_028646535.1 of Procyon lotor. Classification (NCBI taxonomy): domain Eukaryota; kingdom Metazoa; phylum Chordata; class Mammalia; order Carnivora; family Procyonidae; genus Procyon; species Procyon lotor. The sequence continues at coordinate 128,891,954 of CM053605.1, forward strand.
TTAGCAGCTGCTTTAATTGACAGAATTAAGACCCTAAACCTCAGAGGCCTTTGACAGGTTGGAAAATATCTCCCCGGCTGATGTTAAATTGGTCACTTTAGATCCCTGGGGTGGGGTAGAACAAGCCTTAGGAATTTGTACTTATTTCTCCCTATGCCCCAATTCATTTCTCTCTCTTGTTGAGTAATTGGATGATCCCTTAGTTTTGTGAACACACATGGCCTATAAATTATTGAAATTAAGACAAGCTTTTGTTCATCCCAATTTAAGAACACAGGTTATACTATTTAAGGATAAAAAAAATACATTTTCAGAAAGCAAAGACTAAATTTTTATATTTCGGCCCAGACTCTGAACTCCAGTTGACTCTTATCTCCTCTTGTCTCTGTGAGTAGGCAGCTATGGAACAGAGATCAAGTAAGACTGCAGAGTATGGAATTCAAATAGACATATTGATGTCTATCAAAGGTCCAACTTCTTGACCTTGGAAAATGTATTTGACTGACCATAAATTTAGTAATGTGTATAACTGGAAGTATAAATGCATACTTAGTAAAGGTGAGGATTAGTTATAATGATATAAATAATATTCCTTTTAAAAATTAAAAAAAAATTTTTAAAGATTTTATTTATTAGAGAGCACAAGTGAGGTGGAGGGCAGGGGGGAGGGAAATGCACACTTCTCACAGAGTGGGGGCCCTGACTAGGGCCTTGCTTGATCCCAGGACCCCACGATCATGACCTGAGGCAAAGGCAGATGCTTAAGTGACTGAGCCACCCAGTTGTCCCTATAAATAAGATTCTTAACCTAGGTTTCCACATTGGACAAGCACTCATTAAGTAACAGTTCTTTTTTTTTTTTTAACAGATATTTTGAAATTTTTATTTATTTTTAATTTTTTAAAAAGTTTTTATTTAAAATCCAGTTAGTTAACATACAATGTAATATTAGTTTCAGGTGTACAGTTTAGTGATTGAACACTTACATACAACATCCAGCGCTCATCATAAGTGCACTCCTCAATCCCCATCACCTATTTCACACATCCCCCTACCCCTTCCCCCTGGTAACCATCAGTTTGTTCTCTAGAGTTAAGAGTCTCTTTCTTGGTTTGTCTTTCTTTCCCCCTCCCCTTCGCTCATTCTTTTGTTTCTTAAATTCCACATATGAGTAGAATCATATGTTTTTGTTTTTCTCTGACGTAATTCTCTTAGCATAATATACTCTAGATCCATCCACGTCATTGCAAATGGCAAGATTTCATCTTTTAATGACTGAGTAGTATTCTATATTATATGTACCACATATTCTGTATCCTTTCATCTATTGATGGACAGCCTCTTTCCGTAATTTTGCTACTGTTGATAATGCAGCTGTAAACATTAGGTTCATGTATCCCTTCAAATTAGTATTGTCGTATTCTTTGGGTAAATACAGAGTAGTGCAATTGCTGGATCGTAGGGCAGTTCTGTTTTTAACTTTTTTTTTTTTTTAAGATTTTTATTTATTTATTTGACACAGAAAGAGAGAGATCACAAGTAGGTGGAGAGGCAGGCAGAGAGAGACGGAGAAGCAGGCTCCCGGCTGAGCCGAGAGCCCTATGCAGGGCTCGATCCCAGGACCCTGCGATCATGACCTGAGCCGAAGGCAGAGGCTTTAACCCACTGAGCCACCCAGACGCCCCTAACTTTTCGACTCCATACCTAACATACTTGACTTTTAACTCAGTACTGTTTCCCATAGTGACTGCACCAGTTTGCATTCCCACCAATAGTTCATGAGATTCACCGCTACTGGCTTTCAGTTACTGTCGTTGACACATCCATGAAATTCCACCAGAAAAATACACTTATTCCCAACAGTGCAAGAGGGTTCCCTAAATACCATATTCCTACTGTACCTACATCCTACATGAGGCTAAGGACAGTGGTGAGGAGATGAGCAGTGGACAGAAGCTACAAAAAGCTGGGGGAACTTTAAGAAACATACCTCCACCAGCACGTGTCCTCTATGCTTTCTTTATTCTCATACCCTTCCAGATAATATGCTTTTACTTTGAAGCCATCTTGCTAGAGGACCAGCTTGCCTACCCTCTTTTCTGGCTTGAATTTCTTCTTACTTTCTTTCTCTAGCTTTAGGGTCTATAGAGAAGATCTCTTCTTTTATTCTAGGATATAGAAATAAAGTTTGTGAGTGTGTGTGTGTGTTTTGATGTTGTTGTTTTGTTTTTTTGTATACCTATCTTGTATCCTGCTACCTTATTGAATCACTTATGAATTCTAGGAGGTTTTTGTAAATTCCTTAGGAATTTATATGTAGACAGTCAATACATAGGGACCATTTTATTTCTTCCCTTCCAATTTTTATGACTTTTATTTCTTTTACATGCTTCATTTTACTACCTAGAACTTCCAGCACTATATTGAATAAGAACAGTGAGAGCATTCTTCCTTGCCTTGTTCTTGATCTTAGGGGAAATTAATATAGTCTTTACATTACAGATATTAGCAGTAGGTTTTTTTCTAGATTCTCATTATCAAGTTGAGGATTGAGGAAGTTCTCTTTTATTACTTTTTTTTTCCCCAGAATTTTAATGAAATTCTAATTTTATCAGATGTTTTTTATACTTCAATTGATATAATCATGTGATTTTTCTTCTTTAGCTGGTTGATATTGTTATAGGTTGAACCAGCCTTGCATCCCTAAAATGAACCCCATTTGGTCAAAATATCTGATTCTTTTTACATTTTGCTAGATTCTATTTGCTAATGCTATTGTTAATAATTTTTGTGTTTGTAGTAGTCATAAGGAATAATGGTCTGTAGTTTTCTTATTTTATTCTGCAAATTCCAGAGGAATAATCAAAGTTCCCCACTCAGCCTTAGTTGGCAGTACTAGGGGTGGGGCCATAATTTTTTTCTTTTGTATTTGGGCTAGAAGTTCCATTATTGCCTAAATGTTTTCTGTCTTATCAGGGTACCTCTTTTCCAATCCTTAGGCTAGATAGAGTAGGCTCTTGTTGTGCCTTTTTTGTTTTCATCCATTTATGCTTCTGAGTTGCTAGCTTCTTCATCTTCAAATGTGAAATATGTGAAGTGAAAAGGAAATGGAGGGGATTTACCTGTGTTCTTCCTTAGGTCACAAGGTCCCTAGCTGGACTGCCTTCTTTTCCTAAAGTTTCAGTCCTATCATGAAGTTCTATATATAATGTCCAAGTTATTTAGTTTTATTTAGTGAAAAGAATACGTAAAAGTATGTCAACTTGATCTTTCTGAAAGCGGAAGTCTCCCTTTGATGATTTTTGATCATCAAAGTCTTATATATGATAAGGTGTAGTAGTTCTGAGCTATGGTATTTCATACTAATATAATGAAACTATAACTTTTACTTTTTTTTAAAATTTAAAAAGGTTTTATTTATTTGAGAGAGTGAGAAAGAGAGCGTGAGTGAGGGAAGGGGTAGGGGGAGAGGGAGAAGCAGACTCCCCATTGAGTAGGGAACCTAATGTGGGGCTCGATCCTATAACCTTGGGATCATGACCTGAGCTGAAGGCAGACGCCTAACCAACTGAGCCACCCAGGTGCCCTGAAACTACAACTTTTAAATTTAAATTGATCTAACTTTATATTTTAATATCTAGTTAAATTAATGTCTTTCAACTTTCTGATGAACTTTAGACCGAAAATATCAACACAACATTGGACATCATCAATAGCAACATTAGAAAACAAATCTTTCTATTATTCCTCTTTATTTTATTTTTATTTTTTTAAAAGATCTTATTTATTTGACAGAGAGAGAGAGAGATATCACAAGTAGGCAGAGAGGCAGGCAGAGAGGGAGGGGGAAGCAGGCTACCTGCTGAGCAGGGAGCCCAATGTGGGGCTCGATCCCTAGAGATCATGACCTGAGCTGAAGGCAGAGGCTTTAACCCACTGAGCCACCAGGTGCTCCTATTACCCCTCTTTAAAACTACAGTGCATTTAGCTACAGCAATACCTGTTGTGTTTCCTTTGAAGGATGTGTTGGAACTAGAAAAGTTCCAGAACAGGTAGCCCAGGTAGTTGCAGCTTGGTAATGTAGACTCTCTGTGTCAAATAAATGGATAAAATACATTGTCAAATTTCTGAAATCTATTTCTTTATATAAGCAGTTATTTCTTAAAAGTGTAAAAATTCCAAACTAATTGTGCTCTTTAATTATGCAATATCCTAAAATTCAAAATTTTTTTGACAATATTCTTATTTATTAATATCCTTTTCATTTACATCACTTGCAAGTTTATGTTTCAGTCATTTGAGACTGAGAAAGTAATTTTCCTAAACACGTAATATCTCTAAATTAAATGGCTTACCTCCATTACCATTGAATTATGATAGTAATTTATAGTAACTATTAAGTGACTTGTGTTTCTTTATTTCTTACCATATTTATCCATGCAAATAATTAACCTGCTAGCCTCAATTATATACTTTTCTTTAATTTAAAATTCATTGGAAAAAGTGAATTCTCTTTTGTTTCCCTTGCCACAACCCAATGTGATTTCACTTATCTATAAAGACTAGTATCTACATAAGAATAATTCTGGAAATCATTTTATTTAAGTTTATGTTTGTGGAAGTGATTTGCAAAGTTGGAAGAAAAGGAGGAAGAGATGATGGCAAGCCCTCCAAAAACATGACAGACAGAGGATACAGGTAGGATGAGAGAATGAAGTACCTCAAGGTGAGAACATTGGAAAATGTGGACATTCACATAAAACTAGGGAGTCTAATGAAAACAGAAACTGAAATAATGTGCCCATCCCATTTCATTGTGTTGCTGATCCCATGAAATGATGTTATATCTAGATATAATGACCAGATAAAAATTTTAAAAAATATTAGTGTTAGGAAACCTACATAGACACTATGACTCCCCAGACTCATATCTAAATTGAGAATGGGACCAAGAAAGATGCCTTGCCTATGATTTTAAGTCAGGTCTTTGAAAGTGATTAAAGTGATTATTTCAGAATGTTGATTAAACGTTTGTGAATCAAGGTAATAGCCATTAAAAATCGTGTGGTCTGGGCCTTGTTTTTATCCTCATCAAGCCGGAGACAGCACAATTTGAAAGTAAGGTTAAGGAACATATACTGTCCTGCATGGTTAAAATAAAAACCTACAATGAGACTGGAAGCCATACAAATCATCAAAGACATGATTATCTTTTTCCTTATGTATCTGGGCTATATTATCTGAGGAATAATCACCTTTATTTTGGGCATTTCTTGTGTGTTGTTTGTGTGTGTGCATGTGTGTATTTTGTGCTGGGTATGGTGATTAATGCAAGTTACCTGGTTTTTACAACTAGAAAAACCTGTAGACTTGTCTGAGACTACACTGGTGAAGAGATGTCAATTGGGCTGAACTGACATTTACATTCTGATTGTTCTGTAGCATCTGATCAGCCAAGCCACCCTGGCCCTTTTCTTGCTAACCCGATAGCAGTTCTTTGAGACCTTGGGAGATGAGATATTGCAATGGAATCAACAACTGTGTTTTATGGGGAAGCTTCCTCAAAGAGGGCAGAGATGAAAATGACTGTTACATATGGAGTAGATTGAGTGTTTGTGAGAATAAACTTGAGGATAGGGGAGCACATTTAGAAATGGGAATATTCACAGAGGATAAAAGTTTTATAAAGATTTCTACTTCATAGATGTTGCTCTGACTACAGGAACAGTAATGTTTGCCAGAGAATATACATCTATGCCTAGTGCTTCACTAAAATCTAATAATACACTTAAGAACTTGTGTGTATGTTATAAAGAATAAAGTGACAGAAATAACAGGAAATAGGACCTACATCATTCATTCCTGTCTACACTTATTACACTAATAGAACTCCTCAAAAAGAGTGCTGATCTAGTGAAGAGGATGTATGAAAGACCAGAAAAAAAATAAGCAGAGGCCTGTGGCAGTGCTGAGAAAGATGGAGAGAAACAGATATATTGGAGAAGTAACTTTGGGGTCATCTTCTGGAAGGTGTCCTGGGGGCTGGGGAGGATGGGAAAGATGATGGTTTCACAGTTAAATAAATATTAACATTTTCCTCAGCCCTTACCTTGGTTCTTCCAGTGGTGCTTGACTTGGATAGAAATGGTTCTAGTTAAATGAAGCAAATGTAATTCTACTTTATCCTAAAGGAATCACTTCTAATGATAATTTCTTTTCTAAAATACTCGTTCTACCCCAGACGTAATTTGAAATGAGTCCTTAATGATTAAAGTCTTTAGAATGTAATCTTTATGGAAGGTTGTAATTATGGCTCTTTTATTTGTAGCATCTTTTCTAAAAACAGGAAGACTTAAACCTTCATAGGCCAATATCTGTTATGATTGATGTTACTTAACTACTTTGCTCTTGGTACTATTACAAAGTGTTTCCTTGGTCTCTTGCTTGATATCAGTGTATAATTTATTTTATTGTTAAACACACTTAGAAAAGTTCATTTTCTAAGTTATTTCCCTTATATCCATTGTTAGGACCTTACATAACTTTGACCTCGAAGATTTTGATATAGCTATGTAACAAAAATCATTCTTTTTAGTATTGTTTTATCCTGTGGCATGTGTCCATCCTGTAATGTGTATACATTCTATTCTCTGTAGCAGTAGTTCCACATATGGGGACTTATACACTTGTAGGGGCTTGAATCACTAGGAAGTTTGTATTCCAATACAAATTTTGTACCCTAATCCCTCTCTGGGGACAAAATCTAACTATAGGTTTTATTAGCTCATTGAAAATGCCCCGTTCCCCAAGAAGATTAAGAAGCCTTGCAACAGAATGTCATCTAGAGTTTTTTGCAGTACTCAGTGATCAATGTAAATAGGGATAGGACAAACTGTTTGAACACAGAAATTCATAAGTCAAGGATTCTCTTTGTGATGGTGTGGGTGGGGGCTGATGGAGAAAAGACAAAAAAGATAGGGGGAGAGTAGGTCTGACCTGACACTCTTTTGTGAAGTTTTTCTGATAAGTACAGTTACTCAGTGTTCGTTGACAGTGATACATGAAACATTTCCTTTTGTTCCTGGCAATTTGAGATATAATTACAAAGATTTATTTCTAAGACAAGAAATGTTGATATTTCTATGCAGTTCCTGAACTTATAATGACTTCTGTTTGCTTGATTGTTTTATTTTAGCCTTCTGCATTTATGTTGTGTCTTTGATAATTGACAGAATTGGTGTGACCAATTAAGTATAAATAAATTGAAGTGTACTTTTGATCAAAACCCTGAGTTTTCTTTTTGTTTCTTTTTTCAGTTTTAAGAGAAACTTGCAAGTAGTCTTTGATCATTCTATCTTACCTAACCGCCATCTCACTCTCTAGGTATATTGCAAGTATCCCTTAAATCTACTTTTCACCCTTCACATTGGTCATTGCCATTGCCTTAGTTTGGATTGGATTATTCAATGGCCCCCAAACTAATCTTCTTGCTTATGGTCTAATTGCCATGAATTAGCAATAATACATCATATATTAACATATCATACATCTACAGAAATGATTCTTCTAAAATGTACATCTGATTTTGCAACTTCCCAGCCTAAAATTCTTTGGTGGACTTTTACAACTCATGATCACTTGCTAAATACCTGGCTTTAACACATAGGAAGCTCCACATGCACTAGACCCTATAACTCTCTGTCTTTTACTGCCCTACACACCAGTCATAAATCTATGTGTAGCATCTGGCAAATATCAACAATATTTTATTGTTTTGTAGAAAACAAACAAACACTTACCACTTCATCATAGTAAGAGTAGCACATACTCAGAACCTGTATTTGAGCTTTGCATTTACATATATTATCTCGTGTAATCACAAAACAGATCCACATAGCAAAAGTGTTATTTTTAGACTCATTTTACTGAGTGATAAAAACTTGATGATGGATACACTTAGAATAAGTGAAAGTAAGTCCAAACTCAGGGGTGTCTGATTCTTTTCACGTAATGTTTTCTATGCCTAAAATAGTCTTCCTTTCCTACATAGTGATTTCTTTCTTTGAAAATACCTTCCTTTAGGAATGTTTTTTGACATCTCTCCCCATTAAGATTTAGATGATTTTTCTTTGTCTTTGTTTTTTCTGTGAATGCCTTATAATATATTTCATGATGTCCTAATAAGATTACTAATTTACTGTTTGGCCATCTATATTCTCCAGAGATTACATTTGTAAATCGTTAACAATTTTCAATAGTTGTGTTATTTTAAAGCAGCTAATCTCAAAATGTAGTCTTCAGACTAGCAGAATTAGTCTCACTTGGGAATTTAGAAATGCAAATCCTTGGACCTCACCCTAGATCTACTGAATCAGAATATCTGAAGGTAGAGCTGAACAATCCTTGTCTAGATTAGCCTTCTGGTAATTTGATTTGGGTCAAAATTTGAGAATCAATGTTTAAGGATCACCTCTGCGTTGGAAAGTGATTTCTTTTACCTTAATCCATTTCCGTTATAAGAGTCATATTAGTGTTATGTGAGGTCTGGTAGAGATACCTGTAATAAATCTTGGTAACATTAATGATGTTGTCAGTATAAATGTGAATAATACATTTCGGCCTAAATAGTCTTGGCAAAAACCTCTTAATATCATTACCAATTGTGGATAAAGAATGATAAATAGAAAACTTTGTACCCTGTGGCCATTGACATCTATGAATAGATTAGTTGGAGGCATCTTTTTCTGGATCATTTACATATGATCACACTCAAGATTATAGATATCAGGTAATCAGATATCAGATATCAGATTATAGATATCAGATATATCTTGTGACAGTTTCTGGAATTATTTACTTGGTATTTTAATTCTTCCCTCTCTAAGTATGCTTCTTTTAGTGTGCAAATTACTTACTTGTCCTTGCATGTAGTACACTGGCACACTTTTTATAGGCATACTTTTTATAGCAGAAAAGACCAGCAGTGTTGATGGGAGTGGTATTGTTAGCTTTTCCAGCAAGTGTGATATGTTGTCAGTCTAGATTGAAGATCAATTCTATATTACAAAAGTGGACTTTGATTTTGGAAATATTATCCCTGGATAAGACATTTACCTGGATCCTTAAAGGTCAAATTTGGTTTAGCCAAGGGGTACTAATAGAATGTCTTAACAACTTTGCTATGATGCCTATTACATAAAAATACAAGCTCTTTCATTTAAGACATTTTCAGATTTGCAGAATTGAAATAAATGAGTCTTAATATAGTCAGCTTAGCAATCTGGGAGACATTTCTAGTCACTCTTTATCTAGCTGCTCCAATCTAGGTTATGTTTCCCCTGTGTGTAATCACCCATCCCTCCCTATCCCTCTGTGCCATGCTTACTTCTGATAGAGTATTTATGAGACTGCATTATCCGCACTACTTAATTGTTTATATTTCTAACAAAACTGTGATGTCTGAGGGCAGGAATTCTTATTTACCAACTTTTCTATTCCCTCACTTAGTATACAGTAGTTATTTGAAAAGTATTTGTTGTTGAATATAAGGTGAATCTGTGATATGAACAGCAATGTAATCATCCTCTTTTCAGTTTTGTTTATAAAATTAATAGATTAATTTGATAAGGATTTCATTATAATTTGTTAATGTCCTAAAACAATTGAGTTTTAGATGAGGTAGGGGATTTTACTGGTGTCCATGAGCATATGAAGTTTTCCTATCATTTATGATTTCATGACAAAATAATCATACTTGTCAATCTTAGATTTTAGGCTGGCTTAATAAGCTATTAAACTTATCAGTGTTCTCAACAAATTTGTTCAAGTTTCTTGGCGAAGGCAAATATACTTGGGCCCATTTAAGGACAAATCAATAAATCTTATTTTAGGGAAGAAAGGATGAAATATTTCTATTTACATTTTCACTAGTATTTTTGACCTTTGTTTTTCTCCCTTCTATTCACCCCAGGCTGGCAAGACATTCTGCATTAACAAGACGCCACTCACATGCTCTAATCTAAGAGACCCTCTTGCTTCCTTTGAGAGTGTCATAATTTTTTGAAAAGTGGTGATATGAATGACCAATATAATAAAAGCCTTCAATTCCATTAAACTCAACATTTATTAACAGACACCTGCATTCTAAGCACTGTGTTTATGAATTCACATATGATTAAATCATACTGTCTCAAATGATAAAGTTGTCATTAAGATACTCAGAGATACTTAATTATATCATTATCACCAAGATGCTCAGAGCTTAATGAGACAAACATGGCTGAAGCAAGTTGAATTGCTTTATTTGAATTACTATATTGATTCTTCTATCCTATTTTACTTGTGATACAACATTCCCTCTCTGTTGTGTTTCTTTTTTTCCTTTTCACTCAGTTTGGCATCTTTCTTCATTGTGTATTTCTTTGTCTTCTTTAGAGGCATTTACATCTACAAGCCCATTTCCTTTTTTTTTTTTAAGATTTTATTTGTCAGATCAAGAGAGGGAGAGCACACACAAGCAAGGGAAGCAGCAGACAGAGGGAGAAGCAGATTCCCCGCTGAGCAGGGAGCCCGATGCGAGACTTGATCCCAGGACCTCAGGATCATGATCTGAGCCGAAGGCAGATGCTTAACTGACTGAGCCACCCAGGTGCCCAAGCCCATTATCTTTTTGTATGAGATGTGTAATATTAAATTATGCAGATAATCACACAATTTCATAACTGTTTTGTTGTTGTGTGTGTGTATGTGTAGTTTTGCCTCTCTTGGGAATAAGGAAAATGGATAAGTTGGCTGCTGTCCAGATGATATCACTTAATGGATTGCGTTCTTACCCAATTCGGGCATATTCATGGTTTACTGCTGCCACCCCAGCTATGGATTGATTTGAAACTAGTCACAATTGTCCTAGATGTGATTCTGAGTGTTTTCCAGAGAACTGCTCAGGAGGTTAGGAGAATTGCTCTAAAAACAGGGTTATAGGAAAATAAGACTTGTTACTCCAAGGCTGTTTTTGCTTTGAGAGAGATGCTCTGTAGATTTTTTTTATAAGCTTATTATCTATTTGGTTTGAAACCAAGGTGCATGACACATTATCCATCACAATATTCTGGATCTAGTTCTTTAGAATAAGCAAAAGTAGCATGAGAAAGGCAAAGAGATTTAGGTCCTTCCTTAGAAGTATGGAATGTCTGATACGTAGGAAAACTTTGAGAGAGTTTTCCTGTACCAGTGAATTGAAGATAGTAACCAACTTAAAAAAAGAAAATCAGGGCACCTGGGTGGCTCAGTTGGTTAAGCGTCTGCCTTTGGATCAGCCCCATATCGGGCTCCCTGCTCAGCGAGGAGCCCCCTTCTCTCTCTCCCTCTGCAACTGCTCCTGCTCTCTCTCTCAAATAAATAAATACAATTCTTAAAAAAAAAAAAGATCATAGATAAGAAATAGCAAGTTTCTATAGGTGAAAGTTTCTATAGATGAAATACTGAATGTAGAATGAAAAAAATATGGAACAGGATTTGATGTCAAAAGAGAAATCTTTATGGTCAAGATACTTAATGACAAAATGTATATTTTTCAGAAGAATGTCAGGAAAATCTTTTCCTTGGATAATAAAACTTTAGAGCAAGGAAGAAATCTAAGGTGCTGTTTTTTCCAACATTCTTATAAAAGTAGAATCTGAGACTCATTCAGATCCCTGACCAATTGTAGAATAATAGAATTTGGGGGAATTAAAGGGGAAAGTTATTTAATCTAAGTGCTGAACTGAGGCCTGGATCAGTTCTTCACTGAGTACTAGAATGTAAGACTGGAAAGGGCACCGTGTGGCTTCTTTGATCTGATATATGAAATCTTTTCATGACATTTTTCTTAAGATGTAATAAAATAGCCATTTAACAGTTCTTATTATTTATGGTAGTTATGTTTTATAAAGTTATTTGAACACTGAATAAGTGCATACTGAATCATTGCCTTTAGGGGCAATACAGGGTTAGGTTCCTGCCAGCCTCTGGTCACATTTTTGTCAAACAATCAGTGCATAGATTTCTTTTATGTGTGTTTCTGTTTAAAGGCGCCTTATTGGGATGTCTGGGTAGCTTAGTTGGTTAAAGTGTCTGCTTTCAGCTCATGTCCTAATCCCAGGGTCCTGAGATGGAGTCCCGAGTTGGGCTCCTTGCTCAGCAGGGAGCCTGCTTCTCCTCTCTGCCTGCCACTTCCCCGGCTTGTGCTCTTTCTCTCTCTCTCTCTGACAGATACATAAATAAAATCTTGTAAAAAAAATAAGGCACCTCATTTAATATGTATTGTTGATTCACTAATATTAAAGTCATAGCCAAAAGCACTCTAACCCATGTCTTAAGGAAGCTTAATATGTGTGTTTTCTCCCTAAGGCACATCACAGCCTCCTTGTGCATAGGACCACTAGACAGCACTTCAGTACTATGCTTTAGGAGCCATTTTAAACAGCCAAATCACCAACAAAAAGCATGCAAATATGAAATATGTGGCACTAAATGGACTGAGAAAAGAATGCTTGCTTATAGTAAGAGAGATGAGACAAAAAAGCAGCAGATTCGTTGTTCCACTGCAGCTGGGAACATGTGCAGCAGATGACTCAAATTCTTCACAGCTCAGTGCATGCACATGCCTGTGAATGACCGTGACTGTGGAAGCACTGGGAGCATTGATTTTGGGGTTACAAAGAAATTTTAGCAAGTAGATGGATTCACAAATTTAGAATCTGTGAATAATGACCTGTACTTTCCATGTAGGATATAAATGGAATTGAAGCTGACTCCTCAGATCCATCTTTGGATATCCCCACCTCCCTATGAAGTCTGTCCTTGGCTTCTCTATCCCTTGGGACTATGTACGTAGTCTTAAAATCTTCATGTCCTGTAAGCCATTCAGACATTTGCAGAGAGCTGCCTTCGATCTAATTTTCTAGGGTATTTTCACCATTTACTCAACTGTATCCCAATCATAATGAGGTTTATAGTTTACTTATGAGTTTGATTGGACCCTAGGAATCTACTAACTCTGGATTGATCTTGTTGTCCTGAATCCTGTGCCCTGCCCTCCCCCAAGCCATGCAAGCTCACTCATGGAAACAAACCTCCAAGGAGCAGTGACCCAGTAAACATGGAGAAGACTTCAGATTAAAGAGAATTAGTCACCTGTGTCTTTTGCTTTTTCTTGGAGAGTCAGACCCCACTTGTTTATTTTGGAGAGCAACATAGTGGAGCCAAGGCCTAGAATTTCACTCCCTTAAATCCCAGTTATATGTACTTCCTACCATGCTAGGCTGTTCTGTTAAATAACATTGAGTTCCTAGCTGAAATTTAAGAATAACCTCAAAAGATTAACCCATTAGAAACACGTTTGTAAAAGAGGAATCTTTATAGTCATGGTACTTGATGACAAAACATATGTTTTTCCTTTAATCTAAAATTTAGTTTCAGGTTGAAAAAACCCTCCCTTTCATTCCCAGACTGGAAATGGGGGTCTTGGAACCACTTTGTCCAGCAGATGTGTTTTGTTGGGCCCACAGATTGTTGCTATCACAGGGTTTAAGTTATTATTACTTCTTTGAATTAGGGGGTAGCATTTAAAAATCAAGCAATTTCACATAATATTCTGGATTTCTGGCTTCTCTTGAACAATCAGATGACTGCACTGGGTTTACTTTTCTATAAGGGATGACTTGGTGGAGCTTTGTATTGTCTCCCCAACTCTGAGGTTCTCTCTGTCTTACTCCTGCAATTAAATTTTTGACTCCTATTTTACCTCCTAAAATAATTGGAATTTTTCATGTCACAATGCCATAAAATATTTTCTATCTATGCAACATATCATAATAACAAAATGTGTAAAATAAATTGGGTATAGTATTTGGGAATCTTGTTGCATATCATAGGTTGAACATAATATTAAGTTCTAATTAAATTTATATATCATGAATAAAAGCCGTTCCCTTTTGTGCTTCCTATTCTTGGCAGCTTTTATATTCCTCATTGTCAGTTTCTTCCCTGTAGGTGAGCATTTGGAGGCAAGCTGCAACACCTACCACCCCCTCAGGTGTGTTGTAGAGCAATATTGAAATCATTTTACATATTCAGAGCCACTGTGCACAGTGCTCAAGGCAGGTTCTTGAGTTCAGGGAGCATAGGATCTGAAGTCTAAAAGTCATTGCTACTTTGTTTCTTATTCACTCTCTTCAAAGAATAGCTCTTGTTTAAGCACAATCAAAAGCCTCTAGACAATGGGCAGCAACTCAATGCAGCAGTGGGTAGAGGACTAAGATCTGGACCTAAAGCAACAGCAGTAGTTTCAGCAGTGGCAGCAGCAGCCACATCTGCATCAGCCACATCTGCACCAGCAGCAGCACAATCTCACATTCTCATCGGCCCCTTTCTCCCTGGACATGAACAAGACGGGAGGCAGAGGGGGTGTACTGCCTTCCTGACTTCCATGATTGTATTTTATGGGAACTTTAGGAAATATTTTCTTTTTTAAGGCACACTTAATATTCATATCATCATAATTTTACTTTTGCTCAGATGTTTTGGTGGGAGAACAAGCATTCCTTGTGATATAATTCAGAGGGCTGCTTCTCTGGGCCAGATATTCACTACCTTGGTTTTGACGTGTATGTATGTGGATCTTGTTTATTACAAGTTCAGACTTCTGCTTTGTGCATGGGTCGTAAGGCTTAGCTTTGTGGTCGTGCTTTAGAAATATGTGGTGATGCATATTCATTGGCTTTGTGATGGCGCTATTTGCTAGCAAGTCATGTTTGTTCGCAGATATTAGACGTTTACACAATATGATCATTAAATACATGACTGTGATGTCAAAGCCTCATTTATTTTCTTCTCTGTGTCATATTGGAAATCTCCCATTTGTTATGGAAGAATTGTGTGACTCTTAACATTTCACCAGATTGGACCACAGATTATATCTCATCCTTTGTTATTAAAACAAATTTATTTTTTTTCCCCAGGTGAATGACTGCTTTCTCTTCTGGGTTCATCTGATACCATGTGGGATTCTTTTTCTTTCAGCTCTTCTTAAATACAAACCTCAGTGCCCTTCACATACATTCTGAAGCACATATGAAAC
This sequence comes from Procyon lotor, assembly GCA_028646535.1. Lineage (NCBI taxonomy): Eukaryota > Metazoa > Chordata > Mammalia > Carnivora > Procyonidae > Procyon > Procyon lotor. The sequence goes on from CM053605.1 coordinate 128,907,072, forward strand.
GGAATAATTTTTGCATTATTCTATGGTCAGAACCTTTTATTGACCTGAAGTAATGAAATCTATCTAATAGTGCTGGGTCATTCTATTAGGAACAGTGGTCACCAGTCATTTATCTTGACCTCTGCCGCATCAGCTGGGGCTGTTACAGTACAGAAACATCCAGCCTCACAGTCACAGTCACAGTAGTTTATACCACAACAAAGCTTCATTCCTTGCTCATGTTCTGTCGTAATCGTGGGTCATTCATCACCTATGGCCCAGTTTCACAGTGTCTTTACTCTGGGAAGGAAGATGACAGAGGAGCCCCTCTGTGGCGTGTTGTGGGGCTTTTGGCAGAGAGAAAGAAGAGTGTTGCTAGATTTACAATATCTCTTAAAGCTTCTCCTCAGAAGTGGCATATCTTACTTGGACTCATTTTACTGTCCAAGCATGTCATGTAAGCAAGCCTGACATCAGGGCAGGGCAGTACAGTTGTTTCATGAGGAGGGGGGCGTTAAGATATCTGGAAACTAACAAGCTCTGTCTTAGTCTACTACTTGGTCACAAAAATTCACTCATCTCCCTTCTGCACCAATATGAAATGTTAGAGTTCTTCTCTAATAGAGACAACCTTAAAGTTCTATCCTGTTAGACTCAAAGTCTGGGATTATATGATAGTCTCCACATCAGCTCCTGGTGTGGTCTTTATTGAGCTGGAGGTTTACTAGAAAACATATAAACAAAAACAAATCACTCCTTCACCCCCCATAGTCTTCTACAGATTTAATAGAATAGGAACTGGATAACCATGACCAATATCCCTATCTGAAAAAGAAAGGAGTGGAAGGCACAAGAAGTCACTGATGATATCAATTCTGAAGTCATGTTGGGATGTGTGGCGAGGACCCCTAACATGAAGGTGAGAATAGTTCTCATTTAGACCCCAGTCCATTGATCTGCATGTCTCTTGAGGCTCTCGGCTCAGTTCTCTTGGAGGTGCCTCCATTTCCATTTATGTTTTTTATCACAGTAGAGAAGTGATTGGAGAGTATGCTATGCTTGAGGCCTGATCAGCTTTCTCAATCTGCTTCCTGCTCACTGAAATCAAAGGAACATTTCAATTCTCAAATAGTCATAGTCTCTCTTGGTCTAGATTCATAACTGTTTTGATGTTGGAGTTCTCCCAAGAACCGAGTCAGCTTTTTATTAATTTGATTGATAAAATCAGTATTGATCAACAGCTATACCAACGGTTCCTTTTGCGACATGCCTGTATTTCTATATTTAGTTATAGCTGTTGTATTAGTTTTCTGTTGCCACTAAAATAAGCATAAAAATTCGGGTTAAAATATCTTTAACAACATTCTTAATACAGATTTGTCATTGTACAGATCTGGAGGTCAGAAGTCCAAAATGAGTATCACTGGGCTCCTATCGCTGTATTGACAGGATTATAGTATTTTTTTTTTTTTTTATAGATTCTAGGGGAAAAAATCTGTTTTCTTGCATCTTCCAGCTTCTAGAGGCTCCTTGCATTCTTTGGCTCATGGCCCCTTTCATCTTCAAGGCTGGCATTTGCATTTCTCTGTTTCCCTCAAGACATTTCATTCTCTGATTTATCTCTTGTCTCCTTTTCCTTATAAAGACCTTTGTGATTATATATCTGTCCATTCAGATAATCTTGTCTTAAAATCTTTAGCTTAATCACATTGCTTTGTAAGGTAACATATATTCATTGGGAATTAGAAGGGACATGGTCATATTTGGGAAACATTTTGCCTACAATAGGTGTCTCTCTCTATGGGAGAGCCATACCTTTAGTATTTTTTCCTGAACCATTTTGTAAAACAGAAGAAATCTGTTTTACATTTTTGTAAATGTCTTAATTAATACATAGGTCTTTTTTTCCCCTTTTTTACACAAAGGCTCTAATTTGGTCTTTAAAACAAAACTAAGTTTTAATCAGCCTTTGTTTTCAGTAACAAAGTAAAAGACAACTTGCATCTTTTATTTCTGTAGGGCCTTGAATTTCTAGACTTTCTTCTGGCTCCCTCTACTTCGATTTCTCTTGCAAATTGGCCTTTTTTAAAAATTTTTTTTGTGTTCATTCCCTTCTTATAGCACCTTGCCAAAAAACAGCCAAGAGCAACCAGTTCATGCTAGCAATATTACTTTTTCCATTTCCTTGTTTGAAGTCACAAGATGTCCCCTTCAGCTTAGTGGAGGGGACAGTTTTACCAGATATTTGCTTCTGCATGACATAGATTGTTTTTTCTCCAAAAATAAGTCTCTTTGCCCCATATCTGGTACTGCATATTTTAGGGTACTGTTCTGGCTGTGTTCTATTCCTTACAACAATTTCTGTGTTTGGTTAGCTTATACTAAAATAAATTGTAGTAACAAAGACTGTAGAAACTTCAGTGGCTTTCACAAATATTTATTTCTTATTTATGGTACCTGCATATCATGTTTTTTTGACTGCACCTTTTATCTGTGTCTTTTTCACTAGGGTTAATGTTTGAGGAAAAAGCCCCATCTGGGAAATTCTTTTTGGACTTTTGGCAGAAGGAGACATTCAAAGTGCCTTGACACTTCTGCTGAGAGGTGACTTGTGACACTTTTAATGACATTTCATTGGTCAAAGAAGCTCATGTGGCCGTCTTATATTAAGCACCTGTAGATCTGAATCCTGGTCCTTTCCCTTACTAACTCTGTGACTATGGACAGTTTTCCTCACTTTTCTGAGATTTGGGTTCCTTATATTTAAAATAGGGTTAAGAACGTCTGCCTTAAAATTGAGTTAATATGACGTTGAATATTGTGTAGTTACTAGGCTCATTTGAGACTCTGAAATATATGGCCCAATAAACTGAGCAACATGAAGGATTTTACTCAGGGTAGACTTCTATCAAATTTTTAATGGCAAAGAGGAATTGGAGTTGATTAAAAAGAGGAATGGAGGCATTCAGATGGAGAATAAGCATTTGCTATGACACAGGATGGGGGAACAAATTCGGTACAGTATGCCCTTTTAGGAAACATTTTACAGGACTAGAGAGTCAGCCAGGGAGGAACAAAGAATAAATTCGATTAGATGGACTTAGTACTGAACTTGGATAAGTGTTCAGTATCCATATTTATCTGTATTGTCCTAAGAGTGGATATGATATTTCTGGGGCAGAGTAAGATTATTACTTAACTAGGCCTGTTCTATGCCTAAATTTCCCTTTCTGAGAGTAGTGGGATGAGGGCCAGATGTCATCCTGCACACTCTGGGAACTGCACTCTGGATGAGGAAGCCAAAAATTAAGAACTGGGGCTTATAAAGAAAAGGAACAGCTGTCCCCCATACTCTCTTGGCAGATGAGGAGAAATCTTTGCTCCCTAGTGTGGATTCTCCTTAAGGACAATCCCGAGTTTTTATCCTTTGGAATGTAAATATACGTTTCTAGTGAGAAAAAGAAACTATTATCTCTGACATTTCAACCCAGGGTTTGTTTAGGGCTTTCTTCCCCCTTGAAATATAAACACTTAGCTCCTAGAAGGTAAATCTCTCAGAGTTTCATGATCAATTCAGTTATTTTTTTTTTTTTTAATTCTTATTAACATATAATGTATTATTTGCCCCAGGGTACATGTCTGTGAATCATTGGGCTTACACATTTCACAGCACTTAATAGCACATACCCTCCCCAATGTCCACAACCCAGCCACCCTATCCCTACCCACCCACACCACCCCCGCCGGCCACCCTTACTTCGTTTCTTGAGTCTAGGAGGCTCTTATGGTTTGTCTCCCTCCGCATCCCTTCCTGTTTCATTTCTCTCCCCCACCCCCCCAAACTCCCACCTTGCCTCTCAAATTCTTCATATCAGAGAGATCATGTGATACTTGTCTTTCTCTGACTGACTTATTTCGCTTAGCATAATACCCTCCAGTTCCATCCACGTCGTTGCAAATGGCCAGATTTCGTTTCTCTTGATGGCTGCATAGTATTCCATTGTATATATATACCACCTCTTCTTTATCCATTCATCTGTTGATGGGCATCTAGGGTCTTT
>CM053605.1:128911611-128981052 GCA_028646535.1 Procyon lotor
CTGATTTTGTGAATTTGAATAATTTATTATGTTTGTGACTTGGCATTCTAAAGCATTTCTAGAGTCTGATCGTAATGTGGAAACACATAGCAAACCCATTGATAGAAATGGAAGCCAATTGGAATATTTTGGAAAACTAGAGAAATCTAAAACAGGAACTTCATTGATCAGAAAATGTGATAATTCCAATAAGCAAACTGGGTTTATTATTATAGTGGTTTATAAATATGCATCTTTACCCGTATCTATATTTATATCTGTATCTCTATCTCTGGTTCCTGGCACAGAGCTCCTAATCCTTAGAGAGTCTTGAATAATAAGAGTATTAGGAACTTTTTTTTTTTCTATTATCTGTCTTTGACCCTGTTGCTGACCTAAATCTCTGTTCCCAAATCCCTTGGAATTCTGCAAGTGATAGGAATGGGTTTTGTTCTAATGAGTTCTCTTGGTGGGTTCCTGGATAGGTTAGGATAGGTGCTGGTTACCAGAAAGATCAAGCCATGATTAGAAGCTTGAGACTTTAAACCCCACCACTGCATCTTCTGGAAAGGGAAGAGGGCTAGAGATTAAGTTAATGATCCATTATTCCTATGTGACAAAACTTTCATAAACCCCCCAAAGTATGGCGTTCAGAAAACTTCCTGATTGGCGAACACATCTATGTGCTGGGAGAGTAACCCACAGTAACTACTGTGGAGAGCAACTCCACAGTAATAGAAGCTCCTGTGCTTTGGACCCTTCCAGATCTTGCTCAGTGTATATATTCATCTGGTAGTTCATCTATACCCATTATTGTATCCCATATTATAAACCAGAAATGTGTTTCTCTCAGTTCCATGAGCTGTTCTAACAAATGATCAAATCCAAGGAGAGGGTCATGGGAGCCTCTGGTTGCGGATATGACCTACCACTTGTGACTGGCATCTCAACTGGGGAGCTGTCTTTTGGGACTGAGTCCTTAACTTGTGGAGTCTGTACTAACTTCAGTTAGTAATTGAATTAAAGTGTAGGACACCCAGTTGATATCACAGAAAATTTCTTGGTGTTGGAAAAAACCCACACATTTGGTGTCAGCAGTATTGCTTGTGAGTAAAGGAGAAACATGGTGTTTTTCTTACACATCAACAAATGAACAAAATACAAAACTCCCTGTATATAGTTAGAGGATAGTATATTTCTAAAGCTAGCCTGGTCTACTGTTGGTGTGAGGTTTTTCTCTTAATGGCTTTCCTAACTTCTAACAAATTAAGCAATGACAACCCCACATTATGTGCATAATTCAGTGCATGTGATAACACAGGCTGCTCCTATAAGTTTTCAAAACTGTGTAGAAGTGTGGTAACAAATGCTATTCCCAGAATCAGTTGTCATGTGCTATTCCTATGAAATGAGCCTATGTCTGGCTACAGGTCTGGGAGGGAGAGCCCCTGCACTTGCCAACTTTCTGAGTGTGTAAGGACAGAGCTGTTGGGTGAGAGTCTACCAACAGGCAGCCTCTTTCTAAATGTCTTTCTTTTAATTTATGATTAGATATTTTTTAATCTCTGGAAACTGGTATTATGTTTCTGGAGAGAGAGAAGAGGATATACGCTAGCAGACTCGAAATAAATGGATTTGAGGGAATAAACCAGAAAAAAGGATTATTAGGAAAGCAGCAAGTTGTTGAGGAAACTGTGAGCCAGATACTGTCATAAACACTTGAAATGCTGCAGCACAGGTTTTTTTTTTTTCTTTTTTAAAAAAATTTTATGGCTGTCTTCATTCTGAAAGGTCATAGCAATAAGGGAGATGAAGGGTTATTCTTTATGATCTCTAGTAATTTAAAGTACTGTAAACAAATAAATCCTGGGGATGTGGAAATGTTTATTAGCCCTAGGAGTCTTAGCAAGAATTTAGTTAATATATTGATACACCAGGTGGTTGAAATTAGAAGACAAAGATCAGTCCTCCAGAAGTACTAATATCTTCGCAGAACACTAAGCACGGATTCTTATTACGATAGTACATGACGTCTTCTTAAGAAGAAGTACTATCTTTCAAACAGATGCCTGACCAACATAGGAAATAGTCAAACAGTGAACATGGAACACCTGCTCACAGACACAGGAATTTGAGGAGACTAGAGAAGCACTTGGGAGATCTGTAAAGAGGAAGTTGCATAGGATAGTAGTTACTGACTTCCTATTTCATATATGCTTTTGACTTGAATTATAATCTCTAATTATAGAAAAATCATTTTCTCTCAGATGAGTAGAAGGATACATTATCTTAGTTCTAAATAAAATTAGTATATATCTACAAATTCCATTTCCTTTGAGATCTACATTGGAAGTGTACTCCTAAGTGAATGTGGGAATCCTTACAGAACCTTGGAGAAGCTCTTAGTATGCTGTTACTCGATGAGGAAGAAATCTCCCCTTCCCCCTCAAAAGAGAATGAGCATTTTTAGATTAGATAAACATCCAGAGAGAGTGATTGCTCGTGACCACACTGGAACTGGGAGATTTAAGACTGTTTTAAGACGGGAAATTTTGTCTTTCCTTTGGGTTTTATAGGGAAGTTAAAATAGGCTTATTTTGAATAAATCAATAATAGATGTGATTTCTGGGGCAGTTATCAGAATTGTAAATTCTTAGTGAAACAGTTCTCTAGTCTTAATTGAAGAATAAAGTGCTTACTGGTATTGTTTTCCATTTGTTCAGACCCTAAAGCTTTAAATTCACTGGGATCTGGAAAACCAACAATGTTTCCATATTATGGCTTACAGGCTAAACCCTTATGACAAACAGTGAGGGAGAAATTGGGAATAGGAAAGTTTTTGCACAAGAAATTATTATGTTTAGGTCTGGTTAATTTGGTTAATTAAGAACCCAAAGACTCTGTTTTCTTCCCTGAGAAACAAGGGGGGGGGGGGTAAGTCAGTGGTTCTGGAACCATTTACCCGGAGAACTTGTTAAAACACAGATTAGTCGGGTCTCGCTCCCTAGTTTCTGATTCAGTAAGTTTGGAGAAGCCCATTAATTAAGGTTTCTAATAGTTTTCCAGTTTTCCAGGTCATGCTAATGCTCCTAAATGGAGAATACACTTTGAGGACCACCAGGAGAGATAATGTTTATGATTTCCTTCACATTCATACACTATAAGCATAAGGAAACAAAATAAGCTTTGTAGTTTTCCTGCAGGAAAAGAAATTCTGCAAAAGCCATTTATCTGCCTAGAGGATATTTGTGTGCAGGGAATTTCTGAGCGATGTTTAAGGTTGTCATCTAATGGCAGCTATTGTGTCTGTTTATATATGTCAGAGATGCATAAATTTGAGTTGAACTTTAGAAGGTTTGTCTATATGCAAGACATTTAGAAGAAATATTTACCTGAATGGAAGAGTAGTAAAGTAATCCTTGGGATCAAACTTCTGTTAAAGTAGCAAATGTTTTCTTTTATAAGACAAAATAATATTGCTAATAAGAATTATAGTTTATATTTATCTGACTCTAAATATCTTAATCTGAATATAAAAAAAGTTTCATGAAAATGAACTCAGTATTCCTATTACCTATTCCTATTACCTATTCCTATTACCTTAGTTAAGTAGCAAATAATGAGCTGCATGATTTTCCTGGCAATATGTCCGGACAGGTGGGCTTGTTTTAGGTAACATTGTAATAAAAAGCATAAGTGAGGTCCTAGCTTGCTGTCTGCCACTTCTTGTGGATCTTTCTAATTAATCAAAGGAATATGTGGCTTTAATAGTCCATGTTTCAGGAAATTTTATTTTGTCACTGTTATAAAGCAATATTCATGCAACCGTTTTTATGATATATAAAGCATAGACAGTGATTTTTATTTTCTAACTTATCTGGTGACTTCCAGTGTAGCAGTGAGAACTTGTGCTCAAGATGGACAGACGGAGGATCTACTTCTAGTTCTTCCGTAATTATTAGCTATAACCTTTCTATCCATCAGTTTTATTACTTGGAAAATAGGACTAATGATAATCTACCTTGCAAAGTTTCTTTAACAATCAGGTGGGATAATGCTGATCATACCTGGTGCAAATAATGAGTTTATTAAATGTTAGCTATGATAATGTCTGACCTGTTTGAGGAACTTTATATACTCTTTCTTTTTTATGAGATATACTAAGGCCTCATTTTGTTAGTTATGTAAGGAAATATACAAAGTCATAAAGTGTCATTTCTTCCTTACTTAAATTTATTTATTTATTTATTTATTTATTTATTTATTTATCAGAGAAAGAGCACACAACAGGCAGAGGGAGAAGCAGGCTCCCTTCTGAGCAAGGAGCCTGATGCAAGACCCTGGGATCTTGACCTGAGCCGAAAGCAGAGGCTTAACTGACTGAGCCACTCAGGCGTTTCTCTTCCTTACCTTTATATCAGAATTTGGGTCACAAATCTGATCTCTACTCAGGGATTAATTAGGTATATTCCAACATGAAGTCAGACATTCCGTCTTTCCTTTCTTCTTTCTTTCATCTATTCAGTTAATAAACATCTTCTTAACCTTTCTTCTATTTGTTGTCTTAGAGACATGGACCTCAAAAAACTCACCTTCTCTGAGGGAAAGATAAAGTAGAGAAACAAATAATTAAAACCCAGTTTGTTAAGTACTATTACTGCATAGAGTCTGGGAATTCAAGGAGGGAAAATAATGTATTCTGCCTGAAGATCAAGACATAATTCGGGGAAAAATTAGGATTCCCACTAAGTTTTAGAGGATGTTTGCCAGGTGACCAAATTTCTCAAGTAAGAAACTTTAAAAGTGATTGAAGATGTGATAGAACTTGCAGTGTTAAAAAGCTGTAAGCCAGTGTGTAGATAGGAAAGGGGATCAGAGGAGGAGGAGGACAAAGGTGAAAGACAATACAGATATTTAGGGATCAGAGTGTGAAGATGCTCATATGCTGTCATGCAGAATAATTCAGACTTTCTTGAGAGTGGTAGAAGAGATACTGAAGAGTTTAAGAAAGATACTGAAATGCTTTCATACATGTTTCACAAAGACTGCAGAAAAATCCAATCTAATCCATATGCTCAAAACGACAATCAGCTAAATGTATGACCCTTTAAACTTTCCAAAGAGACAACATCTTCAGCAGACTTCTTTTTGCTAAGTATTAAAGAAATTTCTCTTTTCAGTTGTGAAGGAGAGTAGTAATTTCGTTAGAACACTAAGGATCAAGGCTCTGCTTTGTAGGAGGCTAAAATCTAATATTAATTTGACATTATATAGTTTCTTTCTTTATTTTTAAAGATTTCCTTATTTATTTGAGAGAGAATGAGAGCAGGGGAGAGGGGCGGAGGGAGAGGGAGAGAGAAACTTAAGCAGACTGCACCAAGCATGGAGCCTGACATGAGGCTTGATCTCAGCACCCTGATATCATGACCTGAGCCGAAACCAAGAGTTGGAGGCTTAACCGACTGTGTCGCCCAGGTGCCACAGACGTTACATATTGCCTTTAGAGTGTAAAATGTATTAGATATCTGTTGGAAAAAACAGGTATGAAATGTTGATTATTATATCAGATGCTGTGAAATTCTTTGCAAACAAAGCTTTTTTCATGGAAGTTATTTGCTGCCTGTACTTACTGTTCACTTGAAGTCATAATTGTCCTTTATGACATCAGATTTTGTTCCATGGGAAGGATTATGATGTTGTAAACAGAGTATTATAATTTTGAACTAAGAAGAATGAGGAACAGATGAAGTCTTAAAAATGCAGATTCTATTTTTATGCAACTATCTTTAGTTTTAAAATACTCAAAGAAAAATATAAAAAGTTGTCAATTAGAAGTCCCTAAATAAGAAATCTCTTACCTGAATGAAATTTCACGTTTTCACTGGGCATCTGAAACCCTCAACAAATGTAAACATCATTTGAAAACTTAACAATACCTTAAAATATTTGAAATACCAGTTTGTTTGTTTTTTTTTAGATTTTATTTATTTATTTATCAGAGAGAGAGAGAGCACAAGGAGGCGGAGTGGCAGGCAGAGGCAGAGGGAGAATCAGGCTCCCCGCTGAGCAATGAGCCCCATGTGGGACTTGATCCTAGGACCTTGGGATCATGACCTGAGCTGAAGGTAGATGCTTAACCCACTGAAATACCAGTTTTTTTTATGAAAATAACTTTTATAGATTTATCATTGAAAAATTAAAATCACATTTATACCTCTCTCTCAAAATGACTGTTAACAAATCTATGAAAAATAAGTATAAAAAGAAGTCCTTGGTGGGTGGGGGGAAATAAAACAAAATATAAGAAATTTTTGGTTACCTGTCTTCTCAAATGATTGGGAATCAACATTTAGCTAACAATGTTACTTAGCAAGTTGCATTTGAAAAAACTTTTTTTTTTTTGTCCTGAGGTGTGTTCTCGTGAGTATTTTTCAGTCCCTTCCTACACAAAACTATAGGATCTCTTAGGTCTTTTTAACTAAAGATTGGAATGCTACATTATTTTGATGTATGTGATTGAGATTATCTCCCACGTGCTCTTTCTTTACAGGAAATTACTTTCAGTGCCTTCTGCAAGTTGAGGCAAATTGGAGCCCTGAATATTTTAGAATGACTGTAGTGGCAAAAAATGAGAGAAGATGTGATTGGATTTTTATCATATCTTTAGATACCTCCAATATTATAGTCTGAGAGAAAGCATCATGGCTCTGAATGTGAAATGGCTTTCTTTTATATGAAAGCTATTGGTGGTGAAATAAAGTGCTCATATAAAAATGATTTGGTTTATTTATAAAGCCTGATAATTTTGTGATGCAATAGAACCATTTAGTTATCAGCTGTTTTAAGCTAAATAAGCTAGTGCATTATCAGAGATGTTTTAGTTGTCATTTATATCAGGTAACATCTGGCATTTTAGAATTATTCTTCTAGGTCTCTACCACCATAGACGGCCCCACACCTAGACCTAATGAGAAAGACTCCAGAAACATGGTAAGGGTGGATTATAAAATCAGAAGGCAGAAGTTTAAGACTTGTTTTGCCACTTGTTAGAGGATGAGTTTCAGCCTGTCTCTAACTTTTCTACTATCCACTTTATTCATCCTTAAAATTGAAATTACAATAATCAAATTCATAGAGTTATTTCTGAGAATAAAAATAGGTCATTTATGTGAAATTGCTCTGTAAACTCTAAAACCCTGTATAAATGAAAGGTACTATTATCATTATCACTCTAGTATTACTGCTTTAAACAGTCATCACTGAGGATACCAGTTTTTGTATAAAGTCTAGGGTTATCTGGCCCCACTGGCTCAGAAATTTTGGAGTTTAGTTTTACAGAATTATTGTTCTTGTCTGATGAACCATCCAGACTTCCGCATCTGATAACTGAGAATATCATTGTCTGAGGATCTGAGTATATATTAATTTTGTATTGTCATGCAACAAAATCTATAATATTTGTTGCTTCATTACAAATTAACCCCAAACCTAATAACCTAAAATAAACTTTTAGTATCTTTTAGTATCTGTGGATCAGGAATATTATGGGGGACGCTTAGTTGGGTGTCAGGATCTCCTAATTAGGTTTCAGTCAAGCTGGGGCAATGGTCTCGTCTTTAGGCTCCAATTGGGGGGATTGATCTGTTTTCAAGCTCATTCCTATGGTTATTGGCAGGTCTTGGTTTCTCAACATTTGGATCTCTCTGTAGGCAATTTGAAAGAGACAGAGACAGAGGGAGAGAGAGAGAAAAAGAGAGCTGCACATTTTGGGCTGTTGTTTCCATCTCCATATTTCATTTTTCATAAAAGGCAAGCATATGGGTGTAGCTGAGCATCTCTTTCAGCCTTTTATGCCTTTCAATTTTACTGACAGGCAGTAAAATTCTAGAGATCTAATGGCCTCTCCTGGTTCTAGACTGTCTTTATCCTTCTCAGGCCAAACCTGACATATTGCAGCATAAATAACCCTTAAGAACTTTCTAGGTGTTTCATATACTTTAATGGGGTTCATTTCATTTGATAAAAGTTATACCACAAATTGCTTCAAGGTAAGTTTTTCTCTCCCTTGGGCTTAGCTGGACAGCAGAGGGAGGATGACCTTAAGCTTTATAGGAGCCCTGCTGCTTGACTGGGGAGAGCTGCATGGCACTCTTTTTTTTTTTTTTTCTTAAGATTTTATTTTATGTATTTGACACACAGAGAGAGATCACAAGTAGGCAGAGAGGCAGGAGGAGAAAGAGGGGGAAGCAGGCTCCCTGCTGAGACCTCCCGATGTGGGGCTTGATCTCAGGACCCTGAGACTATGACTTGAGCCGAAGGCAGAGGCTTTAACTCATTGAACCACCCAGGCGCCCCTGCATGGCAGACTCTTAAGCCATTTTCATTTTATTTACACAACATGATCAAAATTAAGCTATATTATTTAGTAAGATTTTTAGTAAGAGTCCCACATAAATACTCTAGCCATATAGAAAACAGGAGAAATTAACAAAAATATTAGAATAGTAGCTACCTCCAGCTTTTCAGGAATATACCAAGCTCTGTTCATGCTGGTGGACATGTTCTCTCTGGGTAGAGGGAGAGGGCTATGGGAAGAAGTACAGAGGGGTTTCAAAGTTGTTTTTCATTTTTTCATTGTTCTGGATGATGGATACACTGGTATTTGTTTTATAATTTTAATAAGATGTAAATAAATATATACATATATGTTCATGAAACACTCTTGTCTGCATGGCTCACACACAAGAGCAAAAAAGAAAAAATGCATAGTCACTAAAATGCAGTAGAGGGTTGGTTTCTGAAACTGAAACAAAGTGTAGGAGTTTGTTTCAAAATTGAAGGCAGAAAGAATGTCAGGGGGTGAAGTTGTAATGCCACTAAAAGTTTGAATTGTATACAGTTGTTAGATGATTGAGCTGAATTAAATTAATAATGCTTTGACTTTTGGCATGTTTTATCAGCCATTTAATAATGTTTTTCTAAGAAGCAAATCTTTCCAGGACAACACCATTAAACATAATAATGCTGCCATTCATCAACATCCAAGGCAGCAATTTTCTCATTCTACTCATTTTTGTGTTCTATTTATGCTTTGTGAAGTGAAAGGAAAACGACAAGCAAAGGAGTTTGGGGACAAGAATTAAGCAGACATCATTACACAGTTTTGAGAAAATGCCCTTCTCGAAAGCAGTTATTCTGAATCATTGGTAAGATTCTGTGGACTTAAGAGGTTCACTCTTTTCTATGTTCATATAGAGAACTTGGTTAGATAGTGACATTAAAAAGATGGGAAGTGAGATAAAGTTTTCTTCCTAAAGCGTCATTCTGGTTTGCCACTCTTATTGATGAAATTTCATTATTCCTTCAATGGCTCCTTGTTTGTTCAGAGTAGAAAGTATACTTTTATGATGTGACATATGCTTTCCTCTCTCATTCTACCTCTTTTTTTTTTTTTAAAGATTTATTTACTTATTTGACAGAGGGAGAGAGAAATCACAAGCAGGCAGAGGCAGGCAGAGAGAGGGGGGGAAGCAGGCTCCCTGCTGAGCAGAGAGCTTGGTATATTCCTGAGGACCCTGAGATCATGACCTGAGCCATAGGCAGAGGCCTCGATCCCAGGACCCTGAGATCATGACCTGAGCCATAGGCAGAGGCCTCAACCCACTCAGCCACCCAGGCGCTCCTCATTCTACCTCTTTTGACTTGCCACTCCACTCTCAGTACAATTGGGCTCTGCAAGCTGCCAGCTCATTGCTTTTAAAGAATATACCAAGCTCTGTTCATGCTCATGGACATGTTCTTCTCTCTGCCCCAAAGACCTTTCACTGGCTAGCTTCTGGTCACCCTTAAGATGCAGAAGAGATTAGATACAGAGAGAAAATGCTCTTGTCTCCTGCCAAGGTTGTGGGTAGTTAGGTGTTGTCTCTAATAGAACTGGGTTGACCTTGCCTTCTAAGTTATTTGTCTTCCAGCCTTGACTTTATATTTCTTGGAGGGCAGAGACAGTATCTTTGTAGTTTTGTCTTTATGGTATTACAGTGCCTTGTACCTGGTAAGCCCCTAATAAATGTGGATGCATTTGGCGGATGATTGGTATATATACCTAATGATAAAAGTACAGAAAATAGACAGTTGAGTGGAATATTTAAGAATGTGGGCTCTAGAACCTGGCTAGCCAGAATGGAATATTGTCTCTACCACTTAGTAACTGTGGGTTCTTGTGCAAGTTAGGTACACTTTCTTGCCTTAGCTCTCTCATTTGTTAATGGTTTTAAGTTATAACACTAGCTTCACTGGGTTCTTGGAATGATCAGATGAAGTAATATATGTTAAGTGCTTTAGACAGTCTTGAGACCTACTAAGTAACTCACTATATTTAATGTTGTTCCATTTGGCAGATCACTACATTTAATTAACACTCATGAGAGCCAATGAAAGGTAGATCCAGGAAAGAGAAGAGCAAGGAGACCCTTACCTGTGCATACTTGACATTCTCATTCCCCTCATCATGGCACTGAACATACCATATTGAAATTTTGTGTACTAGTATGTATCTCTATTTTATCCGTAAGACTGAGGTGAGAAGGTCCATATCCTTCTTGAGTACTGCTGCATTACTGTTGCCAGCACATAGACACCCCTCAACAAATACTTACATATGATCAGTAAGCAGAGCCCAATTAAATCATTTGATACTTTTATGGACTATGTTCCATAGGGTTGGGTCCATCAGAAGTCAAGTGAAGTCAAATAAGAGTAGGGACAAGAAACTGAACCCAGGAAGATGGTCCCACTTACATGGGAATGACAGTAGTGTCAACTAGAGAGAAACCTAAGTAGATCAGTGGATGGACCCAGGAGCACCAGGGATTGTGTGGTACGTGTAACCACTACTGTATCACATTTCATTACAAGATTAAAGAGAAAGTAAAATATGAGAAAAAAAGATGAGTGGGTTTAAGGAGATAAGGCTGTGAATTAACAGTTCAGAGTTTGGAGAGCCTCATATATAACAGCCCAGGACACAAATTTATTTGATAAATGATAGCTTCAGGGGATTTCCAGAAAAATAAAAGTTTTCCAATTAGTTTCCTTCAGATAATGTCACTCCCTTATAAACACACTGTGGTTTATTTCATTTTTCATGTGTAGGTTTGCTGCAGATTTAGACAAAGGTGAGTGAACCCAAGTTTACTCTCAGGAAACATATTTCAAAATGTTGTACTGGTACCTAGACAGGTAACTTCCACCAGCCAGCCCTCAAGGTGAATAAGAAACACCTTGTTGGCACTTTGGAACACTAACTCTTTCAGGGCATTACACTTCATCTCTAGTACACTAATTGGCAATTTGGGAACCCGAAGCAGTCATGTGTCTCCTAGAAGAGTTGTTACCTCACACCTAGGGAGTAGTTTACTTACCTAGTAGAATCATAGAATAGCAGAATTTGGAGGAATTTTGAGCTGTAATCTATACAGACCTTGGCCAGAGGAGCACAGGGGAGAGAGGCATATTACATGTAGATCTAATCTCAGAGGCAGCACTGTAGTTTTTAAGATCATCTTATATTTACTCCCATCCTCTGGCTAGGAAGTCCAGACTAATTCTGGATGGGAGCCATCAAGTCATGACAAGACATTTTCCTGTTGGATGACTGGGTTTTGTAATGTCTTCTTCACTGTCACTAGACAGGTAGTATGATCCTGACATTATTCATTTGAGGGAAGAACTTTAAGAAGAATTTTGTTTTACCTATTTCTAAAAGTACACAGATCTATTTAATTTGAAGTGTTTTGCCAGAGTTATTACATATTCACAGTATGTACAAGGTCCAGCATCAGGTATTCTTAAATTTCTCAGGCTAGGTCTTAAATTGATTAGGTCTTATTTTACTTAGAAAACACTGCAGTATGTTCCTTAAGAATTGGTTTCTCTTAGCCAGATGGTAAGAGGTTTGAATCCAGCTCTGTCTCCTAGCTCATGGCTTGGGGAAGGTTTTATAACTTCTATAAGTCTCACTGTCCTTCTTGAGGATAATAATAATGGCTTATTTCAGATGTTGGTTGAGAGCATTAAGTAAGGTAATGTTTTATGAAGTTTCCCCTACAGTAAATGACACATTGTAAATCCTGGACATTTTGGCTATTGTCATCCTCATTATTACATGGCATAGAATAGTCAGGGTTGAAGATGACTCCATGACATGAAATTTTCTTTAAAAAATTAGTAATATAGGGCACCTGGGTGGCTCAGTGGGTTAAAGCCTCTGCCTTCGGCTCAGGTCATGATCTCACGGTCCTGGGATCGAGCCCCACGTCGGGCTCTCTGCTCAGCAGGGAGCCTGCTTCCTGAACCTCTCTCTCTGCCTGCCTCTCTGCCTACTCTGTCAAATAAATAAATAAAATGTTTTAAAAAAATTAGTACTATAAAGAGACTCTAAAGGAAGAGTTCTTTGTCTTCATAAACTTGAAAGACTACATAAAATAGTTGATATTTTTATTCTAAATTGTTCTAATGTAGCCATAAAAGTGTAATTTAAAATTTTGCTTGTTAATCTTATGCATTACTTAAATAGTAGGAAGAAAACTGTATTTCTTTGAAAGTTCCTGTTAATTTCTACTTCCTACAGATATAAACTAACTTTTTTTTTTTTTTTTTTTAATTTTTATTAACATATAATGTATTATTTGCCCCAGGGTACATGTCTGTGAATCTTCGGGCTTCACAGACATGTACCCTGGGGCAAATAAACTAACTTTTAATCCCATACAAATGAGAGCTCTTTCCCAGAGTTTGTCATTCACCCATTTTTCTTTCATGCTAACAATCCTAAATCATAGACTTTTAATACATGGTTATTAGATGATAAAATTTAAATCCTTAACTTGGTTAGTTTATAGTGATGTTTCTTGAGCAAATATTTAGTCTCTTTGGACCCCATTTCCTTCTTGGTAAAATAAAGATAAAAATACCTTACAGAATTAAAAAGAAAATAATTGGGTTCAGTTGGTTTGATGAAAAGCTATTAGGAACTTTTTTTTTTTTTAAAGATTTTATGTATTTATTTGACAGAGAGAGAGAGATCACAAGTAGGCAGAGAGGCAGGCAGAGAGAGAGGTTCAGGAAGCATGCTCCCTGCTGAGCAGAGAGCCCGACGTGGGGCTCCATCCCAGGACCCTGAGATCCTGACCTGAGCCGAAGGCAGAGGCTTTAACCCACTGAGCCACCCAGGTGCCCCAGGAACTATTTTAATGTAAAGCAAATTAATCTCCTGTAGTCCAAACCTTCCTCATGGTGGAGATTAAGTAAAGCCCCAGGAAGTTAAGCTCTGTCCAAGGTTGAAGGGCTGGCTTCGACAACATCTGGACATATCCTGGGTTTGCCCACACCAGAGCTAATCAAAATATGCTCTTATGAGCATTTTCTCTGTGAGATGTCCAATGAGAAAGTTTGTGTGGACAAATAAGTGTATGAATGCTGCACATTACAACTCTCCACACCCTTGTACATTCATTGTGCTCATTAATTTATTAAAAACCAAAAATACCTGTGGTAGAGAAACTTATTTGACCTTATGTATTGGTGTTTTTCAGAAATATTGATATCGGAATCCATTGACATTCCTCAAAGAAAGTCTATGCTAGAGAGAGCTGATGGCCTGAGAATGGAAATGATTAAATTATTGTGATACTAATTCATGTCATAGTCTCCAGAAGAGCTCAGATGCCTACATAGATACAGACCCATAGGAAGAGTTCACCTGAGGACCTAGTTTATTTGGAGTTTGGTTATTCTACAAGGGGTCAGTGACAAAGATTGAGAACATGAGAATCGGAACATGGTTGGGGAGTAGATGACCTCTTTTTTGGACTTTGTGAGTGTTGGCTATCTCTGGGACAGCGAAGTGAGGATTGTGGGACTGGAAATTGGGTGTATGAGTCTGACTCACAGATGTGTTGCCAAGGTAGTTGTTTTTCACTAATTCATATATTGATCAACAGATTTGGATATCAGACCATAGAGGGGACAATGGAAGCTTTGGCAGTACAAATAATTCTACAGAAAGAGTGTGTTTTCAAGTAAGAACAGAGTGAAATCACAATATACATGCAAGTATCTCTGACATTTAAAAAGGGGCAAAAGAAGAGAAAGTTTCTGTTGCTAATTTTTTATTGCTATCCGGTTACTCCACTAATATTTTTTCTCTTAATGACCAGAAAAGTCTCAGGAAAGTTGTGATATGTCTGAAATCAGGTAGCTAAGGAGTAGCAGATTTTGATTTCCAACAGAGGCCTCTTGACTCATGCTAATTTAGCTTTTTCCTCTAAATGCTGTTAACATTCTCTTATGCACACATACATTAGAACCTTGCTCTCGTGGGTTTTACATAGAAGATACAGAAGACTCTAAATATCAGTGTTGTGGTATGGGCTATAAATTCCACAGGTTTGGGCAGGTTATCAGTGAGTTCTTCCTTCTTACAGAACTAATAAAATCAGTAAGGTCGTCTTCTAAGCTGAGAATAATGGGTATGTTACTCTGAAATATCACAAGAGGTTAGGAGAATAAAGTAGTATTTTAGTAAAGCAAGAGTTAATTAATTGCATAGTATAACAGTTTTTCTCTTTGTGTTTTAATTTTTAAATTCATCTTTATAGCACAAGGTATTGAATTTTAATGTTTTAAATAGGAAATTAGAGAAAAAACATGTAATATACATAGTATATATTTAAATTTGTAAAGCATACAACATATATGTTTACACATATGTGTACACTCAGATATGTTTATATCAGTAATAGAAATAAAATTCAATAGTCTGAGAACCAACTATTGCTGGATTTTATCTTTATCATTCACATTTATATTGTTAGTACTTAGGTTTTGTTATTGACTCTTTTTAAAATCATTATTTTGCATCTGTAATAAAATAGAAATGTTTGGATTTGCTGCAAAAATGTTAAAATGTTTATGCTAAATGAAGTGGTGTGTCTCTACAGTGAAAAAGATCAGATCAAAAATAGTTGTTTTGGTGTTTTGAACCATCTCAGACAAGTGCATACTGATCTAATTAATAGCCCAAAAAAACATATTACAGGGAAAAATAGCTGGGCTGGTTGTTGTACATTGTCGTGCATTAGTAATAACAAGACAATTAATTCTGAAGAAAAGGAAAATATATCACTAATTGTCAGTCACTGATTACACTGTGCCAAGCAATTCCAGCTATTTAGAGACTGCAGTCTTTAATGTTACTTTGTATCTCCCTTATGCCTTGCATAGTTTTTCTTCAACTACTGTGGATTTTCCCAGAACACAGTAATTCCGATTCCCAACTGTACTAGTTTCCTAGGGCTGCTATCATAAAATACCAAACACTGGGTAGATTAAAACAATAGAAATTGTTGGTCTCACAGTTTTGGAGGCTTGAAGTCTGAAAACAAAGTGTTGGCAGGACCATGTTCTCTCCGACTGCTTTAGGGGAGAGTCTTTCCTTGCCCCTTCTAGCCTTCAGAGCTTGGTAGCAATCCTTGGTGTTCCCCGGTGTGTAGATGTGTCACACAGTCACATGGCTGTCTTCTCCCTGAGTGTCTTCACGTTGTTTTCCCCCTGTGAAATGAAGGAACATTTCCCTCCAAATTTCCCCTTATTATAAGGATAACAGTCACTTTGGGTCAGGGCCCAAACTAATAGCCTCATTTTAACTTAATTCCCTCTGTAGAACACTCTGCATAAATAATGTCACATTCTGTGGTACTGGGGCTGAGGACTTGAGCGTGTCTTTGGGGCAGCATTAGTCAACCCATAACATCAGTCTTTGGAATTTGGCCTAATGGGATCTTCTTCCCCTGTTTCCAGGTCTTCCTGCTAAATGAAGAAGGTTGGCACGTCCCTGGCTTTCCCACTTAGCTTCTCTCTCATTTCTTTTTTTTTTTTTTCTTAATTAATTTAATTTTTTTGAGTGTTTCAAGATTCATTGTTCATGTACCACACCCAGTGCTCCATGCAATATGTGCCCTACTCAATACCCACCACCAGGCTCATCCAACACCCTCCCTCCAAAACCCTAAGCTTGTTTCTCAGAGTTCACAGTCTCTGTGGTTCATCTCCCCCTCCGATTTCCCCAAATTCACCCTTCCTTTCCATCTCCATGTTTTTCCTTATGCTCCACATGTAACTGAAACCATATAACTGACTCTCTGCTTGACTTATTTCACTCAGCATAATCTCTTCCAGGCCCATCCATGTTGATATAAAAGTTGGGTATTCATCCTTTCTGATAGAGGCATAATATTCCATTGTATATATGGACCATATCTTCCTTATCCATTTGTCTCTCATTTCAATAAGGAACTAGATAATTTCTTCAGATCTCCATATGAGTTGTTACCTCCTTGTTGGGTTAGTGGTTGTCAACCCTTGGGTGTTAGAATGCCTTTGGAAGCTTGTATAATCATTTTGGGCTGTGATCTGGACATGGGTTTTAAAGATGGTTCTAGGTGATTTAATGCACAAATAATTGCTGAAACCTTACACATTAGGAATAATCTTAAATGTTTTTTTTTTTAAAGATTTTATTTATTTGACAGAGAGAAACACAGCGAGAGAGGGAACACAAGCAGAGGGAATGGTAGCGGGAGAAGCAGGCCTCCTGCAGAGCAGAGAGCCCGATGCGGGGCTCGATCCCAGGCCCCTGGGATCTGACCTGGGCCGAAGGCAGACGCTTAACGACTGAGCCACCCAGGCGCCCCAGGAATAATCTTAAATTTAAGGTTTATATTCTTTGGATACTTTGCTCTGAGATTACTATTTCCTCATACAGTGTTTTTCTTCTTACATTCTAGAGCCTTATGAAATGCTGTAGCACATATGTTTCAGTGTCTGAATACTAGTGAAGGGCCCTAGATAAATAACATAGGGAAGAAAAGATAATCAGACGTGTATGAAGAATCATGTTGGCTATAGGAGAAATGTTTAAGTTCTAGTTACAAGGAGGCCAAAACCAATTAATTTGCCTATTCCTTTAGAAGTCAGCTGCTTTGAGATAAAGAGAGGGACAAATGCATAAAATCATGCCCTGGAGAGTGCTACAGGTTGTCAGAGCAACAGGTCTGAGATAGTCCCATGAATCTGATAATTACAGGGGAAAGTTAAAAAGGAAGGTACATGTGCCTTTATAGTAAAATGTGAATACTGAGTCTTGAGAGGGTTATTCATTGTGGCTTAGAGAATAAGAGCACTAATACAATTATATGGGAAATAAATGAGCTTATTATGTATGAGGGGCTTACCCAATACTCTATACATTGTTTTCCGTGTTTGTTTCCAACATTTATTTCCTCGTTTGAATGGGAATGTGTGTGTGTGTGTGTGTTTCAACACCTAAAGCTATCATTATTTCAACACCCAAAAGTTATCACATTTCAACACTGTCTTAACATTCCCTCCTTTTCTATACAGTTGACAAGGAAATAATATATTGGACCAAATAATACCACTATTTTGGAACGTTTTCCCAACGCCATGAACATTATGTGCTTTATTTAAACTATGATTTAGGAGAAGGCAGGTCTGAAAATGTAGGGTCAAGGTAGGACAAAACCCATCTCAGAACAATAGTTGAAACCTAGCTTTGCCTGATTGATGGGCTACAGTATTGGTGAAAATTATCTAACATTTTTCATACCTCTAACCCAGGGCATATAACATGTTTATGTCAATTCTAGTCATAGTTCCTAAGGCGATTGTAAAAATTATACTTAAAGACATTTAAATTTAACGATACCCTTGATCTTTGCACAATAAAGTTTACTTGATATAGTTTGGTTTTTTTTTTTTTTTTTAAGATTTTATTCATTTATTAGACACAAAGAGAGAGAGAGAGATCACAAGTAGGCAAAGGGGGGGGGGGAAGCAGGCTTCCCTCTGAACAGAGAGCCTGATGTGGGGCTCGATCCCGGGATCCCAAGATCATGACCCAAGCCAAAGGCAGAGGCTTTAATCCACCGAGCCACCCAGATGCCCCAGTTTGGTTAGTTTTGAATTATTTTTAAGATAATTCTGTTGCAAAGGAGAATGCAGTGGGGGAAGTCTTTTGATTAGATTTGAGGGGGAAAAAAAGAGCAGCAGGCAAGTTCCCCAAAGAGGCATATTAATAAAATTTTGGAAAACCTATGAAGGATTATATTCTCTTGAGAGATATGGCCATCTATTGGACACATTAGCCTTTAAAGTCACTTTATTTTTAAGTTTAAATAGAGATCTGTGAAAAATGCTGTTTTGAATCCTGGAATTCAAATGCAACCTTTTCTATTGTTAATCTTTCTTGATGTATAAAGAGATAGGAATAAAGAGAAAATTATTTCATCTTAAATTTAGCCCCGTGTACTTTCTTTTTTCTTTTTAACCCACCTGCCTTTTATGGATACTGCCTAAGAACTATTATAGAGAATACAAAATAACACTTTCATGAATTTTTACGTATAGGAATCTAGAATATATATGAAGTGCCTGTTTATGTAAAACATCATGTTTAGGAAAATACTGCAGAGACAGCATACCATCAATCTTAAGAATGTTAACTCCATGAACACAGAAATCATACTTACGTTGCTTATTCCTATATCTTCAGCACTTAATAAAGTGCCTTATGCATTGTGCATATTTGATAAATATTTCTGGATTGAATGAATGACAGGCAAAATTGGAATGAGATTATAAATGTCCTGGGAAGTAGGATTGCAATTTGAGTTGGAATGAACTGGAAAAGCTGCTAAAAACAACATTGAAAACTGAAAATTGAAGTGGATCTTGAAGAACGCTTAAGGTTTGAATGAAAATAGAGTGGAACATTATTGGTATGTATATATGTGGGTGTATGTGTGCTGGTATGTGTGTATAGGAATAGTCTGGAAGAAATCAAAGTGGCAGGTATGGACATGTTGTAGACAGGGTGAAAATAATCATTCATCAGTGAAAGGTCTTGGGAATTAAATAGGAAATAAAGCTGAATAGTTTGGGTGAAATCAACCTATCAGGAATCCTTGCTTTTCTCTTTTGGAGGATTAAACTTTACACTAAATACATATTTATTATCATCAGTTGTAGGAAGATGTATTTATATTCTTAACGTATTTGAAATCTGGATTGCTTGTAAATAGAAAATGCTGTAAAAGGAAGTTTGGCAAGTATCTTTAAACTTTTCACTGCCTTAATTACCTAAGAATCACAGTCTATTTTTTTTCCCCAGTGATGTGGTAATTAGCATTTTGTTGTCATATATATAACATATACTTATTATATATCACATATGTAATATACATGTGTTGTATGTTCATTTTATCAACAAGTAGTTTAGAAGATGACCCCTTCTAAATGATGATCGCAAATGATCTGGGGGGATCCAGATCAATACCAAATGACCAATTAGGGGGCTTTGCAATCATGCTGGAAGCATCTAGTAAATTTGGGACCAGGTAAAGTAGAGGAAGTGGAAAAATAGGAAGAATGAATCAGCATAGTTTAATAACCAGAATATGAAGTGGGAAGGATAAGAAGAAGCAAAATGTTATTCCAAGTTTTGATGTTGGGTGCTAAGGAAATTATGGCTTCATTCTTCCTCTTGTCATCATCTCTAAATTTTCTTCCCTCTCTGAATAATTTGGTTAGTGTTTCTTACCTCACTTTTGCTTACGGTTCCTTCTCATTCCTGTCTGGCTTTTGGTGTCTATCTTACATGATCTGATAGTATCCTTTGCAGGCTAATGTGATAACATTCATCACACTGATCATTAATATTTGTTCATACTTGTTTTTCTTACTACACTGCATTTCTTCAGTGTAAAAGCTAAAAGCTAAGTATTTCTAGTTCCTAGCACAATTTAACATATGGTAAGGTGTAAGTAGAATTAATGAGCTTCCTTTTTTTTTTTTTTTTTTTTTCAGTAATTTCTATGCTAGAACTTGGACATGTACTACGGGAAAGTCAGTTGTAGAAAATTCTACCTTGCTGAAGATTTCTAGCCTCTTCTCTTTTTTGATGTAATCTATAGAACACTTTTTTAGCTTTAGCTAAAATTTTAGGTTTAGATTGGAGTTAGGGAAAGGTTTAGTTTTTTATTTTATTATTTTCTTCAGGGTTCCGTGAAATCTCAGAACAAAGAAATGCTAACAGTAATGGCTGCCACCAAATTTCACCAAATTTTGAGTGGTCACTTTGGTCTTTTGTTTCTGAACTATTTGGCAAATTCAGATATAGCCCCCCACATACTGAATTTTTATACTTTAGAGAGCACGGGTGAGAATGAGATATTACATAATGAACTAAGTAACTCAGATCACCCTCATATTTAAGTATCTGAATTTAGATAGTATAGATTTTTTAAAAAGCATGTCCTTTCCTTTGGATTCTTACATAATCAATATTTTATTTGCCTGAGCTTGAGCTAAAAATGAAACTAACAGCTGTTATATTAAGGCATTAAAAATGCTGTGTGTTTAATCTCTAACTGCATGACATTTATGTTGCTAAACTAATTTGAGAGGTTTTCTTTCTGAAATAAATTGCTAAGATGGATTGCATTATGAGTAAAAAGGTTCAAACATTACAGAGACAAGAGTTTAGGGACAGTCTTGTTGACTATAGAAGAAATATACAAGTTACCATATTTGCCATCAGCTAGTTTTTGACCTTGAAAATCATATTTTTTTTCTTTCTTTGGGCCTCAGATTTTTATATCTGAATGGATACATAATTAATTTTGTTCTTTGTTTCCAAACAGGAACATTATCAAGTTCTTTTAATATAACTCATGAAATATGTAAATTTTCTCAATAGGAAATATTCACTCTTATTTCTTTGTAAAGAAGTATTGATATCTTTAATATATTTGAAATTTAGGTTGCCCAGAAGTAGAAACTACCTAAAAAAAGCTTGGCAAATAGTTTTAAACTTTTTGCTGCCTTAATTATATAAGATTCATAATCTTTATTTTTTCCTAATGATATGGTTGTAATTAGCATGTTGTTGTGTATGTCATCCAATAAGTAGAAACATGGCATTTTCTTTTTTTGTTTCTTAAGGCTTCTTACATTTTAAGTCAATTTTCCAAAGATTCAACTAGATTAGCCTCTTTTGTTTTGCCACAAGACTAATGAGTTGAGTTTTTTTGTTTGTTTGTTTTTGGTCAACATGTGATATCTGTAATGCTAAACAACCAATTATGTTGGGACATTATTTATTTTCTGGTAAAGAAATGTTTTTCCGGGGCGCCTGGGTGGCTCAGTGGGTTAAGCCTCTGCCTTCGACTCAGGTCATAATCCCAGCGTCCTGGGATGGAGCCCAGCATCAAGGCTCTATGATCAGCAGGGAGCCTGCTTCCACCTGTCTCTCTACCTACTTGTGACCTCTCTCTGTCAAATAAATAAATAAAATAATAAAAAAAAGAAATGTTTTTCCACCCAGAATTATTTATTGAATGTCTAGTAGGCATTTTTCTAAGTTCTGGGTCATAATCATTGATAACACAAAATTTTGCCCTATTAAAGCTTACATTCCAATAAGAAGAGAGTAAAAAGATTTTTTGAAAGATAGTGATAGGTACACAGGGAAAATTAAACAGTTAAGAATGTGATTGAAAATTTAAGGTAGTCATGAAAAACATTTCTAGAAAGATAGAAGGAATTAAAGGAGTGAGGTTTGTGGATATTTAAAGAAAGAACATTTGGGGTATAAGCCTCAGCACAAGCATAACCCTCAGGCAGAGGTATACCTGGTATGCTCCAGGAAGTGCAAGATCCATTTGGGAGAATAGTAAGAAATCATTTTGAGAAGAATTATGGAAAGGGAAGCCATGTGAGAACTTTTAGCTATAATAAAGAATCTGGCTTTAATTTGAAATGTAATGGGAGCCATTGGACAGTTTTGAGCAGAGTAATGGTGTGATCTTTCCTGAGTTTTATTAGGATTATTGTGGTTTCCTTGTTGAGGATGAACTATGTAAGGGTAAGACTAGAGGGAGAGACTAGGAGGTTAATGTAATGATCTAGACAAGATGGATGGTGCTTGAACTAGATTGACAGCCGTGGAGGTGGTAAGTGATAGAGTTCTGGATAGATTTTGAAGGTGGAGTCCCTTGGATTGGATGGCCTCAATTCAGTGCAACAGACAAGGAGAGGACTCAAAGATAATTTCTTAGATTTTGTCCCAAACAGTTGGAAGAATAGAACCATCATTAACTGAAGTGGGGAAAATGGAGGGAGAAGCAATTTTGTAGGGAAAATCAAGAGCTCATTTTGAGATGTGTGTTAGACTCATCTAGATGGAATTAATTAAATAGGAATTTGGATTGTACAGGTTGGAGATATAAATTTGGCACAACATTTTTGCTGGCATAATGTTGGTATTTAAAATTCAGTTTACATACCACTGAGCCTAGGAGGTATTGAGAGGGTTATGAGCCTAGGAGGCTCAGTGGGTTAAAGCCTCTGCCTTCGGCTCAGGTCATGATCTCAGGGTCCTGGGATCGAACCCCGCATTGGGCTCTCTGTGCAGCAGGGAGCATGCTTTCCCCTCTCTCTCTGCCTGCCTTTTTGCCTGCTTGTGATCTCTCTGTCAAATAAATAAATAAATAAAATAAGTAAACAAGTAAACAAACAAACAAACAAATAAAATTTAAGATTGGATAAGATCACCAAAGGAGTGAGAGTTTTAGAAAAGAAAGAGGGAGAGATTCTTTTGAGGTATTCCAACTTTGAGAATTAGAGAAAATGAGGAAGAATCAACAAAGGAGAATGAGGATGAGTAGCTAGGAGAATGAAGGGTTCTGAAAGCTAATTTTAAAATCATGTGTTTTAAGGATGTTAAGTGCTGCTACCAGGTCAAGTAAGATGAGACCTAAGAAAGAGTTAACCATTGGAATTAGACTGAAGAAATCATTAGGGTAGAGTCATGAGGGCAAAAGTGTTAAATATAGTAGGTTCAAGAGAGAATAGGGGGAGATGAATTGAAGACATTAAGTATAAATAACTCAAGGAAATTACAGATAATATCTGATTAGAATTTGTGAATCCTAGTATAACATGTTAATAGAAATTAGTTACTAGTATTTTTAACTTACTGCAGTGTTTACTTTTAAGTGTATATTATAACTTTCAAAGAAATAATTTTGGGTAGCTTTACTTCCTTTTCAAGGGTGCTTCCACTGACCAAACTGATTTTGAATCATATATATTTTTACATTCCTCAAATAAAAGAATCTTTGAAATAAAAAGAACCTGAGATCATCTCTATAAACTCATTTTATTAAACTTTTCCCTCTACTTTCTGATTCCTGTTTACATGGCACTCTTAATTATTGAGGAAGAATTCAAGGGATCAGATGATTTTTTAAAAATTAAATCTTAATAAGTGAGTAAAAGGGGGTTTTGAGAGCTTTAATTTCCAATTTCATTCTCATCCTCACCAGTGCTTCTTAAAACATGGACATAAACGTATTAGGGTGCACAACAGAATTTTCCAGATAACCGGCAAATAAATGAGCGAAGTGATATCATGGCTATCTGAAAATGTGGTGGCAGCCATCTCTGTCAGTGCTGCTTTGTTCTCAGATTCCCAGTGGCTGAAAAGGGGACATTACTGTGTAGATACCAATGGATAATAGAAAGTGGGTAAGAAAATATAAAAATATCTTTATTTAAAACTCTATATAAATATAATTATTAATTTTTCATAAGACTCTTTAGTTTTAGTATATATAAAATTAATATCTTTTTGTCTGTCAAACATATTAAACTGCAGTGATGCACCATGGCTTTAAATTAAGAAACATACTGTTGGGGCGCCTGGGTGGCTCAGTCGTTAAGCGTCTGCCTTCGGCTCGGGTCATGATCCCAGGATCCTGGGATCGAGCCCCGCATCGGGCTCCTTGCTCGGCAGGAAGCCTGCTTCTCCCGCTACCACTCCCTCTGCTTGTGTTCCCTCTCTCGCTGTGTTTCTCTCTGTCAAATAAATAAAAAAAAAAAAAAAAAAAGAAACATACTGTTAAAATTGTATTTGTAAAATGAATAGGTGCTTCCTGTTGTTTTCATTCTCACCTCCCTCATTCTCACTTCACCTGTTCTATTTTGGAACAGAACATAGTACCTATCTTTTGATTTTATTAATTCTTATATATTGCTGTTCTGGATTATAACATGCATTTTGAAACTAAATTGGGAGTTGCCTAAAATAGCATTTTAATATCTTTTTTTTTTTTCATTTTAATATCTTTTGCAGTTCCTCAAACATCTGTCAGTTGCCTTGTTATACACAGATTTTATGTCAGCTCCATATATAAGATTGCTTTTGATTGACATGAAAGATTTTTGTACCTGATTTGAGATCATTTTATTACTATATTCAGGCTTGTTAAAAGTCTGGGATTAAATTAATAGTTTTACATCTAGTTTTAATATTCACACTTTTTTTCCACATTAGCTGAGGCCTAATGTTTGTATGTAATTAAAAACTTGATTAATATGCTTTGCAATTTTGCTTTTTGTTATACCATGGATCTGAGATCCTAAGGGCAGATTCTTGCTAATACCTCTTTCCAGAGACTTCTCAAAGCCATGCGAAGAGAAATAGAAATTCTTCCAATTATTTCAGGTAATTCTGAAAAGGACAATCTAGTTGGAGAGTTAGTGGTTGTATAGGATTTCTTGACACTTTGTTAGAGTTAAACAGAGTTACATGACTTCACTCTGGCCATAATGGAGCAGCTTGCACCAGACTTGCCCTCCTGCCTATTAAGTATAAGGCTAAGCGAAATGTATAATAAGCCACCTATTTTAAAGTTTTTTGTGATAAGAGAGAAACATGAGTCAGGTCTCTTTGCACAGGCTAATTGGGACACATCTCCCTGTACAGCAAAGGAAGATGGAGCTCAAGCAAAGCATGGTGGCTTTAGTGAACAAAAGGTGGCAGATACTAGAGTTTGGGATGGCTGAAGTGGTACTAGATTTGTAAGGTACTAGATTTTTGTAAGGTACTAGAATTTGTTTTTTTTTTTTTTTTTGTAAGGTAAGGTACTAGATTTATATTTGTATAAATTTGTAAGGTACTAGAAAGGAGGGAGCTGTGCTGAAGGGAGCACCTATGAGGGATATATTTTAAGCTGTTGGCCAAAGGCTAAGGTGCTGACATACAGGGTAAGTCTCTATGTCTCCTAAACAATAGTAGTTGCTGGTAGCCTGAGAGCAGAAGTGAGATACCAGAAGTTGTTGGAGTTTCAAACTAGCCAGAGTGAAGAGACCTTGCAGAGCTTCCCAGGCATTTAGCTGAAACCCCAGAAATGCCACATCTTTGGAGAAAGGACAACTTATTACTATATGGAGAGGACTAAGGACAAACTAAAGATAGTTTCAAAGAATAAAACCAAGTCTAACATGATTAAAAAGAGCCATCAGTAATTTAACTGGCACCCACAGCAGTCTCAACAGCCTCTAAAAGAGGCAACATACTCGATATTCTGTACAATGTCTAACATATAATAAAAAATGACCTGATCTACTTAAGAAATTCAATAAAAAGGAAAACTCAAAAATGGGCAAAAGACTTGAACAGTTTACAAAGAATATGCTTGGATGGCCAATCAACACTTAAAAGTACACTTAACATAACTGGTCTTCAGAAAAATGCAAAATAAAAATCATAGTGAAATACCATTTTATACCAAGTAGAATGACTAAAATTTAGAAGACTATAAATAAGCAACTGGGTGGCTCAGTTGGTTAAGCGACTGACTACTGCTCAGGTCATGGCCCTGGAGTCCCAGGATCGAGTCCCACAACAGGCTCCCTGCTCAGCAGGGAATTTTTTTTCTCCCTCTGACCCTCTCCACTTCATGCTCTCTCTCTCATATAAATAAATAAAATCTTTTTAAAAATTAAAAAAAAAGACTATAAATATCAAATTTGGAGGAAACTGGATTGCTCATACATTGCTGGTGAGAATTTAAAATGATCTAACTATACTGGAAAACTGCTATGTAGTTTCTTATGAAGTAAATCATACATCTATCTGTAACACAATAATTCTACCTTTAGGTAAACATCCAGGAGAAATGAAAATTTATCTCCGTATAAATACTGATAGACAAATGTTTGTAAAAGCGTTAGCCCAGGAGCTAAAATCTTAAATAAATAATACCCCAAGCCCCGAACATTTACCAGCTAGAGAGTGGATGAACATATTGGTATATTGAAACAATGGAATACTGGTCAACAATTACAAAAAAAAAAAAAATGAACACAAAGTCATGGATGAATCTCAAAAACAGTATTAGGCATGTCTACATCCATCCATGAAGGAATAGGAGACTATGGAACTACCTTGTCAGGGTAAATAAACTAAAAACAGTCTTTCTCCATGTCATAGCATAGAACTATGATTCCTGAGAGAAGAGACATGAAAAAGGAAAGCTTTCAAAAAAAGAAGAGAAAAAGGGGCGCCTGGGTGGCTCAGTCGTTAAGCGTCTGCCTTCGGCTCAGGTCATGATCCCGGGGTCCTGGGATCGAGTCCCGCATCGGGCTCCCTGCTCAGCGGGGAGCCTGCTTCTCCCGTTACCATTCCCTCTGCTTGTGTTCCCTCTCTCGCTGTGTTTCTCACTGTCAAATAAATAAAATCTTTAAAAAAAAAAAAAAAAAAAAAAGAGAAAAAAAAGGTAAGCTTCCAAATTGACTCAGCTTTCTGCCTGGAGGCAGTTTTCATTCTGTGGTACAGAAAGTGAACAACCAAACTGAGCTTGGCAGTTTTGCTGAGTTGAGGAAGAAAGGTCAAAATTTGTAAAGACCAAGGTGGCTGAAATTTGAGGGTCAAATACTGGACAGAAGGGAGCTGTAGAAAGAAAGACAACTGGAGATCTGCAGAGATCCTCTTAAATGTTTGCCTGCATCTATGCATGCCTACGGCCTGGAAAAGAACTTCCAAAGAAAGCGTATAAACTGAACAATTACACCGAATGGGATTAAGAGTAGATTAGATCCTGAACATAAAAAGATCAGTAAAAAAAAAAAATCTGTCAACCTAAAATTCTTAACCCAGAGAAGTGTTTTTCAAAGATGAAAGTAAAATACAAATTTTTCTTCAAAGAAAAATAAAGCTGAGAGAATTCACTAGCAGCCAACTTGAACTACAAGAATATTTTATTTTTTAAGTTCTTCAAGCAGAAGAAAATAATATCAGGTAGAAAGCTGAATCTACACAAGGGCCAGAAGAAAATAGAAATGGTAAATATGTAGATAAATAAAAGAGACTTCTGCATTATTGCAAAAGTATCTTAAAAGATAATTGATAGCTAAAAGCATAAATGTATTATGAGGTTTCTAATGTATTACTGATTTTTTTATTATTAATATTTGTTAACTTTCTGCTGAGTGTTCATACAAGGTATTCTGGCCCAGAGATACAGTTCTTCTTAATTACTCCACAGTAAATAGTAAAGGTGTTGCTGTCCACCTTATCTTGTCCCAGGCAAAGTCAGTCTAGTGACACAATGAAAGGGGAGCTGTATATCCTACAAGAGTAGCAGACACTTTCTAGATGAGGGATGAGGAAAAATGATTTTTCTCTGCTTATAAAGAGGAAAAGAGATAAATGCCCCATTAAGAGATGGGATAATGGTATGGACAAATCCTCTGTATAATAGCCTTGTATGGAACTTTACGCTTAAGATCTGTGCATTTCATTGCATGCAAATTTCTTTTTTTTTTTAAGATTTTGTTTATTGACACAAAGAGAGAGAGAGAGAGAGCGAGAGAGCACTCACACAAGCAGGGGGAGCAGCAGAAGGAGAGGGAGAAGCATGTTGTACTTGAGCGGGGAGCTTGACTTGGGAAACCGAGGACCCCTGGGATCATGACCTGAGCTTAAGGCACATGTTTAACTGACTGAGCCACCCAGAGGCCCCTCATTGTATGCAGATTTGATCTTAACAAAACTAACTAAATAACAACAGAAAGCTTTATTTCATCTTTGTTTATTTCAAGATAAATAAGTAATAAGGAGTTTTTTATCTAATGGTTCATAAGGAGAATTTATGGAATTATATAAGAATTTTTTCTTTTACTGTGTGATAAAAGACATCATTATATATTTCACATTTCTGTTACTGATTCTACGTCCTTGATTGGCATTTTAAATATTTTCAGAGATTACAGTGTCTCCGACACTATGGTTTATCATAGATTTTGAACTTTAGCATGACAAATATGGTCACTGAAATATCAAGTATAATCACAATAATAAAAGTCAGCTTATTGGTCATTTTGATGAGTAGTTTTCCATTCAAGGCATGTGGGTCAGTGAGAAGAATGGGGTCTGAAGTGTTGGATTTGACTTAAGGCTTCGTTATTTTGTAGCAGTATTTTACGCGTAAACCACTTCTCTGGATTTCATTTTCTTATCAGTAAAATCGAGGTTATACTACTCATCTCATCGGTCTGTTGTGAAGAATATGTGAATCTACAAATATGTGTATATCAAGAAGAATCAAAATAGGCCTAATGCATAAATCAGATTGGAGCCCATTGATGTGTGTTATTGCAAGTTTTATATCCACAGATATTTGTTGAATCTATGTTTTCCTGTTGAAGTTTAGGTCTTCATCACATCCTCTGTACTGTTTGGATAATTAGCTAACTGATTTATTTATCCCCAGTCTTCTTCTCACTTGTTCTATCCTGCATCATGCTTTCAGATAAAAAACGTCTGTGTCATGTCCATCGACAGATGAATGGATAAAGATGTGGTATATGGGGCGCCTGGGTGGCTCAGTGGGTTAAAGCCTCTGCCTTCGGCTCAGGTCATGATGTCAGGGTCCTGGGATCGAGCCCCGCATTGGGCTTTCTGCTCAGCAGGGAGCCTGCTTCCCCCTCTCTCTCTCTGCCTGCCTCTCTGCCTACTTGTGATCTCTCTCTCTCTCTCTGTCAAATAAATAAAATCTTTTAAAAAAAAGATGTAGTATATATATATATGTGTACCTATATATACACACACACACACATACACACACAATGGAATACTATTCAGCCATCAAAAAATGAAATCTTGCCATTTGCAACCATGTGGATAGAACTAGAGGGTATTATGCTGAGCAGAATAAGTCAATCAGAAAAAGATAATATTATATGGTCTCACTTGTATGTGGAATTTAAAAAACAAAACAGAATCACAGGGGAAGGTAGGGGAAACTAAAACAAGAAGAAATCAGAGAGGGAGACAAACCATAAGAGCCTCAACTATAGGAAACAAACAGTTGCTTGAGGGGAGGGGCGGGGGATGGAGTAACAGGATGGACATTAAGGAGTGCTCTTTACATGCTATAATGAGTACTGACTAGGTGTATATAAGACTGATAGATCATTGAACTCTACCCCTGAAACTAATAATACATTATGTGTTAATTGAATTAAAAAATGTCTGTGTGGAAAATATATATTGAAAATATTCATTTGTAACTGTGACATTTCCATTGTTCATGATCTCTGTCAATAACTTCTTACTGTGCTCTGGCCAAAGTCTCTACTTCTCATGATGAGTATGAGCTCAGTTATGCTCACCTCCCTTCCTAGCCTTCCCTTCCACTGTTCTCCCGTCCTTCCTAGCCTTCCCTTCCACTATTCTTCCCTTCCACTATTCCTAGCCTTCCCTTCCACCCTCTCTCTGACGATGAACTGCTTCATGGCATGCTAATTTTTTCTCCCTGTGCTTTTTCGTAAGATGCTTAAAAACAACAACAACTCTGCATCTCCTCTTTCTTGTCTACTTGACAAATCCTAAATATGTTTTAATTCTCATCTCATTGAAGAATTATGGAATCCTCTCTTCACTTAGGCAAAAAAATTAGCTATGCTTTTATCTATACCCATTATAACATCTTGTATGTATCTCTTCTAATCAGCTAGTGTTTTGTATCAGACTTGGCTTATTTATCTGCCCTCATGCTAAGTTCTTTTCTTTTTTTTTTTTTTTAAAGATTTTATTTATTTATTTGATAGAGAGATCACAAGTAGGCAGAGAGGCAGGCAGAGGGAGAGGGGGAAGCAGGCTCCTTGCTGAGCAGAGAGCCCTATGTGGGGCTCCATCCCAGGACTCTGAGATCATGACCTGAGCCGAAGGCAGAGGCTTTAACCCACTGAGTTAACCAGGCACCCCCCTCATGCTAAGTTCTGAGTAGCATGAGAATGAATCTGAATTATATCCTTTTTCAGTAGAACCTATATAATTTCACAAATATAGTATCTATAGCTAGAAAATGTATATATCAGACTTTCATTTCATTTAAGTGGTTTGTTTCTGGTTAGGGAACTAACTATTTCTGTTCCTAACACACTTTAAAAAACATCTTACAAGTAATGAAAAATTTATCAGGCCCTTAACTAGAGAAAATATTTGAAAATACACTGATGGAAAAGAAAGAGATTTACTGAAAGTAGGGAATAGGGGAAGATAATTTTTTTAGGTTACTGTATTGTTTCCTTTCCTCAAAAATTTTTTTAATTTATTTTTTTGTGAAAAGTAATTGGCTAGATTATAGCTGTAGGCCAGTTATGTAGATGCCAACAGACCATGCTCACCTCAAACTAAGTGTTTGATTTCAGAGGGTATGGCAGGAGCCAAGTTATTGAGGAAGAATCTGTGTTGTTGGACAGTATCTTATTTTATGGCCTTTGTGTATACAAAGTTACTGATTTCTTTAAGGAGGATTTTTGATTCCCTAAAATATCATTATACTACAATTGCAATGAAAAACTAAATTTAAACTTTCCAGTGACTCCTCTGTTCTTTTAGTCTTACTTTAACAATCTCACATATTTTAAAATGTAGATGAAACAAAGATAGGCTTAAACTGGAAAAGTCTAACTTAGAGATGGTTAATATGTATCTAGAGGCTGCAATAGATCTTACTGGGGCCTTTGTCAGACATGCCTGGTCAGTCTCACTACTCTTTCCTGTTAAGTGCAGACTCGTATTCAAAATTCTTTCCAACACAGACCTCCAGGCAACTACCACCAGCCATTGTCTAGTGAAAAATTGGAGAAAACCCCCACACAAAGAAAATATAGAGAAGCTAATTATTTCTTTAAAATAGCAGTGAATTATGTATCTCACGGTTTGCAGTTGCTATAGAGTTACGTGCTGGGCAGCATAAACTGTATTAAACTTGCCGACTCCGGGTCAAGGCTACCTGGTTTCAAGTCTAGCCTGTGACTCATGGGTTGTGTAACCTTGAAATTACTTCATCCACAGCATTGGGAATAATAACACCTACCTCATAGGACTGGTGAAGGAACTTTATGAATTAGTATCTCTAAATAGAGGGGAATTATTTCTAATAGTAAACACTGAACAAGTTAAATAAATTGACAGTTCTAGCTTTTAAGACATAAGTAATGACTTTCTTGAAGATAACTAAACTTGGGTTAAAAAAAAGACAACAATAAGACAAGGTGATTGATATTTTTTCCTATATTATAGAGCCCATATAAATATATATCTTATGAATATAGTTTAAAATCATTTTGTAAATTTAATTCCAGAGGAATGTCATCAGATGACAGGATTCCAGATATTTTAGTAAAAATGATTAAAGTACTGAAGAGACTAATATTTAAAAATGACACTTGAAAGCTAAATACTTTTGCAAAGAGCTGTGTCTAGTGGGTAAATGAACAAAGAAAATGTTGTGAAGTTGAACTAAGGGAAAATGTGAAATGTCAGGGAGGAATACAGCTGGACAATTTATTGGGCTGTGTGGTTGAATCTATGTAAGCAGGAAAGAATCTTCTAGCGCTTAGTAGATATGTTGTAATGTTGATTTGATGGCATGGGAGTAATTTAGAAGTAAGATATTTTCCTTTTTGTAATAATGTCTTCCCCAGGTCAGGTGCTCAATAAGTATTTGAATGTTTAGAGGCTATATTTGGAAGGACCTCTGAGTTCATATATGGCCATTGAGAAAAAGTAGACTGAGTTTAGCCGACAGAGTGCTTTGAAAAGGAATTTGATTTCTTTTTCTAATTCAGTTTAGTTAATTTGGGGTCTCTTAGAAATCTGGGTGGAGTTACCATAATAGTTATAAGAATTACAAAAGCATATTCCAAAATTCAAAATCAGAATGAAAACACTATAGAAAGAACAGCTATGAAAATGAAATATAGGCATGCCTTATACTGGCAGCCTTCAGGGAGTCCAAGAAAATGTTTAAATAGAATAATATGGGAACACTTTTCAGGAATAGAAATTTTGAAGTTTTTGGTCCATGGATGGGATGAGAATTTGATTTTTTTTTTCAGTGTCATTGTAGAGTGCTGGAGCCTATCTAATTGTTAATACACTATTAAAGATTATGCCCCTTTAGAACATGTAGTCTTAACCCCATTGTTGATTTATTGATCTGTGCTGTGGCCTTTTGGGGACACTTGTTTTAATAAATAAACAGATATTTCAGAAAGTGCATTTTATGATTGATTTTAAAGCATAGGCCAAGTGGCCTTGACCACGGATTATTTTGAATTCTAAATGTACATTTCCACAAGCGTTTGTCATTATTTTCACTAATGGTAGAATTAGCCTTTCTAAGTGGGTTATCTTAATGGACTTAATATAGTCTTTTAATGTTAGGACTTTTAAGTCTTGAAATCTATTGGCTTTGCTCCTACCTGTCAGTGGGGTTTTTCTTTCAGAAGAGAATCAACTCTTCAACCTACTAAAGGCTTTAAAATACTATAAATTATTGCCCTAATCGGATGTGAGAACCTGGGTTCCTGTGTTAGTCCTGATCCTCTGAGAAACAAATGCCAAGACAGCAGTAGATATGAAAGAGCTTTCTTAGGGGAAATGCTTGTGGAGGAAAATGAGGAGGGAAGGGAGCTAGGAGAGGCTGGGAGACAATTAGATTGTGATGTGATGTAGCTCTGAGCCTGAGGGAAAGAAGTAAAGAGCGAAGATTGGGTGCAAGAGGCTGAGACTGCAGTACTTTTTGGATAAATTTGAGCCAGGCTGATAGGGAGTCCGCAGGCGAAAGCTTCCCCATCTCTCAGGAGCAAGCCTGCCTTCTTAGTAGGCTTGCCTTGTGCCTTCACTGGCTGGGAGCATCTCTAGAAGGTGGTCTCAGTGCAAAAGTGGTGATGGGTTTCAGAGCACAGTCGCTGGAGTTGTAGGTCAATTGTGCTCTCCATAGGGCAATCTGAGAGGCTTGTCTTCATGGTCACCGTCCTCTTTGAGGGTGAAGCATTTCTTACCAAGGAGGGTTAGACTCATTATTCATGATGTTTCTACCCCATCCTTATAAAATTAGGACAACTAACATTTGTAAATTAGTTATTGTATATCAGGCACTTTTGTTTATATAATGCTTGGATACCCTTATGACAGATATAAATATGTCCATACTAATGATAAAGAGTTGAAGCTTGGGGCTACTTAAAAATGGGACCCAGAATGTGGAGTTAATAATGGGAGGGAGATTTGTATTCAGGTTTCTTAGACTCCAAATTGCCAGCTTTTACTGTGAAATTATTCTGCCCATATTATCATTTGAAGAGGTTCTGGGATGTGGAAATGTTAAATGACAGGTCAGAAATCACAGACATGGTTGACTTACTAAACAATGATCAAAACAGCCTTTATACTGCCTTATCCTATTTAGGCCTGTCCTCTTTGGATAATACCTGTGGCTTTTACTTTCCATTTTTTGTTAAAACTTTTCCGAGAATGGTTTTTCTGAGAATATTGCCCTCTCCTGTTATCAAGGAAATGATCTCTACTAATGTGACAATAGGTGCTAATGGGCACACTCCATTTCCCGACAAAAGGTTTTTTTTTTATATCTGAGAGGCTTTTGTAGATAGAGAGGCACATTCATGATTATTTGTACTTTGTTTAATGCTCACTGTATTAAATACATAAATGTAATAAAGCATTTAAAAACATTTTTATCTGTTAAAAATAGATTACATATTTTAAATTCTGTTAAAAATTAAACATAATTATGAAATTATTACTCTTGATTCATTACCTTAAGTAGAATGCAAAAGAAAAACACAGTTATCACTCAGCTAATTACTTTATTTCTATGCAAAGCAATTCTGTGATTTAATCAATTTTCATTAGTTCTCTGTTTTATGTATCTTTCAAGTATCATAGCTATACTTATTTTGATACCTTTTAAAGGTTTGGTGATATTACTTTGAAACATTTCCAGAATTGTAGTCTTCTTTATTGACTTCAAAGAATAAAGGATATCTTCTCTGAACAGTCAGGTTTTGGATTCTTGGTTGAGACCTTGATCTGCCTTGCTTCTTCCAGGGTGATTCAAAATTGAACTATTGATGTTCAATGGAGCTTCTTTTTGAATTATTAAAGTTTCACTGTTAGGTCAATAATAGTTTTTTTTTTTTAAGTTAATTCCTTTGATATAGGTTTTAGTTGTTCAGGATCTATTGTTTTCTTTGTTTTGTTATGCTGTGCTGATTTATTAAAAATGTGTAACATCAGCTGTTGTGCCATTTAGTTTTTGTTATATTTCATAGGATATTAAGGATTTACTCAGTTGACTTAGTCCTTGTTTATAGCACATTTATTTCATTAGTCACTTTGGTACACACGGTTGAAGCTCTACTTTGTCATTGGCCTGATTGTGTTGAATATCCTTTTTTTACTTTTACTGCTGTTATATATGACCAACAGAACTGGTCAGTCTTCTCTTTTTGGTAACTTCCTACCTTTTTAAAAAACTTTGATTTATTCACTATTACTTTTTCTTTCCTCCTTATGCAAAGAAAAGGAAATAGAGGTCCATATTTTAGAATGTATATAATGTATATAATGTATATAAACATATTTAGAAATGTATAATCATACATTCTAGTTCAATCATCAGAATAGAATAGACCTCATAGGGCACCTGGGTGGCTCAGTCAGTTAAGCGTCTGCCTTCAGCTCAGGTTATGATCCCAGAGTCCTGGGATCTGGAGTCCCGCGTGGGGCTCCCTGCTCAGCAGGGAGCCTGCTTCTCCCTCTCCCTCTGCCTGCTGCTCACCCTGCTTGAGTCCTCTCTCTCTGTCAAATAAGTTAAATCTTAAAAAAAAAAAAAAAAAAGAATAGGCCTCCTTATTGGTAGAAGTAAGGAAGGAAGTCATCAGCTGTGTTGAAAGAATAGCAAACTTTAGCCCCATTGGACCTAAATTAAGAAAGAAGGGGGTGATATAAAAACAAAAAAAATGCCAGAAATACATTGTCAAATACTGTGAATAAAAGAAATACTTATTTAGGAATTTCGTAATTTTTTTAACTCTTTGGGACTGGAATCTTTCTTTTAACATGGAAACTGATGATTGAACTATGCACCTTCACACAGATGCTTTTAGTACATAATTTCTGAAAGCAGAGAATTGCCCATATCTAACAGGGAACTTACAGTCTCGTGGTCCCAAGAAAATAAACACTTTATCACATTTTCTTTGTAATAAATAGCACATAAAATGTTCTCAGTTAGTATTTGTTAGAAAAATAAGTGAATAAGGTTACACCATAATTTCTCCTACTAAAGTTACTGCAAGCTGAAAATCAAGTAATCAGCTGAATTGGGACTCTTGTTTCTTGCCATACAATCTAGAGATTCTGAGCCTTCTAATAGTGTTAATAGTTTTAGACTCATCAAGTTGTAGGGGTTTCAGGCCTCCTCTTAACTATTATCAGGACACCTGCAGTCAGGGTTGCTTCTTTTTTTCCTATATTGGTTTCATCAAGCATATGCATTAGAAAAAATATAAACAGTAACAGTAACAACCAGGCATTTCTCCCCTTTAGGTGAATATCTGAATAAGCCTGTAACCTTGTCATTTTAGCCACAATTTGGAAGGCACTTTAAGATACAGGCATACCTCCAAGATATTGTGGGTTTGGTTCCAGATCACTGCAACAAGCAACTATCACAATAAAGCCATCCAAATAATTTCTTTTTTTGTTTCCCAGTGCATATAAGTTATATTTACACTATACTGTAGTCTATATTATAGTACTGTTATAGTATAATAGTGTCTGAAAATGTGCATACTTTAAGTAAAAAATACTTTATTGCTAAAAATACTAATCATCATGTGAAGTTTCCTTGAGTTGTAATCTTTTGGCTGGTGAAGTGTCTTTGCCTTGATGTTGATGGCTGTGACTGATCAGGGTACTGGTTGCTGAAGGGTGAGTAGCTGTGGCAACTGCTTAAAATAAGGTAGCAGTCTGCTGCATTGATTGACTCTTCCTTTCATGAATGATTTCTCTGGAGTACATGATGTTGTTTGATAGCATTTTACCTATGGTAGAACTTCTTTCCAAATTGGAGTCAATCTTCTCAAACCCTGCTGCTGCTTTATCAGCTAAGTTTATGTAATATTCTGAAATTTTTTTTTCATTTCAATAATCTTTAAATTATCTTCACCAGGAGTAGATTCCATCTTAAGAAACCACTTTCTTTGCTCATCCATAAGAAGCAACTCCTCACCTATTCACATGTTTTCATGAGATTGCAAGAATTTATCTACATCATCAGGCTCCACTTCTGATTTTAGTTTTCTTGCTATTTCTACCAGATCTGCAGTTGCTTCTGCCACTGAAGCCTTGAACCCCTTGAAATCGTCCATGAGGGTTGGAATCAACTTCTTCCAGACTCCTGTAAATGTTGATATTTTGTCCTCTTTTGATGAATCACAAAGTTTCTTAATGACATCTTGAATAGTGAATCTTTCCAGAAAGCTTTTAATTTACTTTGTCCAAATCCATCAGAGGAATCCATTCTTTATGGCAGTTATACCTTTTGAAATGTATTTCTTAGATAATAAGACTTGATACTAATAAGCCATTTGCTCCTCAATCCATGGGCTGCAGAATGGATGTTGTGCTAGCAGGTGTGAAAACATTAATGTCGTTGTACATCTCCAACAGAAAATTTAGGTGACCAAGAACATTGTCAGTATGAAGTAATATATTTTTTAAAGATTTTATTTATGTATTTGACAGTGTGAGAGAAAGAGAACACAAACAGGGGGAGCTCCAGAGGGAGGGAGAGGGAGAAACAGACTCCCCACTGAGCAGAGAGTCCAATATGGAGCTCCATCCCAGGAACCTGGTATCATGACCTGAGCTGAAGGCAGATGCTTAACTGACTGAGCCACCTAGGTGCCCAAGCAATAATACTTTGAAAGGGTATTTTTTTTCTGAGCAGTAGTTCTCCACAGTGAACGTAAAATATTAATAAGCCATGTTCTAAACAGATGTGCTATCATCCAGGCATTGTTGGCCCGTTTATAGAGCACAGAGAGAGTAGATTTAGCATATCTTTAAGGCCCTAGGATTTTGGAATGGTAAATGAGCACTGGTTTCAACTTAAACCACCAGTTGCATTAGCCCCTAAGAAGAGAGTCAACCTGTCCTTTGTATCTTTGAAGCCAGACGTTGACTTCTCTCTAACTATAAAAGTCCTAGCTGGCATCTTCTTCCAATTGCAGGCTTTTTCATCTGCATTAAAAATCTGTGGTTTCGTTATAATCTTAGCCAGATCTTCTGGAGAACTTGCAGCAGCTTCTATATTAGCACTTGCTCTTTACCTTGTGCTTTTATGTTATGGAGATGGCTTCTTTCCTTAAACCTCATGAACCAACCTCTGCTAACTTCAAACTCTTCTTCTGCAGCTTCCTTGCCTCTCTCAGCCTTCATAGAATAGAAGAGAGTTAGGGTCTTGCTGTGGGTTAGGCTTTGGTTTAAGGCTTGATCTTCTCTCCAGAACACTAAAGCTTTCCCTATGTTAGCACTAGGCTGTGTTGCCTTCTTATCATTCATGTATTTCCTGGAGTAGCATTTTTACATTTCCTTTAAGAACTCTGCCTTTGCATTCACACCTTGGTACAGAGGCCTCACTTTTGGCCAGTCTCAGCCTTCGACATGCCTTTTTCACTAAGCTTAAATCATTTCTAGCTTTTGATTTAATGTGAGAGATGAGCAACTGCACCTTTCACCGAAAGGCCAGTGTTGGGGTTCTAACTGGCACATTTTCAACATTATTGTGTTTCAGGGAATAGATAGACCTGAGGAGAAGGGAGAGAGACGCGACAGCCGGTCAGTGGAGTGCAGAACACATACAACATTTATTGATTAGGTTTGCTCTCTTAACATGGTCATGGTTCATGATGCCCCCAAACAATGACAATGGTAACATCAGAGATCACTGGCCACAGATCACCATGACGAATATAATAATAATGAAAAAGTTTGAAGTGTTGTGAGAGTTACTGAAGTGTGACTCAGAGATATGAAGTGAGTAAATGTTGTTGGGAAAATGGTGTCAATAGGGTTGCCACAGACCTTCAATTTGTAAAAAACGCAATACCTGTGATGCACAATAAAGTGAAACACAGTAAAGTGATGTATGCCTATGTAAATCCTCTCTTTGTTAACATAGTTTGAAGTAAATAACCAGAGGCGATAGGAAACAATTTTAGAAAGACAGGTTCTTACTGAAGCCTTCTCTTTGGAGGATGCCGAGAAGAAAAAAACCATTCTTACCATTTTACTTTTTCTTATTTTGTTAGAAATTGTTACAAATTGAAATTAGTCACGCTCAAAGATGAAATACACACTTGATTATTTATTAACACCAGTGGTGGGCACATGAGATCTTGTTAAATTTTTGCATTTTAACAGTGGCAACAAAATGAAGCATTGCTTATTAGAGATATATTCATAGAGGAGTATAATTTAATGGAATTACATTCATATTTGTATCCGGTAACAAATTATATTCATTTTTCCATTTCTTTTTTTTTTCCACGAAATAACTTTCTGTGAAAAGGTTTCATTTTATATATACCAACATACTAACATGTCTGTTTTCTATGCAACCTTCCGAACCCTGTATTAGCTAAAGGCAGCTCCTTCCTGATGGGAGCAGGGGGAAAATGAAATTACTTATTGTTTTGGAAGAAACTTAGTAGTAGAATTGGACTATTGGTGACTGAAAACTTCCTGATGAGAACTGTTACTCAATTTCTAGGCATGTTATAAAAATAGTTCTACTTGTTTCCTTGTTTTATTTTAAATTATTTTTAAATCTAATTTTATCACCAATTTAATCATTTTTGTAGAATTTTTAAAATTGAGTTGTTTGTTTCAAGCATCATATTTTATAGATGAAAAATAAGAACAAATTAAGGAATAACAAATAGCTCAGATAGACTAGGTGACTTATCTAAAGACACACAGAAATTCATGGCAGGTTTCCATTGAGTTGACCCATCCTATAATATTACACTACAGAGGACTGTGTCACAGCAAAGTGCAGAGGGTAAAAGAGAGAATAACATTTTTAACATTTTATGCTTTACATTTTAGATT
Organism: Procyon lotor; assembly: GCA_028646535.1. Classification (NCBI taxonomy): domain Eukaryota; kingdom Metazoa; phylum Chordata; class Mammalia; order Carnivora; family Procyonidae; genus Procyon; species Procyon lotor. The sequence goes on from CM053605.1 coordinate 128,951,012, forward strand.
CCCTAGGAACATCTCTAAGCAAAATAGAAAAACCATAAATAGTATAGGCTTTGGAGATAGACAGACCAAGACTCTGGACTATGTGAGATAGAATTTTAGTCTTTGGGTGTCATTATCTATTTTGCAGGCCTATAAAGTAATTTCTTCCTGGATGTTGGTAGAGCATTGTTTGAAAGCTTAGTAATTTATTCAACAAATCTATCTGAGCGGCTACTATTTGCAAGATGTTGCAGCAGTAATTGCAGCTAGAGTATTCTGAAGATGTGTGAGAAGCAGTCTCTGTACAAATAACCACACCTTTTACACTTTTTTTTCACATTTACATCTGTATTTAAGTGGCTGTACATAAAGTTATCAGTAAAAGAAATAGAGAGACTTGGGGCCAGCAAATATATTTGAGGTAAAGAGAAATTAGAAAGCAATATAGAAACTAATAATGAAGGCTTTAAATTAAACAAAACAATGAATAAATAGATTAAAACTTTACTGAATGCTTTTCTATTTGATCATGCAAAATTTGGCATGCTTAAACCACAATATTATGTTCTATTGGCATAATTCAGATTATGTTTATTGAATGGAATCTAAGCAGGCAATATAAAGGCATTATTTGAAAATTAATGCATATAGTGCCCAAGGAGATGTTTTTATAAAAAGCAACATTATTGTGATTTGAAGTATAAGGTTTGCATAGAAACAAAGTTTGAAGTGAAAATTTTTGGGTGTAGGTTCAACACACCGTGCTATTATAGGTGAAAATCACTTATTTTAGAGCTTCTTACTTCATTAAAATATGTCATTATTAAGGTCCCTTGGTACACATTCAAATATTAAAAGGAAAAAATAATCTGCGGCACACCTGGTTGTATATAATTGTCCTTGATTCTAATAGCAAAATTAGCAGAATTGCTCTTTAAAGATGTTCACATTATAGTCACTGATCTTTTGGCTATTAATAGTTTTAAGCAGTTATATAGCACTGTTGTGGTGCCCTACTTAAAAAAATATTTAAAACTTGCATATTTTTTATAATATGAAATAGGAGAGACTTATCTTGACACTCACTTGTTTTCTTTCTTAAGTCCTGGCATCATTACATACCATGCAAAGCTCCTTTCCTCTATAAAGATATAGCAAGCTCTGGGGCAAATATACTTTTGTTTGGCCAAAGTAAATTTTTAAGGGCATGCTGGGAGTAATATAGTTAAGATTCTCATATATTTTTACATCTCTCTGGGAAAAAATGTTTCACTTCTGGTCAAGATAGTACTTCTACATATCTTGTAATGGCTGGCCAGTTTTCTCCTCTTTCTTTTACTTCTGAGTTGAATTCATGATAGTAGTGTGAGGTAGAGGTGGAGCAGGAGTGGGATGGGTAATGGGTTAGAAGATGAATCAGATGGCAGCCAGAGTAACTCTATATATGGTAAGGATGAGGAGCAGGGACCTTCTGGCGTCACCTCTTGATTTGCCCACAGGACCCTAATAGCAGTATATTCCCATGGCACTCAATTTTTCTTAAATTGAGATATAATTGATATATAATATTGTGTAAGTTTAAAGTATATAATGAAGTGATTTTATATATGTAAATATTATAAAATTGTTAACACAATTAGGTTATTTAGGATATCTATCACCTCATATAAATATATTTCTGTTTGTGTATGTGTGTAGTGGGAACTCTTAAAATCTCTTGTAGTAGCAACTTTTAAATATACAATACAGTATTATTAACTATGGTCACCATGCTGTACATTACATCCCCAGGACTTACTCATCTTATAACTGAAAGTTTGTAACATTTGACCACCTTGATCCATTTGCCCCATCCTACATCCCTACCCCTGGCAACCACCAATCTGTTCTCGATTTCTGTGAGTTTGTTTTTTTTAATATTTCGTGTATAAAAAAAATATTTCGTGTATAAATGCTATCATACAGTATTTGTCTTTCTCTCTTTGACTTATTTCACTTAGCATAATGCCCTCAAGTTCCACCCATGTTGTCCCAAATGGCAGATGTTCCTTCTTTGTCCTGCCAAATAGTATTTCATTTTATCTATCTACCTACCTACCTATGTATCTATCTATCCATCTATTGATAGATCACATTTTCTTCATCCCTTAATCCACTGATGGACACTTAGACTGTTTCCTTATCTTGGCTATTGTAAATAATGCTGCAGTGAACATAGGAGCACAGATCTTTTCTGATTTTATTTCCTTTGGATATCCAGAAGTAGGATTGTTGTTAAAATGTCCATACTACCCAAAGTCATCTATCGATTCAATGCAATTGCTATAAAATTTCCCATGACATTTTTCAGAGAAATAGAAAAAACAATCTAAAATTTGTATGGAACCATAGAGACCCCAAATAGCCAAAGCTATCTTGAGAAGGAACAAAGCTAGAAGCATCACACATCCTGATTTCAAACTATACTCCAAAGCTACACCCTCCCATGTATATGGTCATCTGATAATTGATAAGGGAGCCAAGAATACTCAATGGGGAGAGATAGTCTCTTCAATAAATGATGTTGGGAAAACTAGATAAACTTTCTTACACTGCTCACAGAAATTAACTCAAAGTGGATTAAGGACTTAAACAGAAGATTTGAAACCGTAAGATGCCTGGAAGAAAACATAGGGCAAAAACACCTTGACATTGGTTTTGGCAATGATGAAGCATAAGCGACAAAAGCAAAAAGTAATAAGTGGGGCTATTTGTTATCAAACTAAAAAGCTTCTGCCCCGCAAAGGAAACCATCAACAAATGAAAAGGCAGTCTATAGAATGGAAAAAATATTTGCAAATCATATACCTGATAAGAAGTTAATGTACAAAATAACAACAACAACAACAACAACAACAATAACAAAAAACTCATACCGCTAACTAACAAACCTTAATTTCTTTAAAAAATGAGCCAAGGTACTGAATAGGTGTTTTTCCAAAGAAGGCATACAAATGGTCATCAGATACATGAAGAGATGTTCATTATTACCAGTTATCAGGAAAATGCAAATCACAACTACAATGACACTGTTAAAAGGGTATCATCAAAAAGACAAGAGATAATAAATGCTGGCAAGGAAGTGAAGAAAAGGGACCCTTGTGGACTTTTGGTATGTATGTATGTATGTATTTAAATATTTTATTTATTCATTTGACAGAAAGAGAGATCAGAAGCAGTCAGAGGGGCAGGCAGAGAGAGAGGGGGAAGCAGGTTCCCTGCCGAGCAGAGAGCCTAATGTGGGGCTCGATCCCAGGATCCTGAGATCATGACCTGAGCTGAAGGCAGAGGCTTTAACCCACTGAGCCACCCAGGCACCCCAAGTATTTAAATTGGTACAGTTACCATAGAATCTTATGGAGATTCTTTAAAATATTTTTCTAAAGCACCCAGTTTCAATTGCTGTAGAAAAAAGCAGTAATTTGTCAATATCATTTTCTCCTTTAAAAACTTTGCATTTGGGGGCACCTGGGTAGCTCAGTATGTTAAGCATCCTACTTTTGATTTTAGCTCATATCTGATCTTGGGGTCATGCAGTTGAGCCCTGCATCAGGCTCCACACTTAGTATGGAATCTGCTTGCCCCTCTCCCTCTGCTCCTCCCCCAGCTTGTGTTTGCTCTCTAAAATAAATTAATAAAATTTAAAAAAATTTTTTTAGTTTTAATGTGAGTAGTTTTTTTTTAATATTTATTTACATAATCTCTACACACAGCATAGGGCTTAAACTCACAACCTGGAGATTAAGAGTCACATACTCTTCTGATTGAGCCAGCCAGGCACTCCTTAACTTAACTAGTTCTTATCAAATGATTTCTAGCACAGTTCAAGTTAAAATCATCTTGACAACTGGATATAGAGCAATGAACTCCATTAACTGGAAGATAACCAAAAACATCATAGGGCCAACTGGCATTGCCATTATGTCAACCAACTTATTTGTTATTGACAGCTCAGTTCATCTACCAAACTTGGGTTCTAATGATCCATTTGGCCATTGATTTATTGCCATAAAAAAGTCATTCAGCTTCTTTTGGCTTCTTCTGTTCAATGATAGTTTTGTATTCTAGTTTAAAATTTCTTTAAAATATCCTTAAGATTTCAGATTATATGGATACTTTTCCTCCTGGCAAATTTCCAAGAATCCTCTCCCATTAGCCTAGAGAAGTTAGAGACTATTGCTGAGTTAGTGGTATTGGAATCTTCAGTGAATCTTTTTTGAAAGAATTCTGGAGATTCGTAACTACTAGGTATAGAGTAGGACTATTTTAAATAGCCCCACTATATTAAGAGCTATTTAAAAATAGCTATCTAGGTAAGTGTGAGACATAGCCATATTTGGGAAGCAACTGAATTGTTACAAATCGTGTGCCATCTATTTGGCAAACCCATGTGATGTCCCTACAGCTCTCTTTACTAATAGTGCTATAAGGAATGCTCTGGAGAGTTATGTGAAATCAGTTCAGCTTATCCTAGGGCCTAGGATAAATTCACATTATATCATTTTTAAACAGGAAAGTATATTCCCCACCTGACTGAACTAGTTTAAATATCAATCCAGGCTTGAAAATGGAATCAATTATATGACCCTAGCTTTAAGGATGGAGACATAGAACCGTAGTTGGTAATTTACCATCTGAGGAGACTGAATGGGTTAGAGCTGATTTAAAATCAGTAAAGGCAGCAGGGACAGATGGTTTCAGCATCACATTTTATGTGTTTTTAAAGGGAAAAAATGTCCTATATCTACATGAGACATTTTTATTCTCTTGCAAAATGCAGAGTTACTTCTTACAATAACGATGTATTCTGGAACAGTATAGACATATTAATCCTGAAGAAATGAAATTAGTTATTTATCTGTGGCACAAATATGGGTTCAGTAGCCACAAACTTTCCTAAAGACCTCATTAATGTCTTTCAAAACAAACTCAAAGGAGGGAAAGGACATTTCACTTTGGTGACAGTTTAAATCAAACTTCACTTCTACAATGGTCAACAAGAACCAGCAAGCATTTTTGTACGTGTGTGAGTATGAGGATTGTCTTTTGAGGGTTTAGTTGGAAATGTACAAATCTCCTGTTAAAGGGTCACTTCCCTCACTGATGGTAAACTGGAAGGGCCTGACCTGCTTTAGAGGGTCCTGGCTCTCCCAAGATTTCCCCAAATACCAAAAATCATTTCCTTGTCTACAATTTGTATTCTATTTTATTATGTCAACTCATTTCCAAAGAATGAATCCTTATGTTTTTGAGCATTGTCAAAAATGAAGCCTTTTATTATTTTATAGTTCGTGTTAAGAGGATTCATTTGGCAGTGTTCAAATCTTAAGCCAAATTAGTGCAATTTATTTCAATGCACCAATTTCATGGTTTGTTAATTCATTGTTATTATTGCTAACTTTCACTCTAATTTTGCCTTGAAACTGAACAGTAAGTAATATCTGACAAAAACTGCATAGTACCTGAAAGCACCGTAGGATGAAGGTAGAAATGTATATACTTAGACAAAATGGACAAACAATGGGTTTATAAAATAAGGAAGGTTTTTAAATTAGAACAAAATGAAACACTTTTGTAAATGAAAGGCCATTTAAATTAATTGTCAGTATTGAGCCAGTTGCTTATGGCAGAAAATTGTCTTATCTTGTGATGGCAATTTAAGCAGAGACTGGGAAAAGAATTTTAGACCTGCTTCACTGTAATGCTAACTTATCTTTAAAGGAGCCATTTACATTTAAAAAAAATTCGACTACTTTAATTATAGCTATTAGGGACTAAAATGTTCATTAATGTTAATTACAGCTATATATCTTTCTACAATTGATATTTTGCAATTATATGTAATTTTTTTGTGGTTGCCATTATTTACTCTGCCTCAGCTTTTCTGTGAGTAGATAGGTTTTCCAAAAGCATCTTAAGATAAATAGACAAAGAGAAGGGAAAAAATAATAAACAAGAAAACTCTCCAAAATGAACTTTCCAAAAATGAATTTAACTATGAAATAACTTGAAAAATACTATTGATTAAGGAATTTAAAATGCGCAAGTTTTTACTAGCACAATAATATTTAAAGTGTATGCTTTAAAAAGCATTTGACATTTCAGTGGTATTCTTAAAAACTTTCATGTTAGATGCTCCTGTATGGCCCTGTTTGAATCCAGACTTCCTTTAACATCATTGACTCTCTCTTCAACTCTTTTATCTCCCTTTATTTAAGTCACCACTGGCCCCTTATTTGAGAAGTCTTGTATTATGTGGCCTGTCCCAGTATTCAGTGATGCCAACCAAGCATTTGTTCTTAAAAGTTTCTCCTCTCTTAACTTCTATGACATTTCTTCAGTGATTTCATTTCTCTCTGAATGAACCTCTTGAATTTCATTTGTTGATTTCCCTCTTTTTGTTCATTCTTTAGATCTCACATCTCCTAAGTCTGACTCCATTTCTTACATCATGCATATTCCCTGGGCAATCTTATCTGCCCTGATGGCTTCAAATATAGCCTGTAAGTAGAAAATCCCAAAGTTTGTATTGTGGGCTGTAGAGCACCTATTGTTCCTGATTGTATACTGGAATGTTCCACATGGAATTATCAGTTTACCTCATGCTTCATATGCCTGAAAGTAAAATTGTTTCTTTTCCACACATCTGTTATTCTTTATTCCTTATTTTAGCAAATAGAACCATCATTCTCTTAGGCCACTCCCCAGTTATCCCTATCTTACCATGACATCATTATCTACAAAGTTACTGGAGCCAAAAGTTAAGGCAGCATCCTTTTCTTTCCTTAGTTCAGTTAATCAGTAAGACTGCCTTGAGAAAATAATTTACGTATTTCCACATCTCTTGATTTTCACAATTCCTGTGATTTAAAGTCTAGTGTTTAGAACCAATTGTGACAAGGTATAAGAATAATCAAATGGAGGTAAAATATCTTTATCTCTGCTTAACAGATTGAAAACATTGGATTAGATATGGAACAAAAGTGAGTGTCTTTAAGATTTTCCCCAAGTTTTAAATGCAGATCAAAACTACAATGAGAGAAGATCTCACAACTGTCAGAGTGCCTAAAAAAAATTAAAAAAAAATAAAAAATAAAAGCAAAAAAAACCCTCAAAAAACAAGTGTTTGTAGGTATGGAGATTTCCTCAAAAAATCCAAAATAGAACTAGCCTACAATCCAGTAATCACACTACTATCCAAATAATGTAAAAACACTAATTCGAAGGGATACATGCACCCCTATGTTTATAGCAATATTATTTACAATAGCCAAATGATGGAAGCAGCCCAAGTGTCTGTTGATAGATGAATGGATAAAGAAGATATATATATATATATGTATACACACAATGAAATATTACCCAGATATAAAAAAGAATGAAATCTTTCCATTTACAATGACATGGATGGATCTAGAGAGTATACTGCTAAGTGAAATTAGAGAAAGACAAATACCTTATGATTTTGCTAATACATGGAATTAAAGAAACAGAGGGGAAAAAAAAGACAAACCAAAAAACAGACTGTTGACTATAGAGAATATATAGATGGTTACCAGAGGGATATGGGTATTGGGATGAGGAAAATAGGTGATGGGGATTAGAGTACCCTAGTCTTGATGAACAGAGTAATGTATGGACCTGTCAGATCACTCCATTGTACACCTGAAACTAGTATATAGCTCTGTATGTTAACTATACTGGAATTAAAATCTTAAAAATAATATTAGAAATTCTTTTCCCCAAGTTTTGACTTTGGCACAAAAAAATTTGAATTTAAGTCTCTTTCTTACATCTTCCCCGCACCTCCAAAGGAGGGAATTGAGAGAGGTGGGGAGAGAGAGATGCCGCAAGTACATACGTAGCTTTTTTTTTTTTTTTTAAAGATTTTATTTATTTGACAGAGAGAAACACAGCGAGAGAGGGAACACAAGCAGAGGGAATGGTAGCGGGAGAAGCAGGCTTCCCGTAGAGCAGAGAGCCTGATGCGGGGCTCGATCCCAGGCCCCTGGGATTTGACCTGGGCCGAAGGCAGACGCCTAACGACTGAGCCACCCAGGTGCCCCCATACATAGCTTTTTAAATATTATCTCAACTCTTCTTTGCAAGGGCAGAAAGTAGTGTTTCTTGTTCAGCATGGCATTTCTAACACCTTAAACAATGCCTGTGTATATCGATGCCTGATAAATATATGTTGAATGAATGAAAAGAATACATAAAATCTTCTGTGTCCTCCCTGGGCTTGTTTGCTGATCTGGCACTCTCATTACATTTCTTTCATATTTCTATTAAAATTTTTTCTTTCTTTCTTTTTTTTTTTTAAGATTTTATTTATTTATTTGTCAGAGGGAGAAAGAGAGAGCGCACAAGCAGGCAGAGTGGCAGGCAGAGGCAGAGGGAGAAGCAGGCTCCCCGCTGAGCAAGAAGCCCAATGTGGGACTCGATCCCAGGACCCTGGGATCATGACCTGAGCTGAAGGCAGCGGCTTAACCAAATAAGCCACCCAGGCATCCTTAAAATATTTTTCTTTCCTTTTTACTTTTATTTCTTACCAACTGTCATGATTGAATGTTTGTGTTTCCCACTAATTGATATTGAAGTCCTAACCCCCAGTGTGATGGCATCAGGGGGTAGGGCCTTTAAGGAGTAATCAATTCAGTTTGAATGAAAGCCTAGCTCCTGACTTCCATTAATTCTTTCATATATCACTTCTTCATTCAAAAAACATTTATTATGTGCCTGCTATGTTACAGGTACTTCTTCAGGTCCTAGTATATAAAAATAGCTGAAGAACAATCTCTGCTTTTGGCAGGCTTATAGACTAATAGAGGAATTAGTCTGTAAATAAATAAGTGCAGTACAATGTTCTGCTATAGAAAATTTTGTGTGGAAAAAAAAAAGATTTGTCTGGCACTGAAAAGTAGGAAATGTGTTGAATTTATATTTGTGGAATAAAAAATGAATCTGTAGCCTTTGCTAAATTTTTTGCCTTGGCCTTCATTATCAGATTATTTCCATAACAAAAAATGTGTATCTTTTTATCTTAATTTTACACATGAAAATATATTGAGCACCTACCTGCATGTTAAGCTTTCAATTTGTTAATTCTAACTTCTGCCCAAGTTAAGCTCTGTAATTCAGACGTCTAATTCTATTAACTCTTTGAAGTGAAATAAAAAATAATAATTTAACATTTTTGTCTTATTCTGTTTCATGTGATTGTACTATCTTCTCCACAGCCCTCATTTTACTTGAAAAAGAAACCATACCTTGGCAGAAGAAAGTCCTAAAGTGACATATGGGTTTAAGTTATTTTACTTACTTTCAGTTTATAGAATTGTTAAGATTCAAAATATCTTTGAACTAGTTAGTTATTAGTGTCCTTCTCTTACAAGATTCTTTGACTCTAGGATAACACAAAGATACTTCTAGACTAGCTTGATAACAGTAGGAATTAGTCCACAGTTTTTTTTTTAAATCAGTATTTTTCTATTGCTTGGTTCTTACAATTACTTTGTCCCCTTGATATTAGCTCTTTCCACTTAAGATAAAGGTCGTCTGTTCAACATGATGCTATATCAAAAGTTCATATGTTATGTGTTGCCTGATGACCTTCTAGCTATAGAAGCATGTGGACCCCCTGTATGGCCAATATTGTTGCCAGGGCATTGTAAATGCTCTTTGAGCCAGGCTGTGGTCACCTACTCTGGGTATTTCTCAAGAAAGTAAACAGCATTGACTCTAACCTGGATCTCTAGGCACATTATCTTCATTGGTGATTGTGTAGGCATTTATGAACCTGCTTTTGGATAAGAGAGGTTGAGGAATAGGATCCAAAGCCTGTTTGACAGTCTAGGGGATGAGACAAACTCTTTTGGGCTTTGCTCTTGTTGGGAATAATGGTTCCTGATCATTAGATTCCAGTGGGACACCGTAATATTGGTATTCATCACTGAGGCTAAGAGTCTGGCACTTGTTAACTCTCAGCTGTAGGCCAAGCAATTCTGAGGTTGTTCCTCTCTATCTCCTGTGATACAGAGCTACAAAACTCTCTAGTTTTGGGATTTTTATTAACTCGCCTACGTTAGAATGAGGGTTAGTTACAAGCCACTGGGACCATCAGTCATTTCACTTTTTTACCATGTCTAGCCATCATTTTATATTTGCTTCCAGTAGCTGACTTTATAAATCTTTTTTTTTTTTTGGCTTTATAAATCTTAATTAAAGTCTTTCTCAGCCACTGAATTTAAGCTGTCACCTATTATAGCTCGTTGAAATGTCTGTGTCCATTAAAATCTTATCAAAATGCAGCATCTATTACCTTTGCAGTTCATGTTGCATTTATCTCTACAAGCGTTGTTAATGGGGGGAGGGTGGATATCCGCTGGCAGCATAACATTCCCTGACAGGTGGCGATAAGCAGCAACGGTTCGCTTTTCTCTCTCCGTAGCCTTACTTGTATCTTTAAATTCCTGGAACCATGGTTTGCTAGATACAGGATGTCTAGAATACTTTAAACAAAAGTCAACCTTTGATTCTCATTCCAAGCCATAAAGAGATAAAATACTCACGATATTTTTCTCAGATCACTCACATTTTAAGAAGCAGCCTGAAGTAGTAAAAGTTCAATTTGTTGGCATGATCCAACTGAGTATTTGCAAATTTAAGAAAAAATGCATACCTAAATTCATGAACAAAGGAATATGTGTTGCTTTTAAATTGCACTTCTGATATTTCCATGTGGAAACGGATGTAATTTAAATCCAATATGTCTGCCTTGGCATTATTGAATGGTGTTTTAAGCATTTGCTTTCTATAACTAGATTGACTAGGAAATGAACTTGAGAAGGTGAGAATTTCAGATGAAGATCTAAAAGTATGACTAAGTGAGAGATTTAAAAGTAGAGAACTGGAAATTATGTAAAATCGACCTTCAGAGTACTGCAGCATCAAATATTATCACTGCAGTGACACCAATCAAAAATATTGTCGAGTTCTTTAGTCATGGGGAATAAAAGAATCAAATAGGGTACTTGGATATAAATCAGCAACATGTTCCAGCACTAAACTATTTAGATACTATTAAAGTTTCACAGTTGCTGCCAGGCAGGTCACAATAAGGGTTAAAACATTTACCAGTCGTGGTACTTTGTCTTGATAACCTTATTAATCCTTCATAAGCACTAGAGGAAATAGCTAACAATGGAGAACAAGTTATAACTGATGCAATGTGTTTCATCCAGTTGTAATCTCTTCTCAATTATTCAAGGAGATTTTTCTACTAAAACCTTTCCGATCTCTTGGTATCATTCATCTCTAAGAGCACTGCCAGTATTTCTGCTGATTCTAAGAGGGCAGCTGGTCAATATCAATTTCACCCTCTCATTTTCTGTCACTAGTAATCAGAAGCCCTTCCAGGGCAAGACTTTCTTTGTGTGCTTGCTTCACGTATATCCCTAGGACCTGCCACAAGGCTCTACATAGGGTTCTGTGTAGAGGGATTTGTAAATGCAGGTGATTATGTTGGTAGAGCAATTCCTGAGGACACATAAGTGGGTTTGAAGACATTTCTTTTTTTCATTCTTTGGAGAGACTATGATCCTAAGGTGTAAATAAATATGCATTGCTTCATCCAGTCTGTCTCTTAGCAGTATTTTTAACAGAAAGAAAGCTACCATATTTCTTTGTTATCATGTTATTTATGCAGGTAGAAAATACCTGTTATATTTTTTATCTTAAATTTCAGAGAAGTTACTACATTTTAATAGATGTTTTACTGCTTTTGAAACATTTTTTGAGGGGGTCTTTACATAATGCTAGCAGAGATGTTTATAGAGACAGTAAATACATACAATGTGTTATACAATTTTTATGTAGTGGAGCAATTTAAAGCATAATTACTGCATAAAAACCCCTGCTACCTTGTACATTCATTTATTCATTCGACAAGCATTTATAGCTTTGGGTGTAGTAGTGAATAAAAATGTTCCTTGTCCTAGTGGAACTGATATGCTAGTGGGGAGGAAAAATACAATAATCAAAAAAGTAAAGCATATAGAATATAAATTATGGTAATTTCTAATTTCTAGGGGAAAATATAAAGTAAATAAGGGTGATAGGGATCTTCAGGTAGAGATCCTGTAATTTGAAATAGGATGTCATAGAAACCTTGAGAAGGTGGCATTTGATTTAAGACCTGAAGAAGGTGAGGAAGCTCACCATTCAGCTCTCTGAGGACAAGCACCATGGGCCATAGAACAGAAAGTACTCAGAGGTTGGAGCTATTTGGCAACAAGCCAAGAGGCCAGTGTGGCTGAGGCTGAGCAGAAAGGGGAAGAGTGGACAAAGGTGAGATCATAGAGAGCAGGAGGATGATTGTGTAATGCCATGCTGGCCATTTGAAGAACTTTTTCTCTTATTTCAAGTGAGGCAGGGAGCTGCTGCAGGGTCTTGAGTATAGGATATGTAGGCTGAAAATATAGTAAGTTTTAAGAATTTAGAGTAACTGAAGATAGTAGCTTATTAAAGAAACCAACAGAATTATTAAAGAAGGGAGGAAGATTTTAAATCATATTTTCCTTTGGAATTCTTTGGAATGAAGCTTCCTCTGTTATTACTATCAAATAGATTATATAGAATCTTTTATATTTTATATGAAACTTAGATGTAATAAAATTTTAAAGGATCACCATATTCAGATACTCTTGTAATATCATTGTTCCTTTATTTTAACAGGCATGATGGGGATCAAAATATGGAGGGTCCCAAATGATGTGAGGTTGATGGTATCTCCAAAGCAGATGACCCTCACAGTCTCCAGGGGAAACCATTTTCTTTCTGGGGGGCTGCATAGGTATCAGCACCAACAAGCTGCCTTTAGAAAGGGTCACTAATGATTTGATAAAAGCAACTGAAAAGTATGGATAGTAGTCAAACTAGAGGTTCTCTCTTTTAGAGGAAAGAACTCTGGAATCAGAGTATATTCCTCTATTTACAAATTTGTGACAATTGAGTGAGTTACTTAACTTCCCTGAACTATAGTTTTTGTCCCCTCTGAAATGGAAGTAAGAATTTTTACATTATGTTATTGAAGATTCCATAAAAAATTTAACTGGGAGCTCCCTACACAATGCTGGTACTGTTAAGTATGCAATAGATTTTGGTTTATTTCCTCTTCACCCTGACCAACGTATTATTTTTTTAGAATCTTGTAATAGGATCATTATTATCCTTTTTTTCACCTTAATTGAGATATAATTGACATATAACATTGTGTAAACTTAAGGTGCACAAGACAGTGATTTTATACATCTATATATTTCAAAATATTATCACAGTAAAATTAGTTAATACTTCCACCCATCTCACATAGTTATATTTGTGTGTGTGGTAAAAACTTTTAAAATCTACTCTTTTAGCAACTTTCAAATATATGATACAGTGTTATTAACTATAGTTACCATGCTGTACTTCCCATGTACATGCCCATGTACATGCCCAGGACTTCCTCATCTCTTAACTGTAAGTTTATACCCTTTGAGCACCTTCACCCATTCCCCCCATGCTGCACCCTTACCCCTGGCAACCACCAATCTGTTCTCTGTTTCTAGGAGTTTGATTTTTAAAGATTTAGCATCTAAGTAATATACAATATTTGTCTTTCTCTGTTTGATTTATTTCACTTACCATAATGCTCTCTGGATCCATCCATGTTGTTGGATTTGGCAGGATTTTCTTGTTTTATATAGCTGAATAATATTCCATTGTGTGTGTGTGTGTGTGTGTGTGTGTGTGTGTGTGTGTGTATGTGTATGTATAAAACACCACGTTTTTTTCCTTTGAAAAAAACACTTAGAATTTACTTTTTTAACAACTTACCTATATATCATACACCAGTGTTAGCACTAGTCATCATACATTTTATCTCTTATACTTATTTATCTAACTGAAAGTTTGTACATTTTGACCATCTTCCTCTGATTTTGCCTCCCCACCACCTGCCTTTGGTAACCACAAGTCTATCTCATTTTTAGTCAGTTTTTTTCCCCTTTTTAGATTGCACATATAAGTGAGATCATACAGTATTTATCTTTCTTTGACTTATTTCACTTAACATAATGCCTTCAGATTCGATTCACATTGTTGCCAGTGGTAGGATTTTCTCATTTTTAATGGCTGAATAATATTCCATATGTACCACAACTTCTTTATTCTTTCAACTATTCATGGGCACTTAGGTTGCTTTAGTCTTGGCTCTTGTAAATAATTGTAAATAATGCTGCTGTGAACATAAGAGAGCAGGTATCTTTTCGAGGTAGTGTTTCTGTTACCTTTGAATATATTTCCAGAAGTTGCATTTACTGGCTTATATGGTAGTTCTACTTTTAGTTTTTTGAAGGACCTTCCTATGGTTTTCCATAGTGGTCACACCCATTTACTTTCCTACCAACAGTATATGAGAGTTCCTTTTTTCTAAAATCCTCACCAACACTTGTTATCTCTTCCTTTTGTTGATAGTTATTCTAACTGAGGTAAGGTGATATTTGCATTTCCCAAATGGTTAGTGATGTAATGCTCCTTTCTTTGTATCTGTTGGCCATTTGAATATCTTCTTTGGAAAAATGTCTATTCAGGTCCTCTGCCAATGTTTTAATTGGATTATTTGTTTGCTCAGTTGTATAAGTCCCTTGTACATTTTGGTACTAACCCTTCATCAGGTATGTAGTTTGCAAATATTTCTCCTGTTTCATTCATCTTGACCACCTTGACTCTTGCCTTTCATATCCTACTTGGGTATCATGGCATTTATGTCTGCAAGGAAGCATAAAGGTCTTCTACAACAATGCATCTGAAGCTTAGCTGCCAACTAAATATAAATTATAGATTTGTCAGTTTTGAACAACACCAGAGATTGAGAACCTGACTACTTCCCTGATATTATCCATCTCACTTTTGGAAAATTGAGATAGTTTATTGTAGCATTAACTTTGCATTTCTTAGGTCAAAGTCCATCTTCTGGGGAAGGGAAAAAAATCCAATATATTTTAGATATGAGAGCCTTACAGATTTTGAAGGCATCTGAGATATTTACAGAATTTTCTGTTTTGACAAACATCTTTTGCTCTTTAAGCTAATCTTTGTATAACAGGGCTTTGATTTTCCTCATCTTTTTGATGACTTCCCTTTGAATGTATTCCAGTTTACCTCTCTTCTTGAAGTGTGTGGCTTAGATGTGGTTTGATATAGAGGTGATAGAATGGAATTATTATTTCCCTTGATCTGGACAAAATATTCTATTAATGCAGCCAAGAACTGCATTAGCTCTTTTGGCACCTACTACTCAGTGTTGATTTATATCAAGCTCCCTGTCAATTAATCCTGCTGGGACTTTTTTATTTATACTCTTGCTAAGCTATGCCTCTGATATCCATATATGTTTAGTTGCTGTTTGGAATAAAAAAAGTGTTCTATATTTTTTTCTAATTAAATTTCATCTTCAACTCCATTGTTCCACCTTTTGGGATCTTTTTGGATCCTGATTCTATCATCTTTTAGAAATTAATAGTTTTAGAACTGAGCTCAGATAGTCTAGATATTCTTTTAAAGACTATTCTTTCAAAGACTGCCTTCTGAAACTATCAAGGAATTTTAAAAGATAGTTTATTATAGAGGTTGAAAGAATGGATTTGGGTAGCACCCAGACCTGATTTCAAGCCCTACCTCTGCCACTTTGCAGCTGAATTCATTGAATTCAGCTGACTGCACTTAGTTAACAGACTGAGCAATGTGATACACCATCCTAAGCACTTAGGACAGATTCGTAAATGAAACAGTCGAAAACACTTATCTTTCAGGAGCTTATAGTCTAGCAGGAGAAAAAACCATGGAAAAGTAATATATACACTCTCCAAACCTAAATTTTCTTAACCGAAAAACGGAGATAAATATAGTACTTCATAAAATGGTATATTTGTCAAGATTCTCCAAAAAAGCAGAATCAATAGGATGTATATATACACTTAAGAATACAGTGATTTATTATAAATAATTGGCTCATGTGAACATAGAGGCTGACAAGTTCCAAAATCCACAGTCAGCAAGTAGGGAACCCCAGAGAGCCGATAGTGTAGTTCCAGTTGGAAGGATAACAGGCTCAAAATTCAGAAAAACCAATGTTTCAGTTTGAGTCCCAAATCAAGAAAAAAACAAATGTGCCAATTTGAAGACTGTCAGGCAAGAGGAATTCTTACTTAGCCGTCAATCTTGTTCTGTCGAGGCCTTTGGATGGTACCCACCCATGTTGTGGAGAGCAATCTGCTTTACTCAGTCTGTCAGTTTAAATGTTAATATCATCCAAACATTTCCTCATAGAAACATGTACAATCATGTAGAATAATGTTGGGCCAAATATCTGGATATCTTGTTGTCCAGTAAAGTTGATATATAAAATTAGCTGTTACAAATGGTGATGAGGATTATAGCAGTTATTATACATAAAGTGTTTAACAGAATGAGCTCTTAAGAAGTGGTGGTTATTATTTGCATTTTTTATTTGCATTTTTTCAGACTACCTCTTCCGTATTAAGAATGGACTCATTGCTCTCTAATGCTCACACAGTAATTCTGACGGTCTAATGAGATTCCGTTAGCTATTTGGTCTTGGGAAGTAATCAAGTTCACATGGTATATGGTTGGCTAATAGTTATTTCTCTGCTAGTTCCTATTTCAAGGCTCTGTGAAAACTTACTTTCTGCCTCACATGGTTGAGGCAAGGGAATAAACTACAGATATCTTGCTGCCATCTGGACAAGCCCACAGTGATGAAATAGTTATGAAGGTGCCTGATTCTTTCAATATTTTTTGGCAGTGCTTTATTTTTAAAGAAAATATTGTAAGATTTGGAAAGGTTTAAGAAAGACTGAAAGGTAGGTTTTTTTTTTTTTTTCTCCCTCTCTTCTGAACTCACCGCAGGAGTAGTTCACTTTCCTTACAGCTCACTCAGTAATTATCATTTCAGGGTAAGACTAGCTCATAATACTGCCAAATAATTCATACATGTAAAAATGGCAGTTGTCTCATTTACTTGTTACACCAACACTTGTCAACCTCAGCAACAGCTTTTAGCTCTGTTAAATGTTGTTCAGATGTGAGTGATCTAAAATGAAATTGAAGCACCCTGGATTTGATAATAAATCAAATATGAATTTAATATTCTAGTCAAAGGCAACATGGTTAGTAAGGCTAGAAAATAAAAATGACAGATTTTATGCTTTGACTGTGGTGAGGTTTTGATTGGGATTCTTATTATCTTTTAAAGGTTGAGATCTAATGATTTTTAAGAAATACATCTGAGAAAAATATTTTGGAATAAATTATATTAAATGATGAAAATACTTCAAGGGAAAATTACTTTCTAGAAGGAAAATAACCATTATCAAATCATAAACTTTATATTTTTTTTTTACTTTTTAGCATGCAAAGTTTTACCCATACTAAAGGTAGAAATAAAAGTATTTGTCATCTATATTAAAATATATTAGTATTTTGCAGTGTTTGCCTTACCTACTTTTTAAATTTCAATTTTAAACCTATGTTTGCTCTGCATTTTAAGCTATCATTTTAATTAGACATTAATTTTTTTTTTAAAGACTTTATTTATTTATTTGACAGAGAGAGATCACAAGTAGGCAGAGAGGCAGGCAGAGAGAGAGGGAAGCAGGCTCCCTGCTGAGCAGAGAGCCCGATGTGGGGCTCGATCCCAGGACCCTGAGTTCATGACCTGAGCGGAAGGCAGAGGCTTTAACCCACTGAGCCACCCAGGCGCCCCTGACATTAATTTTTTTTTTTTACCTTTTCCTAATGGATGGCTATAAGTGTAGGGCATTTATTTATTTTTATTTTTATTTTTTTATCTTTTTTTTTTAAGATTTTAGTTATTTATTTGACAGAGAGAGATCACAAGTAGGCAGAGAGGCAGGAAGAGAGAGGGGGGGAAGCAGGCTCCCCACTGAGCAGAGAGCCCGATGCGGGGCTTGATCTCAGGACCCTGAAATCATGACCTGAGCCAAAGGCAGAGGCTTTAACCCACTAAGCCACCCAGGTGCCCCAGTGTAGGACATTTAAAGGCAAAAAATATTTTACATTTTTTTTTTCCTGGAAAGAGGTAAAGGCTCACCAAAGTTAAGCAATGTATGGAAATTGGTAGCCATTACCATAATTTTTAATGACTGGTGAGGAACTTGACTACTTCTATAGTTTTCTCTGGTTGTTTACCCGAATCATTTCATAAATGAAAATTCTTCCTGAATAGGTGAGTCTGTTGAATTTCAGTAAGCGGAAGCAAGGTATACTGCTATTCTAAGAAAGCATTTGGCAAAGATACTCCTGGACACCTCTGGGTACACAGGGAAAGTAAGGGTTGGCTAGATGACAGTGTATCAGGGTGGATTTATGGCCTCGGGTGGAGGACAGCATGGTGGTGTTAGGGCCATGTGGATGAGGTATGAAATCAGGGTCTGATGCTTAAAAGTAGTCATTTGCCTTTGGGCAAATCAGAGCTTCGCTGAGCCGCAGGTATGGCCACATGTGTAATGTGAATGCAATAACATCTGCCTCAGAATTGTGAGAATTAGTTACCATAGGTAAAAATTGGTGGTTAAGTACTCAAGTAATTGCAGCTAGTTGATGTTCTTGTTGTTTTTTGAAACAGTATAATAGGAAGCATATTCATGAAGTTGGTAGACATAGGACAGTGGTGTAAATATCTCTCTTGCTCATTTATGGCTATGTGCCCCTGGGCACATCCCTCAGTCTCACAGTACTCCCATTGTCCTGGGCTCATAAATGGGTCTAATACTATCTACTCCCTCAGCATTGTTTTGGGGAGCTAGTATTAATGTTTCAGCATATAGTGACTCCTAATAACTTACTGAAAATCTATTCTTAGTAGTATTGTTTAATGGAAGAATTTCAGTCTCTCTAGGTATATTTGCAGTTCAATGATGTGGGGCTTAGTCTTGAATTTGCCATTATTTTGATAAAGATATAAAGGACAGGTATATAAAACGTGAAAGTAGCTAAGTTTAGACCAGAAGGTTCTCAGTCGGTTAAAATCAACAAAATAAAAATTACAGAAAAAACTGATCAGCATAGTAGTTTTAGCTGACTTTTTTATAAACCATTTTTTTTTTTTTAAGTAGGCTCTATGTCCAAGCTGGGGCTTGAACTCAAGATCCTGTGATCAAGAGTCACATGCTCTACTGACTGAGCCAGGTAGGCACCCTGTGACTCTTATTTTCTTAAGGGCCAACCATGTGACAGGCTGTTAAAAAATATTTTAGGCTAATCAATTCATATGTGAACTATGGGCTAAAGAATATAAAGTTTGCTCTGTATTCAAATTGAGAAGACCAATTTGGAATTGAGTGTCTTTACCAGGATTCCACATTTTATGACGGACATAAAAAGGCTAGGCAAAGTTTCTTAACTTTGGCACTATCGACATTTTGGATTGGACAATTCTTTGTTGGGGGTGCAGCTACCCTGTGCATTGTAAATGTTTAGCAATATCTCTAGCTTTTACCTACCAGAGGCCAATAGAATCTCCATCACCCCTTCTTGGACCCAGCAGGACAACAAAAAATATCTGTAGACATTGCCAAATGTCTCCTAGGGGCAAAATCACCCGTGGTTGAGAACCACTGTGCTGAGGGATATTGAAAGGAAGGTCCTAAGGAATATGAAGGGTTGAGAAGGTGTAATTATGAAGCATGATAAGGCCAGGTGCCCTTCATTCCAAGGACTCCATTAATTTTTTTTTAAGGTTTTATTTATTTCACACAGAGATAGAGAGTACAAGTAGGCAGAGCAGCAGGCAGAGATAGAGGGAGAAGCAGGCTTTCTGTTGAACAGGGAGCCTGATGTGGGGCTCCATCCCAGGACCCTGGGATCATGACCCAAGCCGAAGACAGCCACTTAACTAACTGAGCCACCCAGGCGCCCCCCCAAGGACTCCATTAATTCCATAATTTTATTTTGTTTTATATTTTTCTCTCTTTTAAAATCTTCCTTTAAACTGAATTGTTGGCAGTCAGGGATTGTGTTATATTTTTAAAAAATTTTTTTGAAGAATAGCTGCTGGTACACTCTAGATTCTCAGTATTTTATAAAATAAACTGAAATAAACTGGAAAAGAAGTGACTTGATATGGACAGTTACTGAAGAGACATTTTTAGATACTTGAAGAGCTGCCAAAAGGAAGATGATACTAGATTATTCCATGGAAGAGAGATGGGGTGCTTCTTCAGAGGGCAGAGCTAATAGCAATGGATAAAAGTCTCAGGACCCTGAGATCATGACTTGAGCTGAAGGCAGACACTTAGCTGACTGAACTGCACAGGTGCCCCTACCACCAGTAAATTTTGAAATCCTCTTGATTCACATCAAAATGAGAGTGTTGTATAATAGAAATGTAGCTACAATAGTCTCAAGATTCTGAGATATGTTATGCAAATCTTAACCATATAAAAATATCAAAGAAGTAAAAAATTTCTGGTTTCACTATTTAAAATTGTCTAAATTTATACTAGCAACTATTAAATAATTGAAAATAAAGCATGAGGACAAAGGCATAAAAAATGAAAGAGAAAGGAAAGAAAAGAATATTTCCTTTTTATATATATTTAGTAACATTTTTGAATGTGTAGTGAAAATAATAGGAAACATCTACTGAATGCTTACTGTATTACCATCATTATGCTGTGCTTTAAAAATACATTTTTCATTTGATCCCTACAACATCTCAATGAAATAGGTATTATTTTTCCTATTTATATATGAAGACAAAATAATTTGTAATTACAAAAGATAAGCCTTTTAAAAAAATGAGAGTTTATAAATAAAGTGTGTATTTCCTTCAGAGTTGTTATTTTTGGAAATAAGTATTGAACATTTTATTTATTTCAATAATTTTGTCAGTCCTATTAGTAATTTTGGAATTGTCCTCAATGTCATTTTTTCAGAATTAAGTGTTGACTCTGTGTATCTGAATACACATCCAATCAAATTGTCAGGCATCCATGAAGAATGTAATTCTTCTGTTATAATCTAGTTCACAAAACTGTACTTCCTTACCTTATTTATCTGAGAAGGATTTTTGTTTTCTGGTCAGTATGAGGACAAATGCCAAAATACTTTCAGTTTCCCAAAATATCTTCAAAAATGGCACAGGGACTCAAATTATGAGATTATTCTCAAATTATATTTGATATAAACTTTAGGTCTTCCTTAGTAATTTATCCGCAGTTAGACCTCAAAACAAAAGAACCTTGATATGATATGTAGGGAAGGAACTTTTTTTTAAGCATAGTTGACACACAATGTTACATTAGCGTCAGGTGTACAATTTAATGATTCAACTTCTGTATGTGTCATGCTGTGCTCACCACAAGTGTAGTGAACATCTGTCCCCAGACAACACTATTACAATATCATTAAGTATATTCCCTATTCTGTTCCTTTTCTTCCCATGATTTATTCTTTCTATAATAGAAGCCCGAGTCTCCCACTTTCCTTCATCCATTTTGCCCATCCTCCTACCCACATCCCTCTGGCAACAATGTTTGTTCTCTGTATTTGTAAGCCTAATTCTGCTTTTTGTTTGTTTATCCATTTGTTTTGTTCTTTAAATTCCACATATGAGTGAAATCATGTCTATTTGTCCTTCTCTGACTGACTTATTTCACTAGCATGATATCTTCTAGGTGTATCCATGTTGTCACAAATGGCAGAATCTCATTCATTTTTATGGCTGCATAATATTCCTCTGTGTGTGTGTGTGTGTGTGTGTGTGTGTGTGTGTGTGTGTGTGTGTGCATGTGTGTGTGTACATATATACACCACATCTTTCTTATCCATTCATTTATTGGATACTCAGGTTGCTTCCGTATCTTATCTGTTGTAAATAATGCTGCAGTAAATATAAGGGTACATGTATCTTTTCAAATTAGTGTTTTTGTTTTCTTTGGGTAAATACCCAGTAGTGGAATTATTGGATCATATGGTGATTTCTATTTTTAATTTTTCGAGGAATCCCCTTATGATTTTCTGTAGTAGCTGCACCAATTTACATTCCCACCAGTTGTATACAAGCGTTACTTTTCTCTACATCCTCACTAACTCTTACTATTCCTTGTCTTTCTGAGTTCAGGCATTTGACATCATATACATTTTGTATAAGGTGATATCCCATTGTGGTTTTGATCCATATTTGGGACTTCATATATGAACAATTAGCTCTATCAGTGTTGAGAGATACTTCCTGGAGCAAACACTATGGAGAAAAGTAGCCTGAGAAGAAGGACTTAATATGATCAAGTCTAGACAGCCATATATTAGTGAGTGCAATTTCCGATTTAATTAAGGAAAGGACAAGAGAGTTAAACTCAAGTAGGAGGGTTTGGGTAACAAATTATGAAGGGTGTCTTGCCTATAAAGGCTGTGAGAGGCTGAATACATTACTGAGGGGATGTCAGTATGACTTAAGTTTTCCTCATTATGAGAATCTGAGGATGGCATTTATTTCAAATCATCACAGTCTCTGCAACCAAAGTTATCTTTGAGAAAGTCATTCATGCCATATCCTTTCCAGATGGAATTTTTTTTTAAAAATTGGGGGATTAATTTTATGAATTAATGAAATAAAAACTCAATTCTAAAATATTTATTATATAAGAACCATGGAGCTAATTATCTGGGGAAATCAGGGAAGGCCTAAGGTGATTCATATGGGTATTTACAGCTTTATTTTTTGGGACTTAGGTATATGCCTTTACTCTCCATCTTTTAAGCGGAGTTACTAGATTTAGTAAACACATACAGGATGTCCAGTTAAATATGAATTTCATATATACAGTAAATCATTTTTTAGTATAAATATGTCTCAAAGACTGTATGTATAATAAAAATTTTATGTTCTTTAAATTCAAAGTTAAATTCAAATTTAACTGAGCATCCTATATTTTACTGGGAAACCCTACATAAGAGAAACATAGGTAGATTAATCCTGAGGCAAATGAAGCTTAAGTTTTCAGGGTCACTTGCAGAACATTTTTATCTAATGTAATTGTTTAGGTTTTTTTTCTCTAAATTGAAATTTTAGAGAAAAATTTCTAAATTTAGAAATTGTAGAGAAATTTAGAGAAATTTAAATCTGGAATGATTAAAAAGCAGATTATCACCCTTTATGGTCTCTATTAAATGCACTAGAGTTTAGTCATTAATTATAGGATTTATTATACAAATTTAATATTATACAGAAATTTAAATTTCTCTAAATTTAGAGAAAAAATCTAAAATTTCTCTAAATCTCTAATGTAATTGTTTAGGTTTTTTTTTAAAGAGTCTTCTTCCCAATTATATAAATCTTAAGCTTCACAAAACCTGAATCTGCTCCTACAGGGGAGTAATATGAGGAGATAGTAGACAAGGTGAAGGAAGAAGTAAATTTAGCAGACTCAAGAAGATTGTTGATGCCCTTGTCACATTCGGAAATTATTTTCCAGGAGATGATTAAATAATCACTGGGCCTTGAGGCACTTTTGTAGTTGAAACTTCACTGTTATTATAGATGTGAGAGACAGAGGAGTAAGTTTTCTACTGTGTTGATACAGCCTCAGAGGGAGTAATCTAAATGCTCTGAGAAATTTAGTAAAACTTCTTTTTCCATGGATACAGTCAGCAAGTGGAGAATCAACAGTTTCTTTTCCACTCACCAAAATATTCAGCTTTTCAGATATTGTAGGCTTAAATGCATAAAGGAAGTTTAAAAAATGAGAAAAGCAAAAGTGAATAATCTCTAGGGTAGTGGATAGGACTTCATGCTGAGGTCCATTTACAAGAAAGGTAGAACTAAATAATGTCTCCCTTCTTTGTGTAATGTGCTATTTTGTATAATAAATCCTATAATTAATGACTAAACTCTAGTGCATTTAATAGAGACCATAAAGGGTGATAATCTACTTTTTAATCATTCCAGATAGTACCTGGTGTTCAGAGTCCACAGTTTTGGGGCGTTGAAATGCTGTTGCCTTGAGTTTTTGGGTCAAATCTTTTGTGTCTTCAGGAAGGATTGGTCCTACAAGATACATAATATGGCTCTGGATAATAGTTCCTAATTTTTTAGTCCCTTATCTTGTGCCATTGTCATGCCTCCCACTGGTATATGTGAAATATATACCATGACCCTATTGATTGGGCTTGACCATGTGACTGCTTTGACCACTGAAATTATCGGTGGGCGTGATGTGGCAGAGGCTTCTCATGTGTGTGTATGTTGGCTTGCCTTGTACTACCGTGATCCACCATGAGAGAGATGTACATCTGGAAGTGACTGGTCATACAAGAATGCTAAAAATACACTAAGGATACTTCCTTAGTCAATAGATATGGTTATAAACCACTGAGATTTGAGATTGTTATAAGCCACTGAGATTGAGATTGTTACTTGGAACTCATACACTCTAGCATTCCGCAGCCAGCTAGTGGAGCAGCCAAGGCTTCTAGGGTCCATTTTGTTCTATATGGTGAACCGTATAGGTTTCTTTTATTTTTTATTTTTTTTAAAGATTTTATTTATTTATTTGACACAGAGAGAGAGAGATCACAAGTAGGCAGAGAGGCAGGCAGAGAGAGAGGGGGAAGCAGGCTCCCTGCTGAGCAGGGAACCCGATGCGGGGCTTGATCCTAGGACCCTGAGATCATGACCTGAGCTGAAGGCAGAGGCTTTAACACACTAAGCCACCCGGGTGCCCCTAGGTTCCTTTTAGATTTGATAATTCCTCATCCCATGCTTTTGCCATACAGTTTTCCCATTTACTTTCCCTCTTAATCTGCCCATGAATCTTTTGATATCAGTGTTATCATTCCCATGTTATTGGTCATGAAACTGAGGACCAGAGCAGTTAACATGCTCAAATTACATATCAACTAAGTGACTAGGCTTGGATTTTGACTTTATTTCTTTATACTACACCATATCATTAGGTACTTACTCTTTAATAGGAACCTGATCTTATTTAAGATTCTTATGGAGCTTGCCTAGAAGTAACTTGAAATATACAATATGTTCTTAAGCACCTTTATATATAAAAATGCTTATTATTAAAGCTAGGTTTATTAGGTAAACCTGTTTTTTCCATGGAAAGCTCCAGAAAGGTGTGGAGAAAGATTATCCTGAACTAACCTCAGCTCACTGGTTTTGCTTTTAGAAATTCTAGCGCACCTATGCCTCAGTTCACCTCTCAAATTATTGGAACTTTGCTTAAAATTTGATTAGTTGTCAAATCATTTTTACAATTTGAGAGTAAAGAGAATTATTCAACAATTGACCCTATGAGTTATTTCATTCCTGGGGTCTTCAATCTGCTCTGTTTATTTGCTTCCAGGTACATTGCAAGAGTTTCATTCATTATAGTCTATAAGGTTTTATGCTTCTTCACCTCACAAATAATATCTCTCCCTTTGTAGGCTGCTGTAAGCATTATCTGTTAAAGCATACCTGCTAGGACCTTAAAATTGGAATTCAGAGCCAGAAGTAGGGGGTCCTTTATAGGTAGCCTAAGACTTTGAAATTAGTTTTTCCTTATGATTCAATAGGCCTTGACTTTTGTGACCCTGATTTAATATTTATTAAGTTCCCACAGAATTTTAAGCCTTCAGGATGCAGGACAAATTCATTTTTTGGATTAAGTTTTTACCAGATTTAAATTTGTCTTATTTATATTTGTTGAAGTACCAGCAATATTGTTACAGATGTACTCACAGATCCATTTCACATGGATCATGGTCAAATCATGAAGAAAATGAAAAACTGACGCACACTCCTGCACACAAACTGAATGTTCTGTAGGAACATTAATTTGCCCATTGATTTCATATAACCTGTGGCTCACCTTTTTCCTTGCAAAGTGTAGAAACTGACAGTGCTTTGAGTTCCAGTTTTATTCTAGAAGGTTAATACGATGTCGAGACTGTACAGTCTCCCTGTTATTATGCAAATCAACAAAACTACTTCAGGTCCATTTGAAAATGAACCTCTCCTCTGTTACAAAAAAAAAAAAATAACCTTGATCTTCCTACTCAAATTTGTTATCTTAATGTGAATCATAGCAACTTCTAATTTGAAGACAAATTATTAAGGGATTAATAAATAGCAACTGTTGTCTTTAAGTTCTATCTCTTTATAGATAGGTTATAAACATTTACCATTGGCAGCTCTTCTGTAAAATTGTGTTGGAGGTCCCACGTCTGCACTTAATGTCAGAGAAACAACAGGCAATATTCAAAGTCAATAGAACTGAACAGCTCCAGTTTAACAGTGTGGAACTGAAGATCATTAACAGATTGAAAAGTTACAAAATAAAGTTTCTAAAGATATTTGGAGCACTGTGCATTCTGCATAATAATCCATAATAGGACTAGTGGTCAGTGTTCCATAAAATATCTGCTTTAAAATTAACTGTTGGTACTTTATTTTTAGAACTTGATTCTTTGTTCATTGTGGTTTGGGACAGGCCAGATGTTAGTCCAATTTCTAGTTCTTTATCATTAAAGCTGTAGATGCAATAAAAAGAGAACTCCTTAGCCTGAAAAACAAAATGAACTCATTAAAAATGGTCCTGTGTACATTATACAACATAAAAAACATGGAAGTATTAATAGGATAAAGATAAAAGTTAAAAGTTCCATTATTTTTCTGCAGCATCTCAGCGCATCATCTTGAAAATCCCTGAGGTAAATGAACCCCATTTTAGAGACCACCGCTTCTGATCCACCAGCTCAAGTTTGTGGTATTATAGATGACCTGGAGAGATCGCAGAACTTGCATTTGTTATTATTACATGGAAGAACTCAGGTTTATAATTATTCTTTTTTTATTTGTTTCTAAAAGATGGCTGTTATAAAAACTTAAATATAAACTCCTAAGTGTAAAAAAAAAAAAAAGAAAATTAAGTATATGCCTCTATTTCCATTCAGGTGACTAGAAAAGCAGAGGAAGTCAGTTTGCAGAAAAATAAAGAGAGGGAAGAATTCATCTGACAGGAAAGTGGAACAGAGTGAAGAGATGGGGAGCCAGCCTGTCTTTGGTTCTATTTATTCTGAGATCCAGATGTGTTCTGTTTCTGGTTTATAATAAAATCCTGTACCATTATATCGAATTTCCACTTTTGAGTTTAAGCTAGTTGGAATAGGCTTCTAGTACTTCTAACCAGAGAGCATAGGGGAGGACACTGGGCACTTTCTACAATTTATGGCCCTTTGGAGATTGTAGCAGGTCACTCACTCTGAGCCCTGACCTTGTAAAAAGAGGAAATTTAACAAGGGCAGAAATAACCCTGCTCTGAAAAGATCCCAGTTGGTAATTTTAGTTTTTCAGTTCTGTAAGTAAAAAAAAAAAAGAAAAAAGAAGAATTGGTTATACCTTCACATATATAAGATTTTTTTAAAATTTCTGCTTCCAGAGTAGAAGAGTCGGTTTTAATAAAGAGTTTTTTGGAAGCAAAATCATCTGAACATAATATTAATTTGGCATAAAGGCTCTGTCTGTTGGAACATCTTACAGGGTTCTTGCTTACTAAAGCGCCAGCGGCACTGGAGGTGGCCTTCCTTAATAAATTCCCAGCTGACTTGCTTTTCCATCTGGCAATGGCTGTTTTGGGGACAGAACTCGATAGTCCTAGTAAGAAGGCTCAGACAGCTTTTTCTTAGTCCTAATTTATTTAATTAGATCCAGAAGCAGAACAAAAATTTTATATAATCAGTATTTTAAGTTGATTCTTAACCTTTATTCATTTCCAGCCCAAAGGTTTTCTTAAAATTTCTCTTTCGAGGGAAGGGACAAGCACAAATGGTAATAGTCACAGCCATCAGGCTTCCCCATTTCCACTCTGTCCAGCACTGCAGAGATAGGCATTCTGGCAAAGGCAACTTCCAGAACTTCTCTATGCCCCACCCATTGTTATCTGCACTGAGATCAAATGAAGTGTGATGACACCTTCACTTCCTAAAGCTTCAGGGCAGAAGTCACCTGACATCTTGTCCAGGTGCCTCGGTCCCCCGCTAATTTTCCCCAGCCCAGCACTAGCGGAGGAACTTTAACCTTTCAGATCAGCCACTGAAGAGTATTAGAGAATGAGAGAAAGAGCAAAATCAGAGCAAAACCCAAAGAGATTTAGAAGAGAAAGAAAAAATAAATTTCCTGGGTATTTTTAACAGTTTTAACAGTTTCCTAAAAAAATGAGCTTAAATCTTCTTATTTATATGTTTTATAAGACTTAGAGGAAGAGATGAGGGTTATTTATTGATTTTTCATGAGTCCACCACTTGCTCTAGGGTCTTCTAAATTGCCTTTGGCAGTGCTCTCAGAAAAATGGTCACTAAAGATGATTTTGTGTCAGTTGCGACAAGTTTTGGTTTTCTGATTTCTTCTCTGAGTCTTCAAATCACACTGGAATTTAAATAACTGTGTTAGTACAGTAGTTCCTTTGAGCTACTTTAGGAACTAGTCTTAATGTTTTTTGTTTTTGTCTTGAAGATTCACTTTGTTTGTTAATTTATTAAGTTCTTATCATGTAACAGACACTTTTCTGAATGCTGGGAAAAAGCAGTAAACAAAGATAAGCATTATCTTTGTTTGCAAAATGCTTAAATTCTGGAAGAGATAGGCAAAAAGGTAAATAATAAAAGATAGATATAAAGTGTTTTCACAAACTCGTAATTGACCAATGTGATCAAGTGGCTCCGTGGTTAAATTAGGTTGGCATCCTGTTCAGAACAGGTAGCATAAATTAAGAGCTAAAAGAAGAGAAGCAACCAGCCACACAAAGGTGTTGGGTAAGAGCTTTTAGGCAGAGGAAACATCTAGTGCAAGGCACTAGAGCAGAAATAACTGGTTGTGTTCAAGGAATAGTAAGCCTAGAGCACAGTGGGCGAGAATGAAGTATGAAGCCAGATCAGTCAGATAGGTAGGCAGGGGCCCAGGTTGTATATAGTATTTTACCAATCAGGGGAAGGAATTTACATTTTATTCTAGTACAATGGGAATTGTCTGGAAAGTTTTAAATAGAGCAATAATATAATTTGACTAATGTTATATTTAAAAAATCACTCCCATTCTTTGGCAGGTGGATGATAGAGAAACAAGCTTTGGAATGTATAAACCAGTTAAGAGGCTCTTTGATATTTTACCAATAGGTAATGATGGCTTGGGCTATGATATTTGTGGGAACCATGGAATGTATCTATGAGATCTAGGTATGCCTCTGAAGTTGAATTGATAGGATTTGTCAATGCATTGCAAGGTGTGTGTGTTTGTGCATGTGAGTATGTGTGTGCATGCACACATATGTAGGAGTATGCATACTTTGGGATGAATACAATTAAGAGATGAGTGATGATAATCTGTGGACCTTTAGCCTGAGCAGTTAAGAGACTGGTGGCATCATTTACTGACATGGGGGAGAAATAGGCTTAGTGGAGTTAAGTGGAAAGAAATCAAGATTTTTGTTTGGGACATGTCTATTATGTATCTAACCAAAAGGGAAAAAAGCAAGCATGGGATTATAGGAGAGGAAAATGTGGATTCATCAGGATAGAGATTACTTCCACACCATAAGACTAGAGAAGGTAACTTAGGGACAAAATATTTTTTAAAAACTAGTCTTAAGAATGAGTACTGGGGCACTCTGACATTTAGAAGTCAAGTGGAGGTGACTCGAGATTTCCCAAAGGAGGCAGAGAAGTAAGTCAGAAACCCAGGAGACATCAGCATCACAACATTCATGAAAAGGAAGTGTATCAAAAAATATTTCCCAAACTGGGGCACCTAAGTGGCTCATTTGGTTAAGTGGCTACCTGCAGCTCAGGTCATGATCCTGGAGTCCTGGGCTTGAGTCCTGTGTCGGGTTCTCAGCTCAGTGCGGAGCCTGCTTCTCCCCCTGCTTGTGCTGTCTCACTCTTGCTTATCT
>CM053605.1:128981152-129018615 GCA_028646535.1 Procyon lotor
TGCCTCTCAAATTCTTCATATCAGAGAGATCATGTGATAATTGTCTTTCTCTGACTGACTTATTTCACTTAGCATAATACCCTCCAGTTCCATCCATGTCGTTGCAAATGACCAGATTTCGTTTCTCTTGATGGCTGTATAGTATTCCATTGTATATATATACCACATCTTCTTTATCCATTCATCTGTTGATGGACATCTAGGTTCTTTCCATAGTTTGGCTATTGTGGACATTGCTGAAAAGCCCTCTTTCTGTGCATTCTCATTTGTTTTACAGAGTGTAGTTAAAGTGGAGATTAGAGGGAGCTTATAGACTTAAAAACACATTATTAGAAAAGAAAAAAATAGTTAAAAGTAATTAGCTGAGCATCCATTTAAACAATTTGGAGAAAGGAACAAAAATAAGCCTGAAGAAAGCAGAAGGAAATGATGAAAGAACAGAAATTAAAGAAATCAAATGGTAACCTGCACCAGAAAGAATAAACAAGGGTAAAAAGTTGTTCTTTGGAAAGGCTAAAGGAGGTGACAAACTTTTAGTGAGACTGAAACAGGAAAAATAGGAACAAATTAGCAATATTAGAAATGAAGGGAGTAATATTGTTATAGATACTGAAACACCAGAAAGATAATGAAGATATTTTGCATACATTTATGTCATAAACTTGAAAAGTTAGATGAAATAAATAAATGTATAGACAGTAAAAATAGAGAGGAATTTTCTTGTAATTTTTGAAGAAATCACATAATTGAAAACTAATGCACAAATAAAACTTTATAGATAATGAAATAATGAAAATTGTCTTACTGAGTGTAGGAACAAGGCAAAGATACCCACTTTTACTGCATTTAATTATAATTATGTTTAGTCTCATTTAGTATAGTAGTGAAAGAAACAACCATTATTGAGGATTAGGGTGGAAGAAATAAAACTTTCATTATTGCAAATTAAGTGATAGTTTATACAGAAATTCCCAAATAATCACAAATGAATTATGGTAAATAATAAGGGAATTTAGAAGGGTTGTGGGTACAAGGTCAGTAGTCACAAATCAACTGTATTTCTGAAAACCAGAAGCAAACAGAAGCTGCCATAGGGAATATTAAAAATTTATAAAAATACAACAGAGACACTGACAGATATTGGCAACACTCCATCCAGCCAGGGCAGAAGTAGCAGGTACAGAATAATGCAAATGGACTTGAAATGCATTTCAAGTTTTAAAAACTTGGAATGGTGCTTTGAGCTAGTGGGACAGCTGTTGCAAAACCAAGGAAGGTAGTACAGACTGCATTAAGCCCAGAATCATTCAGGTCTTGGGTGAACTTCTCTGGAAAAGGACTACCTCATGATGATCTCATTTTTCATTTTCTTAAAATTATCTAGGGAAGGTTCCTTATTCTACCAGAGTTGCCAATCTAAAAGTTCCCCCCACTCTCTGTTGCTTTCCTACTGATCATATCAGATTCATTAAAATGCTTTTGTTGTAAGGTGAAACACTCCATTTTATGCACTAATAATAGTGATGCATGCTAATTGAGACAGTGTTTTACTTTCAAAGTCAGAATGGTGTTTATTCACTGAAAGACTCCTTTCAGACTTACTTGATCATAGACTGTTAAAAAATCACTCTTGTACGTACCTAAAACTGAAAATTAGAGTTAATGAAAATAAGAATTGTTATAACTTCTTTATATTTGGAGGCTCACTCTTTTGTACCACTTTTTGACTTAGCAAAATCCTCCTTATTTTTGCATATATTATAGCTTATGCTATTAAGAGCATTTCTTAAAAACTTGGAGGTTTTCTTTCAAGTTACTAACTTTAAACTTATGAGGCTGATGTTTTTCTCTTTGACTAATTTATAGTTTTATTTTATCTTCACTGAATCATACATTACTGAGTGTTAAACAGCTTCTGTTCAAAATCAGTATCAAATTTCTGACAAACTGATGTTTTCTATATTAATGATAGTTTTATGTGATTAATAGTAATTAATGGTCATAGCAGCACCTGCATGTTTTGAAATGTCTTTTGTTGATTTTGAGGAATTTTTTTTTTTTTTTTGATTTTGAGGAATTTTGCACCTTGTCATGCCTTTAGCTGTACTTGGCATATGGTAGCACCTGTATAGTATTCTTTTGAATGTATGATAATATATGTTACTATGACCAAGTTTTCAGTCCAAAGTGGTGTATGACCCTGGTACAACACTTACTCCACTTATCTGGCTTTGAATGTGGTCATATTGTCTAGAGCTGCAGTGGTATCTCACAGTCAACTGTGGGGTAACACAAATATGAATGAGAGCCAATATAATGTGGTGGAGCAGAGCAATAATACACGGTATTAAGGGTAGTTTCAGTGAATGTTGAAGTAATTCCAGCAACTGCCCATCTCTTGATTTTCATGTGAGAAAAAGCAACTCTTAATTGTTTAAGCCCCTATTAATTGTAATATCTGTTCTCTGCAGCTACACATTTTGCTAATACAGCTTGCTATTTGACATGATCAAATGACTAAGTTTCTGCCTTGCTTTCCACTCTAAAGTATAATTATGGGCTGTGCCCTGTTTCTCCTTCTTCCTGGGATCTGTTCTTCCTGCAGTACTCTTATTGATCCTCCTTTTGAGGAGGTTTTCCCATACCAGTTTGCTATTCTTAGATTCTCCAGGTCTTACCTGCCCTACTTACCCAAATCCTAAACATTGACTTCCAGGTCGGTTCTCCATCACATCGATCTATTCATCTGATTAGAAGCATTGGGATTAACCATTTCCAGAGTAGTTCTATGTGTGTTAACTTTATTGCATATTGTTTACTTACTTACAAGGAGTGATCTCTGGTGAAATTTATTTCAGCCGACCAACATCAGTATGTGCAGTCCTTTTAACTTTCTCTGGGATACCGAGTGACCAAAATGTACCCAAACAAGATTTTAGTGGAGAGTCTGAGATGCAGTACGGAAAAGAATTTCTTTAGGCAGGGTTGAGATAAAAGTTTTTAAAGTAGGGCACTAGGGTGGCTATTTCCAGGGCAAGCACTGAAAGCAGAGAAGATCAAGTTTCTGGTGTAGGCAAAATAAATTTCATTGCCTTCAAGTCTGAGCAGATCAGTATTTCATGGTAGCATTCATTGTTGCTCCATGACCTAAGGACCTTGGTTTGTAACTCTTCCAATCAAAGCCCTCAGGCAGTAGGTAAAGGCACAGTGGTAAGTGCTTACTTACATTTGCTGACTAAAATTGAAACTTTGCAGGTTTAAATTCAAATTCATAGAATTTACATTGATCTATTCCAGTTTGCTGACTAAGAAAATCAAAATTCTTTTGATGTTTTAAAAACCTTTTTCTTTCAATGAAGAAAAAAAAATTGAGAAGATAATCTAATCCTGAGGATTATTTTATTATTTACATTTTTATCTAAATAGATGTAGGTCATAGAGGCTGATAATAATAATGTTTTTAAAACTTTCTCTATAAGCTTTTCAAGACCAGAAGCAAAATGGAAAAATAATACTGAGTTTGGGAGGCTACCTGAATTTGCCAGTGTGAAAAAGCTCTGGGTTGCTAGAGTATCTGAAAAATGCACATATATTTAAGATGTTAAGAGTCTTGGGTTTCTTCAGTTGCATGGCTACTTGAAGAACTCAAATTCTGGAATGACCAATGGAAACCCTATTTGAGCAGATACTTATTGCAGGAGACAGTGAAGAGAACTGTGGGATTTTTTGCTGGGTTTTGGGACACAGGGATTAAAATACTTAAATCGAAAGGAGGAATGACGGCTGTCTGACACTAAAGATGGGATGTCCCTACTGAGCCTGTCCTGACTGAGGAGAGAGTTAAAATGTCTGGGCTCCATTTAGAGAGCCAACTTTGTAAGAGTTGAGTGGGACACTGAGAAGTGCCAGTTAACTCTAGTCTAACCCAACCAAGTCCAGGCAATCTCTGATCAATGATTTAACATACTGGCCATAAAACAACTGAAGGATTAAGACTAAGCTTATGGGAGAGTGAACGCTTCTTGGTCTTACTTAGGAGAAAGAAGTCAATGTTAACAGTGTTGGAAGGAGCAGGTAAAAAGTCACCAAGAATATAGTATATAAGCCAGTAGGCTCCCTCCCAGAGATGGGAAAGGCATTTGTGAAGTTTGAAAGGATTCACTTCAATGGGAGCAGAAATCAAACATTATTCATATTAAGGACATTCTGAAATTTGGGGAATTATAAACAATATTTAACTCTGTACTGTAATGAAGTGTATTTCTAAAAGAATGCTTATCTCTATTTTAAGAAATTTCTGCTTCTTGCCTCTATTATACATAATATATATTTTATATCATTATTTGAATATATTATTATTTTAATAATGTTGGCCAATAATTTGTTAACTTTTTTTCTTTATAAAGAGAGAAAAAGAATCTTCAGTCTAAGAGAGGCAATCCAGGTAGAAGCCTGCTTTTCAAGGCAACTTTTGCCCCCAAAGAGATGCTTTTAGCCTTTGAAGCAAATCACATGTGACAATGTTGGATTATACTAAGAGAATAACCAAATGGGGATTGTTTTGAGAAGTAAATACAAAGATCCTCCTACCCAAATTTACCACTTCTCTACCAAAGGGGACTAGCAGACTGGATATCTTGTCTCTTATTTAGGTAATGATCAAAAAAGTAAACTAGTGTAAATTATTTAGACATCCTTTTTCTTAAAAAAGCAGGAATTCTAATGAGTTCATTGAGAGATTGTAGATCAATGATCATAGTCAATGATGAATAGAAGTGTAGAGACAGTTTTCCTACTTGTTTTGTACTCTTGATATACAAAAGATAACACATTGGTCTATATTTATGACTGCCAAGTTGCTTACTCATCTTTGCAAATCTTTAAAATTTCCCCTATATTTTATGGATATTTAAAGTTTTCCCTCCTTGGTTGTTTAGTGCAATGCTCTCTATTTTCAAACACTTGAAAAATCACTCCAGGCTTACAAAATAGTACAAAATTTTCTTAATTACGATCTGATTAGTAAGTACAAATGCTTATAAATTCTCACAGTTAATTCCATAGAAGGTTTCTGTGGATGAGCTTAAACTACAAGTTATCCCATATTTAAAAAGGAAAATCTGTGTCTCCAAATTTTAGCCTACAAAAAGCCTTAATTTTTGTAATAATGATAATCAAACTTTCTTTGTAGACCCCTTTTAAGATTTTGGAAAAACCATATATTCACAAAAATAGGTTGTCATTTAAGATGTAACTTTCATGGAAAGGAGTAAGATGGCAGAGGAGTAGGAGATCTAAATTTCATCTGGTCCCAGGAATTCAGCTAAATAGTTATCAAACCATTGGGAACTCCTACAAACTAAGCAAGAGATTAAAGAAAAGAATACCAGCAATTCTATGATAGAAAAGCGACCACTTTCTGGACATGAAGAGAAGTAAATCCTAGGTCAAATATGGGAAGATAGACTATGGGGGGAGGAAGCCTTCATCAGCCAACTAAAGGCAATTGATAAAGCAGTGGAGCACAAAATTAGAACTTTTAAAAGTCTGCTCCACTGAGGGACATTGCTCTAGTGGCTAAGCAGGGGGTGGAACCGTCGCTGGGATAGTGTGGTCTCAGGACCCTTACGGTAACAGAAAGACTGCGGGTGCCTGAGTGTGGCAGAGCTTCCAGATATTGGAGTGGGGAAGCTGGCTGCAAAGACTGAGCCAAGGAGTGGGATCTCTCACCTTGGGTTGCCATAAACTGTGATCCTAGGCACAGTTGGGCCACTACTCTTTGAGCAGGGACCTAAAAAATGGCAGATCTGGGGAGACTCCTCTTCCTCCCCCAGGAGGAGCAGCACAAGAGCGCACCACAGGAATCTACTGGGTTTAGAAACTCCAAACAGGATTGTGTGCCAAAGAAAGAAACCCTCAGTCACAGGCCAGGTGAGCATGGAGTGTGGCCAGAGACCA
This sequence comes from Procyon lotor, assembly GCA_028646535.1. Classification (NCBI taxonomy): domain Eukaryota; kingdom Metazoa; phylum Chordata; class Mammalia; order Carnivora; family Procyonidae; genus Procyon; species Procyon lotor. Next base: position 128,987,111 of record CM053605.1, read on the forward strand.
GGGAAACATGAATGATTGACTGCTTTTCTCTGAGGGTGCACTAATGAAGGGGACCCTGATGCTCATCTCCTCCATGGCCAGAGACTGGGAGGCTGCCATTTTCATTCTCATCCTCTAAAGCTCTGTGGAAAGCTTTCAGGGAACAAAAGCTACTAAGAGCAAACCTGACCAGTTTACTTAGCCTGGCTCTTTTTTCCCCCCTTTCTTTTCACCCTGGTTTTGAGTCTCTTCTGATGTGTTTAGTGTATATTTTTCTGGGGTTGTTGTTACCCTTTTAGCATTTTGTTCTTTCATTCATCTTTTCTAGTCCTAGTTGTTTTCTTTCAACAAAAAGAAATAAAAGACATCTGAGTTGGCAAAGAAGAAGTCAAACTCTCACTCTTTGCAGATGATATGATACTTTATGTGGAAAACCCAAAAGACTCTACTCCAAAACTGCTAGAAATCATACAGGAATTCAGTAAAGTGTCAGGATAAAATCAATGCACAGAAATCAGTTGCATTTCTATATACCAACAGTAAGACAGAAGAAAGGGAAATTAAGGAGTTGATCCCATTTACAATTGCACCCAAAACCATAAGATACCTAGGAATAAACCTAATCAAAGAGGCAAAGAATCTACTCAGAAAACTATAAAGTGCTCATGAAAGAAATTGAGGAAGACACCAAGAAATGGAAAAACATTCCATGCTCATGGATTGGAAGATCAAATATTGCTAAAATATCTATGCTTCCTAAAACAATCTACACATTTAATGCAATCCCTATCAAAATACCATCAATTTTTTTCGAAAAATAGAACAAATAATCCTAAAATTTATATGGAACCAGAAAAGACCCTGAATAGACAGAGGAATGTTGAAAAAGAAAACCAAAGTCAGCAGCATCACAATTCCAGACTTCAAGCTCTATTACAAAACTGTAATCATCAAGACAGTGTGGTACTGGCACAAAAACAGACACATAGATTGACAGAATGTAAAAGGGAGCCCAGAAATGGACCCTCAACTCTATGGTCAACTAATCTTTGACAAAGTAGGAAAGAATGTTCAATGGGAAAAAGGCAGTCTATTCAACAAATGGTATTGGGAAAAATTGGACAACCACATGTCGAAGAATGAAACTGGACCATTTTCTTACACCACACACACAAAAGGACTCAAAATGGATGAAAGACCTCAGAGTGAGACAGGAATCCTTCAGAATCCTTGAGGAGAATGCAGGCAGCAACATCTTCGACCTCAGCCACAGCAACTTCTTCCTAGACACATCACCAAAGGCAAGGGAAGGAAGGGCAAATGTGAATTATTGGGACTTTTAAGATAAAAAGCTTTTGCATAGTTAAGGAAACAGTCAATAAAACCAGAAGACAACAGAGAGAATGGGAGAAAGTATTTGCAAATGATGTATCAGATAAAAGGCTAGTATCTAAAATCTATAAAGAACTTCTCAAACTCAACACCCAAAGAACAAATAATCCAAGAAATGGGCAGAAGATATGAACAGGCATTTCTGCAAAGAAGACATCCAAATGGCCAACAAACACGAAAACAAAAACAACAAACATGAAAAAGTGTTCAACATCACTTTGCAGCAGAGAAATACAAATTAAAACCTCAATGAAAAAAAAAACAAAAAAAACCTCAATGAGATACCACCTCACACTAGTCAGAATGGCTAAAATTAAGAAGTCAGGAAATGACAGATATTGGTGAGGATGTGGAGAAAGGGCAACCCTCTTACACTGTCGGTGGGAATGGAAACTGGTACAGCCACTTTGGAGAACAGTATGGAGGTATGGAGTTTCCTTAAGAAGTTGAAAACCGATCTACCCTACCCTGTGTACACACACACACACACACACACACACACACACACACACACACGCTGGAATATTATTCAGCCATAAAAAAGAATGAAAAGTTGCCATTTGCAATGACGTAGATGGATCTAGAGAGTATAATGCTAAGTCAACTAAGTCAGAGAAAGATAAATACCATATATTTCACTTATACATAGAATTTAAGAAACAAAACAAAAAATCTAAGGGGAAAAAACAGAGAGAGACAAACTGAGAAACAGACTCTTAAATACAGAGAACAAACCAGTGATTACCAGAGGGGATGTGGGTAGGGAGTTAGTGAAATAGGTGATGGGGATTAGTATGTTTGGTTTGTTAAAAAAAAAAATAAGATGTAATTTTCACATATTGCAAAGGTTGACATTTAAAAATAAAACTGTCACATTATCCTTTTTAACATGTCCAATGGAAAATAAATGCAGTAGCAATTTGATACTCCTCATCTGTTTAACAAATAAACATGAGTATTCATTAATAGAAAGTTTTTTTGAAATATTTAGTGAATTTACTCAAATGAAGACGCTTAAATGATACAGAACTGAAAATACTAGGATTCTGTATACAGTAAAAAGTGAATATAAATTAGCCAGCTCCATGGACATTTCTAGTTAAGCGTTCATAAAAATACATATTCACCTTTTTCTTTTATATAGTAATAACACATACATACATGACACAATGATTCTGGCGAAAAACCCTAAAATATTACTAAATTTTTTACTAAAAATTACTAAAAATATTCGTTAGTTACTAAAAATGTTTAAATATTCTAAAAATATTCTCAAGTTTTAAACATGGTATGGAATAAATTTTAAGAACAACATTCTACATGAGTGGAAACCCCTGATAATTCCATGATCTTATCATGCCAGAAGAATGGTTGGTTTTAATTTTTTTTAGCAGGTATTAGTATCATACACAATGGCTTATTAATAATTAAGGCATTTTGTATACACAGTATCTCAGTGTGGAGAAATTTTTACCATAGATTATTTGCTATGACATTTTAAACTTTCAAAGTCTTTTCAAATAAGAAAGTAGCTGCACACGTTTAAATGTTTTCTTATAAAACACAATCTTTAGGGGTGCCTGAGTGGCTCAGTGGGTTAAAGCCTCTGCCTTCGGCTCAGGTTATGATCTCAGGGTCCTGGGATGGAGCCCCACATTGGGCTCTCTGTTCAGCAGCAGCCTGCTTCTCACTCCCTGCCTACTTGTGATTTCTCTCTCTCTATCAAATAAATAAATAAAATATTTTTAAAAAATAAAATAAAAAAACCTCCATCTTCACAAAAGTTATGATTGGTTTTTGTGATTCTTAGTAATAGGTCTTCTTTCTGACATAGTATAAATTATATTCTTATGCAGGATTGCATTAAGACCCAGTAGTTCTTTTATTTTATTTTTTTAATTAACAATGTATTATTTGCCTGAAGGTACATGTCTGTGAATCATTAGGCTTACACATTTCACAGCACTTACCATAGAAGATCCAGTAGTTTTTAAACAATGTTACCAAATAACCATATAAATCCCAAATGCAGCAAAGGCAAACGATGTTCATAGTGCACTTTGACCTCATTGAAGTTGAAGCTGCTCCTTTTGGATATTTTTCCACTTCAGTGTGAAGTAGATTGTTAGGGTTTCATTAGGTTTCATATGTGGCTTTTTAAAGAAAAAAAAAGGTTTTGATTTCTTCCACAGTTCACAGTTCTCAAATGAGACTTTTTTTGAAATCTAGTCTGGGGACATTTTGAATGATCAAATGCTCTTTAGTAGATGAAGTCTCTCAATGCAACTGTAATAAATAAACATCTACATCCTTAGCTATATTACCAGTGTATCCTGGAACCAAAGTAAGATGGTTTTCCTGTTTCCATAATCCACTTAATTGTTTTAAAATCTGAATATTTTCATCATTTATAATTTCTGTTTTGGATGGTAGTTCTGACCACCTCCTTTTTATGACTGCTTGTGAAAGAACAGAGCAAGGCTAACTCCGTTTTGTGCTACACCTGCCATCTTGTGTATAACCCCCATGTCAGAATATTGCCCAGCCCACCCTTGAGTTAGAGTTAGAGCTAGAGCTAGAGTTAGAGTTAGAGTTAGTAAACCCTGCCTTTTGCCCGCCAAATTTGCACACCAATTCTGACCAGAGTGATAGACTAGCTCAAACAGCTACCATAGGGTAAATTGCAACTCAATTGGCCAACTGCGTGTGGCCTAACATGACTATGCAACTTTCTCTGTGTGTTACAATCTCATTGGCCACTGGCCCCTATAAAACTGCTGTGCTTTTTGAAACTTGCTCTCTTTCTCTACATTACGCCCCTGTGTGGGTGAGTGTGGGAGACTGAGCTCGAGCTACCTCGAATAAAGGCTCTTTTGCTTTTGCATCGGACTTGGCTCCCTGGTGGTCTTCGGGGATTTCAAAATCTGGGCATAACACTTGAAGCCAGTTTAAACCAATTATTATATGTTCTTCAAACTTGCTTTTAAGTAGGGACTTTACTAGAGGCAACAAATGTACACAGCAGCCAAGTGAGATGTATTGTTTTTCTTCCTGTAAACTATTGGTGAGCACAGGAAGGCAATCCACGACAGCTCCAAGGTCTTGTATCACTTCTCTTTCTCCAGAATGTTAAAGCTACATTCAATCTCAAATTCCTGCTGAACAAAACCTGTGCCATTATTTCATGGTCCTAAGAAACCTCAGAAAAAAACCCACTGTATTTTGATGGTGGGCTTTCTGTCCGTGAAGAACCAGAATCACTGGAGTTAGCCAGATATGTTCGACTGTCATGGAGTAATTTTTCCAGCAGGTGACCTGCACAAGCCAGTTCATTTTCTTTATTTGCCATGTCACAGCCCCCGCTTCTAGGGGATGGTTTTTTTCTGTAACAAGGAATTGGAAAAGGATGATGCACTTCCTTTCTGCGATAGATCACCTTCCGTAGTTTATCTGGGCTTTTCACAGCTTGTCCGACTGTTCTATTTATGTAAGCAACCAACTGTTTTGGAGATTTCTTAACCTCCTTCATGTTCTTATTAGTAAAATTAGAGATTCTTTTTCTAGAAAGATCAGTGGAATGGTCCTCAATATTATTACAAAAGGCTCGTTTTTTTTAACGTTGTGGGCTTCAGATGCCATAATCTCTTTAAATACCGGCGCCTCATGGTACCGTGGTGCCTCAGCCCAGCCCAGGCACTAACCAGCTGCACTCCGCAGCCCAGAACGTCCCTCAGCTCAGCTCCTGGCGAACCCCCCTCTGAGCTGCAGCCCAATGGGGTTTCCCGGCAGGGGTACAGGAACAGTCAGAAATTTTACTTTGTTTTTCCCTGTGATACTATTTTTATTCCTTTTAGAGAATTTTACTTTAATGTTAATCATATTTATGCTTGATTGATCACACTAATATATTTTATGCAATAAAACTATGTATATAAATTAAAATTATATTATGATCAATAAGGGTGTAAAAGGTCACAATCTTTTTGAATTATTATTTCATTGATTATAAGTTCAAAATAATCAAAAGAACATAAACTTAAAATTTTTGATAATAAAATCCATTTAAATGATAAATTAGACTTTTTTCAATTAATTTATATATCCCTAGATGAATAGTTATATATTGTTAGAATGAGATAGCTCAATGTGTGTTTCATCATATTTTTCTTTTTTATTAATTTAAGTATTGAAAACACTACATAAAAAAACGGGTGTGAATAAAACAGTTATTTTGAACTCCTTTGTTATCTGCTAAGGATCATAGAGTGAACTATCAGCAAAAATTATTTTTGATGATTTACCAGTTGATAGTTTTAGGCCATTTTTTTTCTATTTTGTTTTAAACAAATAATCGGTAACTACCTATCTTGAAAATGGATTTGTTTCCATTAATATTACTTTACTTTCTCGGCACCCTTTTTTGGAATTGTCTCACAGCTACTTTAGTAGTTCTTAGAACTTGGGGCAATGCCCCACAGCAAGGTTCTGGATGCATGAACTGTAGGACTTTCTTTTGTAAAGTTGGAAGAAAGCAAGGTGGGAAAGAGGAACCAGCATAATACACTTTAGGCTGACCAAGTGTTTGAAAAAAATATAAAAGAGCCATTTGCTTGGGGTACCTGGCGTTCGCTTTATCTCTGAGTCATGAGTTTGAGCCCCGAGTTGGGTGTAGAATTTACTTAAAAAAAAAAAAGGATAACTCTTTCATGGCACTTCTGAGACAGTAGGATGAAGCCAAACATCTGTTTCCCAACTACTACCTTTCAGGAACGCATTAATGTGGTCTATGAACACTAATTTGTACCTTTCATGCAAAGCGTATAGCCACAGAAGTTGCTGCTGATGTTCTGGGTAAAGAATGGGAAGGTTATATGGTCCAAATCAGTGGCGGCAATGATAAACAAGGCTTCTCCAGGAAGTAGGGAGTCTTGATCTGTGGCTGTGTCCACCTGCTGTTGAGTAAGGGACATTCCTGCTACAGACCAAGGAGTACTGGAGAAAGAAAGCACAAATCTGTTGGGGTTGTGTTGTAATGCCAATCTCAGTGTTCTCAACTTGGTCATTGTTAACAACAACAACAAAAAAAAGCTGGTGGGGGTGAAAACTCTTCCTTGACTCACTGATACTAATGTGCCTCATTGCCTGGGGCCCCCAAAAGCTAGCATAATCCATAAACTTTTTAGTCTCTCTAAAAAAACTGCTGTCCACCAGTATGTTGTGAGAAAGGCCCTAAACAAAGCAGGTAAGAAACCTAGAACCAAAGTGCCCAAGATTCAGTGTCTTGTTCCTCCAACACAAACATCATCATATTGCTCTGAAGGGACGGCACATTAAAGCAAAGAAGAGGTTGCAGAATATGCTAAACTTTTGGCCAAAAGAATGAAGGAGACCAAAGAAAAATACTAGGAATAGAATGTCAAGAGACAGAGGCTGTCCTTTCTGAGAGCTTCTACCTCTAAGCCTGAGTCCAGTCAATGAGATTTGGTAAAAGTAATAAGACCAGACATAAAAATATATATATATTCTTAAATTATGTTATAAAGATAACATTATATTACATATGATTTTAATAATTATATATATGACAGTTGAAACTCTGGAAATGGATTTTTAAATAACTTTTCAGTATCTCATGGCCCTTCAAAGGTCTTTTAATATGGGCTGGAAAACCCCCATTTGATAATCACTGCTTTGGAAATTCCCTCAAACCCTCTTTATGAATATATTTAAGAGCAGGTTTCCTAGTCGGCTATAATACAAAAGGAGCAAGCAAATTTCTTCATCCCTTCGAGACTATTGTTTTAAGCATGGAAGGGGTAGTGGTGGGGAAGGAAGGGAATATGGATAATTGGGAAGACCTCATTGTCTGGTTTGGTTTAAAGACTTTTAGGTTTAATTTTCTTATGAGAAAGGTGTGTACCATCTCTGTTAACCAAAATTCTTTGTTTTGAAATTCTGACTCTAATAAGCAGTTATAACTAATAAAATACCACTTTCCTTTCCTTTTTGAATGCTCCTTGTACGTGTTTTCTCTAGGGCTTCATGGAAAAAGGTAGCAGTGAACCGAGGCAGAATTTGAATTTTCTTTTGTCTGTTGGCTTTAAGAACGTCAAATGGTACACCAGATGTCACACTATTAACTGGTGGGAGATACTTAGGAACTCCAAAGTATTTCTAAGAAATTTAATACTGCCATAGTTTTTTTGTTCAACCTACACTGAGTCTGATTTGTATTTTATCATAAAGTATGTTATAGGTTTTTTCATAGATACCTTTATCAGATCAGTGAATTTCCCTTCTGCTCATAGATTGCTAGAAGTTTTTCTATCTTGCATTTGTTGAGATGAACATATTTTTAAAAAAATTATTTTAACATGGTGAATTACATTGATTTTTGAATGTTAAATTAACTTTGCATTCCTAATATAAAATCCATTTGCTCATGATGTATTATCCTTTTTATATATTGATGGATCCAATTTCTTTTGGTAAGAGCTTGTGTGTCTATGTTTATGAGGGGTATGGGTCAGTAAATTTCTTTTTTTTTTTTTTTTTTTGGGTCAGTAAATTTCTTAAAATGTCTTTGTCATGTTTTAATATCAGGATTACGTTAACCTAGTAAAATAAATTCTGTTTTCTGAAAGAGTTTCTGTAAGATTGGTGCTATTTCTTTTTTTTTGGTGCTATTTCTTATTTTTTATTTTGTTTACCATATTCTTTCTAAATATTTTATGGAATTATTATTATTTTTTAATTTATTTGACAGAGAGATAGAGAGAACACAGGTAGCTAGAGCGGCAGGCAGAGGGAGAGGAAGAAGAGGATTCTGCTGAGCAGGGAGCCCAATGTGGGGCTCAATCCTAGGACCCAAGCTGAAGGCAGCTGCTTAACCAACTGAGTCACCCCGGGCACCTCAATGTTTGATAGAATGAATTTGTGATATCAACTGGTCCACAATGTTTGTGGAAATTAAAAAAAAATTTTTTTTAAGATTTTATTTATTTATTTGACAGACAGAGACTAGTAAGTAGAGAGGCAGGCAGAGAGAGAGGGGGAATCAGATTCTTATTTAGCAAATGGGGACCCATTATATTATTCTTTACTTTGATGCTCACATTTTCCTAGATTTTGTTCTACATTTGAAAATAATTAAGAGTAATTACTTTTTCCAGGGATGAGATAAAGAAATGGTTATGCCAATTGAAAAAGATTCATCATTGAAAAAGAAGGCTTCCTTATGACCCTAGAATTTCTAACTTCCCTAAGGTCAGTAATAAGCCATCAAGAACACTGTAGCGTGGAAGGGGAAAATCTGTGCAGATTCATCCTTATTTAGGCCACAGAAGCCCTCATATTCATATTTTTTATGACTTAAGTCAACATTGGAGTGAGATGTTTTCTTTTACAATTTTTTCTTCCCCAGAATGTTCTAAGTTCTCTATGTTCGGCCACTTTAAAAAAATAGATCCTGGGAAGCATAAACCTGTAGGAGTTGCAGGTTCCTCAGTAAATCCCTAATGGATGATTTTGTACTTAGGGGTTGATCATCACATTGCAAAATATGATATTAGGAGACATACACAGATATTTTTACATTGCATTTTGATGTGTCTGAAAATGACAGGCAAATTATTAATAGTCTCTCCTAATAACATACAGCATAAGTGTATGTATAGAGATTATATTTGGTTTGTGATTATAACTGCCTTCAGTAGAAGAATCAGCCCTTGATAGTTGGGTGAAAAAATAATAGTCTCAATAGCAAACATTACAGTGGCTCTGGAATATTAAAAAAAAAATCATCCTCATTTGTAACACTGTATCTCCTGAAATTTCACATTAAAACATTGGTTAAGTTGCTAGAGAGCTTTAAAAATATAAATGTTCCTGAGTGAAATGATCTTTAATTCACCCCCACCCCAGCCATTAGCATTTTAGAGTGAATGTCTTAGGGAACTCCTTTCATGTGTAGATAATTGAAATTAAAGAATGCAAGATAGAGGTTAGAAGATAATTTTTTGGTATGTGTTAGGAGATAATTTTGATATACTTTGAATTTTTCTAGGTAGATAGATGGAATGAAGGTGAGAGTGGCCCTGGGAATATTTGAGGAAACCAGGCACGCATTTTAGGATTGAATGCCTGAGGCATGAATAAGGTTGGGGCAAAACATTTGGAGAAACAAAGGAGGTATATAGTGCTAAAACTGAAGAAGAATATATTTACCCCATACTTTTGCCTGGGGCTGATCTTACTCCTCTTATTTGCCTCTTCACTTACTGATCTGCTTGAAGCCTATGCTCCAGTCCAGAGCACTTGCTATGTGCAAGGCTCTTGGCCTAGGCTGATCTGTCTACTGCTATGATAAATTGCCCCGTTGGTCAGTAACTGGATCCTGAAAGCATTGCTTTCCCAGTTATTCTCTGCAGTTATCGATGTACCCCTTATTTCAACCACACACTCGGGGTGCATGTCTTGTCTAAAGAAAATGTAGAGGTAATAATAATACTTTATTGTATATTTGAGAGTTGCTAAGAGAGTATATCTTAAAAATTCTCATCACGGTAAAAAAACTTATAAACTCTGTACAGTGATGGAGGTTAAATAGACTTAGATCATTTTGCAATATATACAGATTTTGAAGCCTTATATGGTACAACTGAAACAAATAGATGTCAGTTATAGCTCAATTAAAACAAAAGAAGGAAATATATTATCAGGGCTGTTAGACTGTTACAGTTTAGGATCTCAGTCATCATTCTCACTTTTTTAGAAAAATGTTAATATGATTTATCAGTGTAGTGAGAATGAATGAAAGAATAAGTGCCCAAGCTGGTAGGTCCAGTAAAAAGAATTTCAAGTGTATTCTTATTTGATTTTTACAGATTATGATGTAAAACTCTCTTAAGTAAAGGTAATAAATATTTAGGCAAGCCAGTATTTGCAATTAGAATATACTTGCAATCTAGAGTCATTGTTTAATAAATGGGATCTTTGGTAACTGTGACTTTCGTAACCACTTTCCGAGCTTGGTGCCCAGTGCTCACTAATCTTGCTAAGGAGAAAAACAAAAGAATTAGTACAACAGTTGAGCAGCTTTTAACTTTAGTCACTATAAAGTAAAATGATTACTATTTTAAAGATGTTATGCTGAATTTCAAAAAGTACATTAAAGAAAATAAATTAGGTACAAAATAAAATGCTGGTGGTTTTGCAACAGAAAGGAATAAAACTTTTGTTTGAAATTGATAGTGCTTTTTGATAACTGCAAAAGTAGCTACTTTTCAGTTATGTACATTAAAGTGATTTTCATTTATTTTCATTTTTTGATGTTTTTGGGAGGAAACAGATTTAAGAATATGCAATTCGATTTTTGTCTTTAGAAATTGCAATTTTTGCTGAAAAGTAAAGTTCTGAAAGGATATGTTAGAGTGTGAGCAGGATACTGCATGAGTATTAGGATTTTAATATTTCTTAGAACAAGATCTTGTTCATATTTTTATTATTTTTATTGCTTAACGTAAGATCAGGAGAGCCAGTTATTTCTTTTAATTACATACTTTAATGATATTGTGGTAAATTTACTTACATTTATTAATAAGACCAGAATATTATATCTTCCTTATAAATCATACATTATTTATAATATGCTATTTTTTACATGATACTAGGATTTTTATTGGGTTATATATGATCAAATTTTGAAGTTTGGATTTCTGAGTTATTTAGATAGTGTAACTTTGAGGTAAAGTGTGTGAATGAGGGGCCCTGGGTGGCTCAGTGGGTTAAAGCCTCTGCCTTAGGCTCAGGTCGTGATCTCAGGGTCCTGGGATCAAGCCCTGCATTGGGCTCTCTGCTCAGCAAGGAGGCTGCTTTCTGCTCTCTTTCTGACTGCCTCTTTGCCAGCTTGTGATTGCTCTCTGTCAAATAAATAAATAAAATCTTTATTAAAAAGTGTATGGATGGTGTACAGGGAACAAAAGTCTCTTCAACTCTATATCATCCTATTTCTGTATAAACAGAATCACAGCATTGAAACTAAAAAGCAACAGTCTTTTAAGCATTTATTCAATCAAAAAGCATTTGTTGAAACCCTCTCAAGAGCTAATCACCTCAATCATATTTTAATTCTGTGCCAATCTTGATTATGTTTTATATGTATTTTAGAATATTGCTATTTTTATTTTTTAAAGATTTTATTTAATTATTTGACAGAGAGAGAGAGATCACAAATAGACAGCAGGCAGAGAGAGGGGGAAGCAGGCTTCCTGCTGAGCAGAGAGCCTATTGCGGAGCTCTATCCCAGGACCCTGAGATCATGACCTGAGCTGAAGGCAGAGGCTTTAACCCACTGAGCCACCCGGCAACCTTAGAGTATTGCTATTTTTTTTTTAAAGATTTTATTTATTTGACAGAGAGAAACACAGCAAGAGAGGGAACACAAGCAGAGCGAATGGTAGCAGGAGAAGCAGGCTTCCTGCTGAGCAAGGAGCCCGATGCAGGGCTCCATCCTAGGACTCTGGGATCATGACCTGAGCCGAAGGCAGACGCTTAACGACTGAGCCACCCAGGCGCCCAGAGTATTGCTATTTTTAATTTGAGTACTGTGGTCCTACAACCCTACCTCGAGGGTAGTATGATTCTGGTGAACAAAATATCAGGCTTGATTGTAGATAGATGATTGATGTATTTGAGAACCTATATCCTTTACATCCTAATATACGACCTCTCGCTTCATTTACCTGGGTTACTAAGATGAAACATTTTTCCTCTGCTTAACCATCCTCTTGCATGTTTGAATGCCTTGATTCTCAACTTTTTTAGAGTATGTAGTGATTGTGAATGAAGTATAAGCATTCACTCATTGGCCCCTGCTCAGGTACATGGAGAATTCCAAAGGATGCACATATCTGTACTAATGGACAAGGGAGGCTGGATAAACACAAGTGAGCAAATGGACGTGACTCTATAAACTGAGTACATGAGTGTAAGAACTGCATGTGGAGATGATACTCCTGAATTCCAGATGATTTTTGGAGTGCTTAATATAGATGATTTTGAGGCTTGTTTCAGGATATGCTAAGAAAACTTTCATAAAAGAGATAAATAATAGAGTTATGAATTAAAGGGACTGAGAATAATACCTTGAACTCAACACATAAATCAACCCATATTGTTAAATCGGCTAATGATATATATATTTGCTTGAGAACAGTGGAGATTACAAAATTCACATAAATGCACTTAAGTAAGAGCAGGACCATTTGGGGAAAGCACAATTTATGGGTAAATGATGAGTGAAAACTAAGCTGGATTTCTTTCATGGGGAATGTTCATCTCAAGAGCATTTAGAGAAAGTGACTTTCGTTATTAGTTTCTTTATGCTTGAAAAAGAGTCTGGAAATAGTGTAGTTAAAATGGATACATCAGAGATTGTGGAGTTGAATAGACCTTGGCCCGAAATCCTAGCTAAGACATTTAGTAGCTAAAGATTTTTGTGGGGGAGTGGGAAGAGACAACAACTTCCATGTATTTCAGTATTGTAATCTGTTAAATGGAAGAAAATGTCTACTTTTTAGGATGCAGGTTAGAACTTGCTATGTATTAGATGTTCATTGACTGGTAGGTATTTTATGATAAAAAGCTCATGATTTATTTTATGGCTTTGGAATTGATAGAAGGAAAAGATTTTAGAAAGGTAAGGACAACAAAAGAAGTGGTTAAAAAAAAAAGAGAGAGATAGTATTATCTCATGTAAAAGGAGTGACCCAGTAGCAGTAAACATATCAGGCAAGTTGGAAGAAATGGTTTGATGTCAAAACAATGTTTTAGGTCCTGTAGATTATGACTTGCATATACCAGAAAATATGAAACTAGATATGTATAGAGGGTGATTTAGAAACCATTTAATTGATAAATAAGATTGATACATGGTTTTTCCTGGAGGTCTCCCAAGGAAAGAGTGTATGTAATGGAGTCATTGACAGATAAGTCTACTCTTCTCTTTGGACATTTCCAAATCTTTCAGGTGTTCAGAATATCTCTGTAAGTTTTCATGTGAATTATTTTCATTTTGCATTTATTTGATATTTAAGATATATTAGATCTGGAAGTTATGAAATAGTTTATATGATTATCTTTGATTTTATCTTACACACTCCTGGCTGTTGAGTACTGTGGTCTGAATCCTGTTGCCAAAATGAACTTGTGATTAGGTTGCAAGTGTGTTGTGCACTTTGCTGTTTTGCTGATTCAGTGGGTTGCTTTACCTCTTCTGCTCAGACTAAAAATCACTACCCAGAGTTGTCATCATTGAACTGTTGGCAATATTCTTAAATAGAGCTCAGAAGTAGGGAAAGAAACTCTTAGTGAATCAAAGTGACTAATGGGATTAGCTGTCTAATTTACCATCACTAATACTTAGTTTCCACTCTGGCAGAAATAATAAACATGTTTTAGGACATACATCCACCTTATGGAATTTTAAAATTTAAAATACAATAAAAGACTTAATTACTTAAAAATTTTAAAACTTGATTACAAAAAAAAATAAGAAAATAACCAAAGCTTTTCTAAAGGAAAAAATAAAGGCAACTTATTTTACCTTGTATTAAATAAATAATTTAATGGGGCGCCTAGGTGGATCATTTCATCGAGCAGTCGACTCTTGATTTCAGCTCTAGTCATGATCCCAGGATTGTGAGCCCGGGCATGGACCTTTCTTAAAGTTCTCTCTTTCTCTCCTTCTCCCTGTGCCCCACTCCCCTTGTGCATGCTCTCTCTATATTTCAAATAAAAAACAATAAAGTAAATAATAAAATAATAAAAAATTTAAAAAATGATTTAAAAGCTAAAATAAATATAGCAATGTGGTGTTGGCATGAGAACAAATAGATTTATGAAGCATAATAAAAAATTAGAGACTCTAACAAGTAATTATTATTGAGTATATTTTCATACATTAATTAGATATTTGAATTTTTCTGTGTATTGCTTATATTTCTATTAGATTATTTTTATCCTCCTAACTGATCTCCTTGTCCCCTTCTCTTTCTCTCACTCTCTTCCTTCTCTCTCTTTAGTGTGTTAAAAAATGTAGCAGGAATGAATGATTCAGGTAAGGAGGGAGAAATTAATTTATAGTGGAGTATTTCTGTGTCTTAAACTCTATGGACATACATTGGTCATATTAAGTTTTATGAGCTTTATAGTCTCTTGGTTACTAACACTTATAGGAAATATGTATTTTACCACTTTTGTGAGAATCATGGTCAATAGGATAGCATCTGACAAATAAGATTTCTCTTTCAGATACTATATGTAGCATGTGATCATCTAAGTAGAGAAAAAATAGATTTGATAAAATTCAACATCTATTCCTGACGAAAAACTATGAGCAAATTAGGAGTAAAAGGGACCTTCTAATGTGAGATCTATGAAAACCTTACGGCTCACATAATAGATAATGATAAAAGACTGCTTTCTCAAACTACAAAATGTTGCTGAGACAAATTAAAGTAGATCTAGGCTAATGTAGTGACATCTCTTGTGGCAGACTGGTTAGAAGGGTTTTTTGGGAGAGGGGCATGAGGAATCTTCTGGGGGTGATGTATATGTTCACTATTTGATTGTAGTTATGGTTTCATGAATTTATGCATGTGTCAAAACATCAAATTGTATATTTCAAATCATATAGTTTATCTTATGCCTATTATACTTTAGTAAGATTCTTATTTCATCATTATTTTTTTTCAATTACAATCAGATCTCTTTAAAGACTTGCCTTTAATCACTAGAAACCAGGCTTCAAAACCCCATAAATATCTTCCCTTCATGCCAGCTTCTAATACTACTAAGATTCTTTCAAAGTAGTATTTTCCTTTCATGCTATAATTAACAAACTCAGCTTTGTGTGGTGCATAGCTCATTTTGGCAGTCATTTTGAGTAAAAATCTCTTGTCTGTTAGGTATATTACAAATATTTTCTCCTAGACCAGGAGTTGGCCAATATTTTAGGAATTGTGGGCTGCGTGGACCTGGTGGTACATAGTACTCAAGTCTGCCTGTGTTGTAGGACAGCAACCATAGATAATATGTAAGTGACCTGGTGTGGCTGTATTCCAATAAAACTTTATTTACACAAACTGGCAGCCAGTCCATGGGCTGTAGTTTGCCAAACCGTCCTTCAATATTGCTTGCCTTTTAACTTTATTTATGGTATATTTTATCATATAGTTGTTGAAAATTTATCAGATCGGCTCATTTTTTTGTTATTCCTGGGTTTTGCATCTTTCCTTGTGTAAGATTCTACAGATATTTTTCTATAGTTTTTCCAGTATTTTATAAGTATTCTACATTGAAATTTTTGATATGGCTGTAATTTCCTTGAGTGCATAATATGAAGTAAAGCTCTACTTTATTTTCTTCCAAATGATCCAATACTATTTATTACATACTGTCACATTGATTTGAAATTTCATCTTTTTATATAATATATTATCTTAAAATGTGGATTTATTTCTGAAATCACTATTTTATTTCATTATTTTTCCATTCCTAGTACTTTTTTATTTACTTGAGTTTTATGAAATATTTCATTTCTAGTAGAAGAATGTAACTGTTTTCCCTCATCTTGAAAGGATTATTTTTCAATATTTGTGGGTTTTCTTTGCTTGTGTGTTTTTTTCCTCATTATGTATTATTTTATCAGTTATTCTTTTGTGTATAGGAACCAATTAAACTTTTTCTGTCAATATTGTGTCTTACCAGTGTACTAAACAATCTTACTAGTTATAATAGTTTTCCAGATGATTCTTTTGGATTTTATAGCTAAACAATCAGAACACATACAAATAGATATTTTACTCTTTATTTCCAATGTTTATTTCTCATTTTTTGTTCTTATCTTCCTGCATTGGATAGGAGGAACAAGGGAATGTTGGTTAATAGTAGTAGCAGGAATTGTTTTCTTGTTCATATTTAAAATTAGTTTTTAGTTGTTTGAAATACAGAAGCCAAACATCAGTTTTCTGTTTCAAAAATATTCTAGTCATTCTGCTATATATACATAAGCTTTAGCTTTTGTTAAGTGAAATATCTCTTAAATTCTCTATAAATTATTTTGATGAGAATTAGTCTTAAAATAATCTGTGCCTCTATTCAGAAATATTTCTCTATTTTTTCTTTTATGTTCTGATTAAATTTTTTGGTTAAAGTTACTGCAAATAATTTTAGATGTGATTATTTTGTTATTATTCTGTGACTGAGTTTTTAAAATGTATTCTAAAAGACTCTTTAAGGTTTATGATTCCTATATTTAAAAAAATTAAACGTATTAAACTGTTATATATTTCATCAGTTATTTAATCATTTTGTGGGATTTTTTTTAAGTTAATAATAATATCATGTACATATAATGAGAGTTTTGTCTTTCTTTTGGATAATTATAGCTTCTGTCACATCTCTCCCCCACCTTTTTTTTGAGAGAGTGAGAGAGAGTATATGTGCATAGAGGTTTGTGGGGAAGAGGCAGAGACAGAGGGAGAGAGAATCGTAAGCAGGCTTCACACTTAGAATGGAGCCCAGCGCAGGGCTGGATCTCACTGAGACCATGACCTGAGCTGAAATCAAGAGTCAGACACTTAACCAACTGAGCCACTCAAGTGATGCACATCTCCCCCTGTTCTGTGTATTGCTTTGGCTATTGTATTTCAGTCATAGTTGTGACAGCATTCTTGCTTTTTTGCATTTGTTATAACTACTTTCATATTTATTTGTTAAGACCACTACTAGATATTGGCCAGATTTATATATCATAATAATTTTAAAGATCTTTTTTCTTTTTCTATCCTATTAAAGATTTTAAATATAACCAGGATTGATATTAAGCCTTAACAATTTATGGAAATATGTATTTATTTGATAACATTTATTTTTCTTTTTTAAAGATTTTATTTATTTGACAGAGAGAAACACAGCGAGAGAGGGGACACAAGCAGAGGGAATGGTAGCGGGAGAAGCAGGCTTCCCGCAGAGCAGGGAGCCTGATACGGGGCTCGATCCCAGGACCCTGGGATCATGACCTGGGCCGAAGGCAGACGCTTAATGATTGAGCCACCCAGGCACCCTGTATTTGATAATATTTATTGAGATAATTGTGTATTTTTTTAACTTTTGAACTCTTGATAACATGTGTTCTTTGAATTGATTTCCTAATATTGAGGCATCTATCTACATTTTTAAATCTCTTATATCAGGTTATAGTGTGTTATCTACTCAGTAAACTTTCAGATGAGAGTTGTATGATATTTTATCAGGCACTTGTGTTTCTATTTCTTAATGAAATTGCTACACAATTTTCTTTCTCATGCTATATTTGCCAAGTTTGGTTATCAAAGCTATATTAATTTTATACATGATCTGGGAAGTTTTCCATCTTTTATTGAACCAAATTATTTAATGTGTTATTTGTAGATTCTGACTCTCAGTAACATGTATATATCAGAGGCAGGCTGTTTTGTTTGAGCTTTTTCCCCTGAGGCTAAATATTAATTTTTAGATACTGAAATTTAAAACCTATTTGATTTGGGTAATTCTCAAATGTTAACAATTTGCCTGGATTTTTTTTTTTTTTTAATAATTTTAGGCCTTGAGAAATAACTGCCATGTCTCTTGATAGTGTAATTCCAGTGTTTATGAGCCAGGTGAAATGTGGAATATTAATTGAAATATCTTTCATGAGTTAATGGGAATCCTTAGTTGAAATGAATGCTCACACAGATGTTGATTAGGGTTGATTCTATTATTTAACGTAAGCCATTTTATAACATTGATATTTAGACTCAATTCAAAGGTAGAGGGCCATGTATCCTGTTTGGAATTGGCATTTTGTCTTTTCTAAGAAGGTCTAAATGTTCCCATGCATGTTATACTTAAATGTTTGATCCTTCAACCCTTGTGGTTATGTTACGTTTGGGGAGATAAACCTTTCAAACTGCAAAACTAGGTTACCTCATGAGAAAAACTCAAGGTGTTAGCTGTCAGATAATATTGCAAGATATGTTAGATATGAGAATTAAATTTACAAAATTAAAGTTTCACTATATGTGTATAAAATTATTAAAGAAATATTCAAAGAAAATAATATGAAAGAATCCAATCCATTTTTCCCTTTTACAAATTCTGTATTTTTAAGAAATGAGAGCTTTTTTTTACCAAAGGAAAAACTTTGGATACCATCAGACTTCGGAAAGAAACTTTATTTATTCAGTTTTAAAGGTTCACATGTCAATATTTGTAAAACAAATACACTATTGCTTGGGATACAAAATGCTTTGAAAAGGAAGTATCTTAGTATACTTCTGTGACTTCTTTTACTTTGTTGTGGGTCTTGAAAAGAAACCAACAGGAATTGGTTCAGGTCTTAGATTTTTTAGATATGAAATTTTGTCACAAAATTGTTGATTCCCTAGTATTTATTGTTGGATATGTGCCGGTCAGTGAAAAATATTTCAGAATAAGGTAGCATTTTCCTGAAGGAGTTAAGAGTCTCTGTTACAGCACCAATTCCCATTCTTATCTCCAGTGATTGCCAAGGTTTAAATAGCTGTGAAAAACACCATTGGGTGCTAAATACTTTGCTACACAATAACTCTATCATCACTTTACAATAATAACTGACAAATGATCCATACTGTCTGAGGGAAGATTTGTAGGCCATTTCTTAACTACATTAAGGATTTTGACAGAGATACATTTTTTCCTAGTGTATTTATTCCTTAATCTGCAGTCTTTAAGGATGTGCCGATTGTGATTTATCCACTACCTGTTGTGGAACCCGGATCACAAGATAATGCAAGTAATTAGTAAGTTTTGCTCACTACGGTAGTACTGTGTTTCCTGACATGTTTAAGCTAATAGAGTGATGTTACACTGATAACATTCTATTTCTGTTTCATCCCCAGGACAATAAGTATGCCTTTCTAATCCTATTTAGATAAGAATGAATTTCAAGGGTTTATTCCAGGCATTTATGTACAAATGAAGTAGAGTTTAGTTTGGATTAGCTCTCCAAAGATCAAGAGTTTAGGTTTTCTTGTAAAGAAGAACTTTGTAAGGAGAACATCTCCATCTGTCTGCTAAATATTTTTGTTTTCCTACCCCCTTTTTTCCAATACAGTTGCTTTGTATTTCCAGTCATCAATCCAACCAAAATAGAATCAATGACAGTTTGCTTTCTGTTATCCAGTATCTGGACTTAGGAAACAAGATTGGCTTTGTACCTTGTAGACCCTGTAGGACCATAAATGAACACTTCCATTTTTCTCTCTTTCATGAATCTGAATCTACAATAGATATTCATTTATTTTAAAATAAGGAACAACTCATTTTTAAAAACAAAGAGAAGCAATATAAACTTGTTTTTGAATATGCAGAATTTAGGCAGTCGTGTGATCTTTAAGAGGACTCTGCACTTCAGTAACTAGACTTAGGAACAATGTTCAGAATAAGTTGTGGTGTAAAGGGAACTTGGGTGTATTATAGCCAGTAGGTGGGAGCAATGTTTCCCCTCTGGTGAGGTTTAATATTCTTTTCTTCTGAGCCTGAAGAACATCAATTGTGAATTTCTTTTGTCTTCTCTTTTATTGGAATAAAAAAAGGAAAACTATGAAAGACAACTTGCTAATGAGTTTTTCATCTTCTTAGGTTGTCTTAGGAGATTCTGATTATTGCAAATGAATGTTACCCACAGTACATTTGTTCCCTCACCAGTGTGTCCCCAAATAGGGAGGTGGACAAAGTATTTTTTAAAATTAGAAAATAAAATAACCTTTTATAGCATCTTAAAAATAAAAGTAATTTACATCTTTACCACTGTAGAATTATTGTATGTATTCAGTTTCAGCATTTTTTTCACTAAACTTTCTTCCTTTTTAATTTTTAACGGAGATCTTGACTTTGCTTTACTAGTTTTGAACTTAAATAATGTAGGCTTTCCTCCATTCACAGATTTAATATGGGCATATAAGGTAAATATTTTAATCTTGGTAACAGTGCTTCTTATTGACGATTTTAAAGTCAATGTGCCTTCCTTTTCCTTTCTAGGCAAAGAAAATTAGTAATGTTTAGACTTTCTGGTAATACATCACTTGAATGAACTCAACATGTGCTTTTAAGGAAAAAGGTCACTTTCCCTATAAATAGAGTTAGTGTTAATTTCTAGGATTTTCAAAGGCTTCTTTATTCATATTCAAAGTTCGCTTAGTCCTCAATTGCTGTTTGCTTGTGAACTTGATGCACTAGTTTCTATATGATTTAATAAAAATCAAGAAAGATTTAATTCAGTTTTACAACTGTGTGCAGCATGAATTTTTATTCTATTTATTACCAGCTTATTTGAAAAAGCTGATACATATGAACAAAGACACTAGTATTCTTGATTTGAACATAAAAAAAAAAACAATTTCTCAAATGAGAATCAGAGCCACAGATTTATCTGTTTAGTAAACTCGAAACTGCTTTAAAAAATTTGATCCATGAAATTATCTTTCCTTACTTGATGTAATAAATATTAACAAGATATCAGTAGGACTTTAATTTCTGTTTATAACATTTTTTTCTTTCCAATGGTAAATTGTTTATTATACCCAAATACTTTCACAGAACCATGCAAACACAGGCATGTTATGTTATTACTTTCATATTACTGTTGTTAAGTCACTGATCTTACATTTCAGTTAATTGCTATGCTTGGGAACTCCTCTGTGCAGGAAGACTCTGGAATCAAAATTGGAATGGAACTAAAGTTGTGAAATCCCAATATGACAAGACAAGCTGAGGTAGAGAATTAAAATTAGGATGACACAGGGGCACCTGGATGGCTCAGTCAGTTAAGTATCTGTTTGGCTCAGGTCATGATCTCAGGGTCACTGGACTCCCTGCTAAGTAGGGAATCTGCTTGTCTATCTCTCTCTGCCCCTGCCCCAGCTTGTGCTCCACCCCCCCAAATATATAAATAAAATCTTTAAAATAAAAATTAGGATGACACAGCAGATTTAATAGAGGCAGTATTTTCATTTCTGTGTAGTCAGTTAAAGGGTTAGATAGATGGCTAGGGGATGGTAACAGTAACTGACTGAGAATACCTTCATATTCTCCTCAGCCTGACTGAACTTTGACAGGCCTTGACCTCCTTTTACTTAGCCCATTTACTTTAGAAAACTTGGTATGGTAAATTCTTTCTCTGGCCATTTTAGATATATGCAAATCTTCTTAAAAGACTCAGACTAATTTTACAGCCCAGGAATGTCTTTCTCCAGGACCTGGGAGCCACCCCTTTAAAGTAATCATCAAGGAAGATAAGTGCCCCTGTTCCCAGTCTAACTTCAGTGGGAGTCAATTAAAAAACACAGATGACCAAATCACAGAGAAAACCATTTACAAACTCAGAAATAACTCAATGTGATTCCCGCCCTACCCCAGCATCCTCCAGTTACTTTTCGACTAGCTACTCTAGCACTTAAGATCCTTCTCATCTTTTGTGTTAGTGGAGTTAAACTTAGTCTGAGTTCTGGCCTCTCTTCTCTTCTGTAGTAGCCACGTGTCTTACTCAGCTTATGTCACCATAAGAAAATGCCAGAGATGGGATGGCTTACACAGTAGAACTTTATTTCTCAAGCTATGGAGATTGAGAAGTCTAAGACCAGAGTGTTAACATGGTTGGGTTTGCATGAGAGGTCTTGTCCTGTATTATAGATACTTCCCTCCCCAGCGTCCCTACCTGGCCAAGGAGGGTGGGTGGAGGGGAGAGGCCAAGTAAGCTCTCTGATATTTCTTCTTTTAAGGGCACTAATATCATTCACATCCCACTCTCACAACCATATTTAAACCTAATTGCTTCCCAAAGATCTCATCTCCATATACCATCACAGTGGGGATTAGAGTCTCAACATAAATTTGGGAAAAGACACAATTGAGTCCGCAGCACCTGAATAAAACTTCCTTATCTGTTTAATTTTGTCCACTGAAGTTTTTGCTTTGATACAGCCCACTGGCAGCAGAGAGTAATTTCGTAGATGAAAATAATCCTTCATTCCCTGTTCTTAATGTCACATTGGGTTGGGAGTAGGCAAAGGAAAGAGATGTACTGTGCTTTTCTCAGGCATTTTATATTTCCCACAGGTAGGGCAATTTTTAAGTAAAATTACGAAAAAGAAATTTTTCTTTGGTGCCCATCCATCTTTCCTCTTTCATTCTACTAATCTCGTGTATTTACTCCAGGAGGAGGGAGTGAAAAGTCAGGGACTGTCTCCTGGAAATAATGACATTTGAATATAGTAATAGTGGGAGAACAGGGTACACTATGTGGGCAGCAGTTGGGAGAAAATCAACAGCTAATGTAAGGAAGATGGGTGAACTAATAATGATAACAGTAATAATGAAATTAGTTATAACATTTATTTAATTTCTGCTATGGGCCAGGCTCTGTTCTAAACACTTAATGTGCATTAATTCATTTAATTGTTATAGCAACCCTATGAGGTACATACAATAATTATTCCCATTTTGAACATAAAGAAATTAAGATGCAGGGAGTTAACAAATTTGCTCAAGGCCAT
Source organism: Procyon lotor (assembly GCA_028646535.1). NCBI lineage: Eukaryota > Metazoa > Chordata > Mammalia > Carnivora > Procyonidae > Procyon > Procyon lotor. The sequence continues at coordinate 129,010,099 of CM053605.1, forward strand.
AAAGCTAATAAATGATAGAGCTGGGATTTAAATCCAGGCATTATTGGGCCAGTACCCATGTATTTAACCTGAAAACAGCACTATCACTGAATATATGTCATCACTCTAGAGATAGACATATTTTAATCAGGTAATGGCCTCTGATGGTGGGATTTTGACCATGAGTTCAAGTTAATGAGGAAAAGCTTTTGAAGGAGTGCTGGGGTCAGAGCAGTTTTTCAAAAACACTTTTCAAAATTATAGAATGTTATAACTACCTTTAGTCTTGAAGGAAAGATCTGTGCTGATGACAGAGTTAATAAAATGCATACTATTTTTTTTAAGATTTTATTTATTTATTTGATAGAGAGAGAGAGAACACAAGTCGGCAGAGAGGCAGGGAGAGATGGGGGGGAAGCAGGCTCCCTGCCGAGCAGAGAGCCTGATGTGGGACTGATCCCAGGACCCTGAGATCATGACCTGAGTTGAAGGCAGAGGCTTTAACCCACTGAGCTACCCAGGTGCCCCTAAAATACATACTATTTATACAATATTTTGTGGCTTACAAAATGCTTTAACCTGTGTATTTTCCTTAAGATTTTATCCATGACAGTAAAGTAAGATTGAGGAAGTTACCATAACTTTTGAAGAAGTTGTGCAACTTTCCAAAGATAAGATAACTCTTTAAGGGGCAAGATTTAGTATTCAGATATGAGACTGCCTGACTCCTGATTCCTTAAACTTTTCATTAACTAATTTTAACAGAGATTGGGTGTAAAAGTGATTTGAAAACTGAGATTTGAAGGTTGGAAGAAAGTGCTTAAAGATCCACAAATATTTACACCTTATATCTTTGAAAACAACTATTATTATCAACTGTAAGACCTGTAGTTGGGAGCCATTGAAGTATTTTTTGGGAAAACTCCAGTCAACAGATTAATTTGGACAATTGAGGAAAAACACAAGTGTAATTGCTAATCAAAGGATACTCTAGGGAAAGACCCAGCCACTTATAATTTAATTAGGTACAGTCAGCATGAAATCAGAGAAAAGAGATCATAGCCAACATTTAAAGAAAACACATTTAAGAGGTAAGAAAATAGTCATGAGCTAGCTCCTGTAATTTCAAAGCCCCATGGAGACTGCTGGCTGAACTGATAACCTTTGATACTGGTGAAGTCTTTCTAGTGAAACTCTGTTTCTTTCTTTGAAAATTTAGAGATTAGAAATACCTAAATTAAAACATTCAATTATAGGAAGTGATTATAATGGGTGGCCTTTATAACTGCTGTACTAAAAATACGAGACTAAAAGGTAGAATTAACTCTATAACTGAGAATTGGGAGACAGAAGAAACTTTTTTCCCCCTCCACTTTGCATATTAAAGACCTGAAGGAAAGAATGTGCTATTTATTGATGAAGTGTTTGGGCAAAATAGTTAAGCTCACAACAGGTAACCCAAAGTTTTAGAAAATTCATGGCTGAGAACATTTTGTATTTTGAAAAGTTATACAAGTTGACAAAATATAGATTAATGACAGGAAAAGAAGGATATGTAAACTTTATGAGATCACATTTGAGGAAGAAATATATGAGTATTTAAGAGAAAGCAAACACAGCATATTCACAGATTGTGGGACCTTTTAGTATTCTGATTGTTACTCTTTTAAAGCATAGAATGTGAAAATAATACAATACACAGAAATACACACAGCAGGACAGTGACAATATGTCTCTTTCCCTTTGTTTTTCTGTCTCATACTCTTCCTTGCTTTCCCACTTAATTTTTTCAAGTCTATCAGAGTGAAGAAGGAGAGCGTCAGATAAACTTTCTAGAGCAGAAATAAAAAGGACTTTGGTACGTTGGTATGTTCATTGCCAGAGAGGGATAAGGGGCTTTGAGAAAATTATGTGAGTCTCTCTCATGTGTGTTTGTGTGTGTGTGTGTGTGTGTGTGTGTGTGTGTGTGTGTGTGTGTATGTGAGAGAGAGAGAGAGAATGTGGGTTCCTCCGTCTCTCCTTTCCAATAAAGCAGTGGTTCTCAACAACCATGGTTGCATGAAAATGAACAGGGAAACTTAAATTCCCAGTCTGTGCTCCAGGCCAGTTGTGTCAGAATCTGTGGAGGCAGAGATCAAGCATCCCGTGATTCCAATAAGCAGCTAATATTGAGATACATAGTACAAAGTAGCCAAGGGTGGACACCCTTCACTCCTTTAAGAATTTGCCTGGGAAAGCATTATGGGTGTGGTTAACCCAGTTCAGTTCAGTTAATCCTCTTATAGGATTTATCCTTTTTATACTTTTGATAAACAGCGATAAAAACCCTTGCACTTATTCTCTGAGGTGGCTATTCTAAACCTATATCTCCCCTCTAGAGAAATCTTCAGTGACAAAAGAACAACTGAAATTGACTTTAAATACTAATTACACTAGTTATGTATTTTTAAAAACAATCTTCTCTTATGCTTACATAATATCATACCCTAAACTTACCATACTGCCCTTCTGTTGCTTTCTTTATCAGCAAAGTTGCCTCTAGTCCCACATATTTGCTTTAAGGTTTTACTTATAATCCAGCCTTCATCTCCCCATTACCACACAGAGTTCTTATCTTTCTCTTTAAAGTTTAGCTGAGTATGTCAGTACTTTAGCCAGTAATCACAGAAGACTATAATAAATAGGTAAACACCATGCGTTTTTTAAAAATAAATGTTGACAAAACTAGTGGATAGTTGTTATAACACTTGTATACATTTTGAATTTTCATTAACCTTTTTTGGGGCACCTGGGTGGCTCAGTCCTTAAGCATCTGATTTCGGCTCATATCATGATCCCAGGGACCTGGGATCGAGCCCCGCATTGGGCTCCCTGCTCAACGGGAAGCCTGCTTCTCCCTCTCCCACTCCCACTGCTTGTATTCACCCTCTTGTGGTCTCTCTCTCTGCCAAATAAATAGTCTCTGCAACATTATGCTTAGAGCAAAATCAACAAGCATTACAAGAAAACTACAAATCACTATCTCGCATAAATATAAATGCAAAACTATTAAAAAAAAACCTTTTGGAAACTAAGATTGGTATATCTGTATCCCGTCGTGTTACATATGTGCCATCTCTTTTACTGTTAATATGGTCTATAAAATGTTTATAAATAAAATGCATGCTTCTCAGTGTTTATTTCCTTAAAGAATATAATGTGTTGAGTATTTACGTATTTAACAAAAGTTTGATAATAGTATGAAGTATAAAAATTGCTGAATCAGGTGTAAGTATTTGGAGAATCAGTGAAGAATATGCAAGTAAATTGAGAGGAGAGATAAAGTAGATTTTAACACCATGATTGAACACAAAGGTAGTCAAAGGATTTTTAGAAAGGAGAAAAATGGTTAGAAATGGAAAAAAAAGAATGAAATATCTTAGTAATAATCAAATAGAAGTATAGTATATGAATAACAAGCAAAGTAAGTTTGGAAATGTATGACCTAAGAATATATTTTATAATTGCTAGCACTGTACATAAAATAGTGTATTAATAAAAACTATCAATATATGCTAGAATAAAATATGTCTCATCAGGCATAGCTTGCTTTGTATGATTTCAATCCTTTGTACTCCCTTATCTTTTCTATAAGAGTTACTAAATTTGTGCCGTGTAATTGTTGTTAGTCTTTCTGTTCTAAAACAGACACCATCTTGCTTTTTGATTGTTCTTTATTATAGCTATTTTTTTATCCTCCTGACTTTTACTAGTTACCTGTTGCTTATGGCTTGTGGTCTTTTTCCTTCTCTGTGGGCAAAGCTTAAACATTGTTATTGTTTGTTTCAAATTGTGCCATTTGACTAGAGTTACAAATTCTTGAAAGGTTCCTGGTGGGAAGTGTCCAATATGAGAGTTCCCCTCTTTTTACAGGAAAACCTCTGCTATTCTAGATATCCTACGAGTTGGTTTCAGCACAATACTGACTTTGTGAAAAAAATCAAATTAACAGTCACTGGATATACATTAAATGCTAAGCAGAGCACTGCTATCTAGAAGGTTTTAGGTAGGGGGAGCTACATATATGGTTGTAGCTAGTTTTAGCCTACCACTAGATCATAGAGCATTCGATACTGTTCTCGCATTTTCCTTGCTATTAATCTTTTTTTTAAATTTTATTTATTTATTTGACAGAGAGAGAGCTAGATCACAAGCAGGCAGAGAGGCAGGCAGAGAAAGAGGGGGAAGCAGGCTCCCCGCTGAGCAGAGAGCCCAATGCGGGGCTTTATCCCAAGATCCTGAGATCATGACCTGAGCCGAAGGCAGAAGCTTTAACCCACTGAGCCACCCAGTGGGTTATTAATCTTTTATTTGTTTGTTTTATAGCTTTGGTCAGCTGTACAGCTGTGTGCAAACTACACATATAAGGAGCTTGCAAGTAAGATTTAAAAATTCAGGCCAGCACTGAAATCTGTGGGACCTTCTTCCTTCAGGTGGGGTATGCCCTTTACTTCCTTACTGCCAAGGCTTCTGGAAGGCTGGCTTGGGATCTGCAAGAAATCCCCAGGGGATCCCACAGTTAATCTTTGAAAAATTTGCTTGTCATGAGGAGGAAATTGGAAAGAAATCCCTTATTATTTTTAGAAACAATGAATAAATTAATTTTTACAGCGTGCTCCAGATGAAGTGAGAATATTTCAGGGAAAATGTAGGCAACTTTAATTGTTAAGAACAGGTTGATATATCTGAACATAAGATTTAGAAAGAATAGGTACTTACAGATTTAAGTCATAATTTCTTTTTAAAGTATAAATGTATTCAAGTTTATCAAAGGCAACAATAGTACATTACAGTGTTATAAATAATGTTTCTATGTAGCTTTAAATTTTGAAACGGAATCTTTTTTTAAACTTGATTTTCATTTAGGTAAGTTCTCAATTGACTCTTGCCAACTTAGGCCATAGAAGAAGCCTTATTAAATTTAAAGGGAATGAAATTATATGAAGTGTGTTGTACAACTATAATGGAGTAAAAAGTTAGAAATCAATAGTAAAAGGAAATTGGGTAAATTCAGAAATTTGTGGAAATTAACATACTTTTACGTAACCAGTAGATCAAAAAGGAGATCACCAGGGAAAATAGGAAATACCCTGAGATAAATCAAAACAAAAGGACAGTATACCACAATTTATGGGATCGAGGGAAACAGGGCTCAGAGGGAAATTTATTGCTACCAACACCTATGTTTAAAAAAAAGATCTCCTGGAATGCCTGGGTGGCTCAGTCGGTTAAGTGTCTGCCTTCAGCTCAGGGTTCCCAGGGTTCTGGGATCAAGCCCTAAGTCCAACTCACTGCTCGGCCTAGAGCCTGCTTCTCCCTCTCCTTCTGCCCCTCCCTTCTAACCACCACCTTCCCTGGCCCTTTGTGCTCACTCTATCTCAAATAAATAAAATCTTAAAAAAGAAAAAGAAACCTCAAAAACTAGTAACCTTACGTTCCACATAAGAAATTAGGGAAAAAAAAAAAAAGAAAACTAAACAGAAGCATGTGGAAGGAAAGAAATAATACCACCCTCACTCTCTCTAGCACTTATGTATGAGACAACAGGGGGTTGGTCTATTGGATCTGAGTGTTAGTGTTCTGTTATAGTTGACCCTCTTTTCTGAATATTGAACATTGTAATTGGAGTAACTGTCATGTATCCAAGTCTGACCCCTTTCTTTCCTTAGGACTTTTTTTTTTCCTTAGAAGGCTCCTTTTTGGCCAGCTCACACATTTTTCCAGTCAAGCTCACACATGCCTTAATCCCAAGTGGGCAAGGTCAGTCTCAAACTGAAAACTATTTTTACTATGCACAAATGTATAAGAGATTTTATGTTTTATTACTTCCATTTTAAAATGTTCTTGTCTTTAATCTGTGGTTCTTAGTCAATAATTGACAGTTAAGAAAAGGGAAGAGGTCAGACAGTATGATAGAGGGAATTTTTGTAATAAAACACAGTCACAGAAAATTGTTCTAATAGGTTAACTCCCTAGTAATGTGATAAAATCCCTCTGTGAACCTTTTCTGTAATTTCTTTTGTGAAGTGATTACTGTTTGGCCTAAAACCTTATAGTTAAATTAAAATTAGCAAATTTTTATTGAGTGCTATGGTAATGTCGTGTTTCTAGTCACAGTAGCATGGTATTTTATGGTTACAAGGTGTTTGTTTGTTTACCCCTTCGTTCTTTTGACTGAATATGTTGTATGCTTGTTGTGGTTTTTGTCAGATATGTGTATAAATGATTGTACTACAGTGGGGTAAAGGCAGATTAGCAGTTTGGACCAGGACCGAGGGGAGTAAAAAGGAGCGTGTCATCAATTCTGCTTGGTTGTATAAGGAAAAGCTTAACAGAGGAGAACACACATGAGATTTGGTCTAGCAGGATGGAAGTCTTAGAGTCTACCAGGGGAACAATAAGAAGGAACATTGTAGGCAGAATGAGTTCGTGCAGGGATTGAAATAATGGCGCTTATTCAGGGAACTGTAAATAGTTCTACATACTCAGAGAGTCCCAGAAGCCGCAGACTTTGGTGTGAGAAAAGCTGGACTTGAACTTAGCTTTGACATTTACTGCCTATATAACTTAGATCAAGTCACTTAACCTTTCAACACCTGAGTTTTTACTCATTTGAAAAAGAATAATAGTAGTCACCTCAGAGTTTTTATTTTTCCCTTATTTATAAGGATTGAATAAAATATGGCCTTTTATAAAAGTCTTGCCAGTTTCTGGCACATGGAAAATACTCTTTAATCGCAAGTAGTTGTTGTGGTCCACATTGTCATTAAGATCTTGTTGCTTTTAGGATAGAGGAAGAAGGAAATAAAGTCGAAGAGGTGAGGAAGGATCAGGTCATAGAGGACTGTGGGTATTCTGCTAAGAAATCTGACCAGCATACTTCTAAATTGCATGAAATCCATCCTTAAAGCTTACAGTCCTTTATCTGCACAGCTTAACCTTTCAATTATATTTCTTTATCAATCTCCAGTATCTTACTGTTTCCTTCCTTGTCACACATTCTTTCATCCATCATTTTTCTTTTATGTTTAGCCATGTAATTTTGTGTTTTCAAAAGATTCACAAAGTAATTTTCATTTGCATCTTCACTTGCAGTCATTTCTGTGAATGAAGAATCAAGCTTTTAACTTGACACTTTTATCATGAAACCTTCCCTTCTATCTTAATTTTCTCATTCATTTTACTTGTTTAAATGATTAGCAATTAAGAAAAGGGAAAAAATACTCTTGTACCCACATGCTTTACTGGAGCTACAAGACTGTCATAACTATATTAATTATGGGATATAAATAGAGCTTTTATTATACGTTGTCAAAAAACGTGCATTTTTGTAAAAAAAATTTATCCTATAATTTTAAAATGTAGACACATCGGTTGGTTCTTATTTGTTGGTCTAAACAAAAAAAAAGTAGCTGTGTATGGAAGCTATCGGGAAGATATTTATGCATGAAAATGAATTTGATTCTGAACAGCATCCTGAAAAAGTATATGTTTTTTGCTATATTTCAAAGTAGTCATTTCCATAACTCTCACCAATATTTGCATTGCCAAATCCCTCCTACTAAACTAGCAAAAACTGAAAAATTCATCAGACATAAAGATGTTTGAAGAAAAATACATAATCTGAAGTTGTTACCCTGCAAACTGAATATTCCAGAATATTACCCTTAAGTTTTTCTCATACCAAAATAATTTTTAAAAAGTGTTTTGAAGGATAGTCTCTTCTTAGGCTTAAGAGGAATAAAAATTTAAATATTAAGGAATTTATAAAATAGGAACGTTTTTAACATAACTATTTAGATATGTCATAAATTCACCCATTTAAAGTATACAGTTCAGTAGTTTTAGTATATTGAGTTGTGCAACCACCACCAAAATCTAAATTTAGAACATTTTTATCACCCCATTACCTGTGCCTACTACAGTCCCTCCCTATGTCTGCCCCAGCCCCAGGCATTGTATCTATTTTTTATCTCTATGAATTTGCCTAATCCAGACAGTTCATATAGACGGAATGGTACAGTAGGTGGTTTTTTTGTGATTGGCATCATTTGCTTAGAATAATATTTTCAAGGCTCATCTATTACATGTATCAGTAATTGATTCCTTTTATTACTGGATAATGTTCCTTTGTATGTATATAACACAGTTTGTTTATCCATTCATCAACTGATAGACATTTGGGTTTTTTACACATCTTGCTTATTATGAATAATCCTCTAATATTCAAATATAAATTTTGCGTGGATTTTTTTTTTCATTTATTTATTTGGGAGAGAAAGAGCAGAGTGAGAGAGTGTGTGAGTGGGGAGGGGCAGAGAGAGGGGGAGAAACAGGCTCCCCACTGAGCAGGGAGCCCAGTGCTATGTGGAGCTTGATTCCAGGACCCTGAAATCATATCCTGTGCTGAAGGCAGACGCTTAACCAACTGAGCCACCCATTAGTCCCTGGACATACATTTTTTTTTTTTTTTTTTTTGGAAATATAATTTGCTTTAAT
>CM053605.1:129019115-129071759 GCA_028646535.1 Procyon lotor
TACACCAAATTTTATGGGAACACTAAGAAGCAAGAAACTAATTCTGATATGGAAATCTGTCAGAGTAGCCTTCACAGAGGAGGTAACATTTGAACTATCTTTGAAAGATGTATCAGAAATATAGCATTTTTGACATTTAACGGTTTACAGTCTACAAAATGTCTGACCTGTATCAATATCCATAACAGAGGCTTGCCTGCCCATAGAGACATCAGTGGCACTCTATAAAAGGTTCCTCCCCCAGTGCCTCAGTGTCTTAGGAAATCTTACCTGGCTCTACCTTCTGAGTTTATCTCTTCTTTATTCTGAGTCTTGGTATCAACTTCCAGATATGTTCGATTTCAGTTCCCCTTTGCTTCATTTTCTAAAGCTTATGACAAGAACTTGCTCTGGTAATCCAGTCACTTATAGAATTTGAAACTCCTTCTTACTTTGGTAGGTATTCAAATAATTGTGAGAGTAAGATGATTAGGTAAATAATTATAACTCAAATAATAAGTAGATGTCATTAAAGAATTTTGTGTTGTGCAGATTTATTTTTTTTAAGATTTATTTATTTGTTTGTTTGTTTGTTTGTTTATTTATTTATTTATTTATTTATTTATTTATTTATTTATTTATTTATTTGACAGAGAGAGAGAGAGAGATCACAAGTAGACAGAGAGGCAGGCAGAGAGAGGAGAAGCAGGCTCCCTGCTGAGCAGTAAGCCTGATGTGGGGCTTGATCCCGTGACCCTGAGATCATGACCTGAGCCGAAGGCAGAGGCTTTAATCCACTGAGCCACCCAGGCGCCCCTGTTGTGCAGATTTAAAAGGAGAATTCCTGAAAGCTATGTGAGTTTCTTCCCAGATAGCTCTGGACCATCCCATCATACTGAAAATTAACTTCTTCCCATAAATATTACTTTCTTATCTCCATCTTTGGGTGTCTTAGAGGAGATTTCTATGGGCATATGAAGGAGAATGTCTACATGTTTGTCTATGAAAATTTGCAAGTCTATCCTTATTGTAATCTGTCTGTCTTTAGAACTAGGTGTGTGGCCAGAGGTATAGTAGCTTAACTCAGGTTTCCTGGGCAATGGAACACTGAGAATGAGTCAGTCCTAATATTAGCTGTTAGCACTATGCACACACCTGTGTGAGTCAGCAGTTCCAGGGAACCCGAGTATATGGATGATATTCATACTTCTGTGACTGGACTGGGGTAATCTGAATCTGGGTTTGTTTCTGTCTGTAAGTGCATCTGGTCAGAAGCTAGAAGGAGAATAATGACTGCCTCAGATCCTAGGAGCCTAGAATGGAAAATAAAACAAAAATCAAACCAGGTCCAGTGGTAACAAATAGTGAATGTTGGTGAAATGGTTGGGCAGGAGAGCCTACAATAGTTTTTAGTTCACAATAGGATGGATTAAACAATAGAATTCCACATTGTTCAGCAACAGAATTAGGCTGGGGTTGAAATGGATTATTTTTTTCTTTTTTAAAAGTTTTCTTATGGACTCAAATAATTGGTTTTTTTGGTGATATCTCAAAAGAGTTGTTTTGAATTGAGTTTGCTAGTGTATTTATTTTCTATAAATGCATTTCCATTGCTATTTTGTAATAAGACTACCTGAATAGTCTATGAGTATGTATTTTATAAAAAAATTACAGTGGTAAGTGCCTGGTCAAAACACATTCTAAAAGCTTGAGGGCTAAATATAGTTTGCAAATATAAAAAGAACTGGGTTAATTTTCTATGACCACAGCTATGTAAATAATAAGGATAATAGACAAACACAATTATTATTACATTAATCACAAGTACAAAAAATTCATAAAACACATAAGCTACAGACCTTCAGAAATATAATACAACAGGAATTGGAATTATTGGAGCCAAGTCTGTTATTTTTGTCGAAAGTAATCCTGATATAATTGTCAAAGCTTTGAATGTGTATCTCAATCTGCATATTTTTATAAATTCAAAAGAGCAGCAGAATCACAAGATGCTGTGCTCCAAGGACAATTTCCTCTATTTAATTTTTTAAATAGTTATGAGCTATTTAGCGAGGGAAGCATTTTTGGAATATAATTAGTAGGGCATCATTGACAAGGAGGATGTGGCAAAAACACAAACAAATTTACATATGCCAAAATGTGTAAGAAAATGTAGTTTTCCTTAATAAAGCAATTTAATACAGTAATGGAATTATTTAACAAAAGAAATTTTAATGCATGCACTACCATAATTATTCACATTTAGTAAAGAAATCAAAATATTAAAGTTCTGTTTAACAAATAAGAATAATATTTTCTTTCATACTTCAGTGTGTTTTAGGAACCTAAAAAGATAGTTATTAAAAACATTAAAGCCAAAGTATATGGTTAAAATGTTTACAGAAATGGAGGGATTATCTTCTGGTATACATATTTAGTCAGCACTAGCCATTCTTTTCTAATGGTATAGTCTTAACTTTGAACTTCCTGGAAGGCAATAGATTGTAATTGAACATGAGGAGCCTTGGAATTGAACATAACTTGGTTTGAGCTGTCAGCCTTTGGCAAGTTGTAAAAGCTGCTTGAGTCTCCATTTCTTCATTTACAAAATGGGGAAGTTGTACCTAATTCTTACTGATAAGGTGTTCCATGTAATATCAAATATTAAATGTCTTGTACTGAGGTGTTCAATAAATCTTTTGTTCCAGTTCTTTCTCCTATAAATAAAGCAAAAACATAGTTGAGTAGTAGTATTACTCTACTTCTAATACTACAATTAGCAATAATTTCTGTTTATTAAGCATCTGTTATATAATCTCTATTGGGACAGTGGCTTTACATACACTTAATTGAGTATCTACTAGACACCTATTACTGAGGTGGCTACTTTATAGTATATTCTCTAGATAAAATTTTAAAGATCATCTTTATAAGGAAGAAGCTTGGAATGCAGTTATGTGGATAAGAAATTCATATTTGGCTGGAATAGTACTGATTTCTAAGCTGAAATACTAAAAGTGTTCTAGACCTTTAGAAACTTTGTCATTTCCACTACCTCATTTGAAATCATATCTTTATGTAATAACTAATAGAGATTTCAGTAGCCCCAAGTAATAACTAAGACAACAAAGCTTTAAGTTGTGACTTCCACTTTCTCTTAGTTACTGTTGGAGCTAGGACTTAAATTCAGCTGTTTTAACTTATTTCCAATTTTCTTTCCCTCAACCACTCTTTCTTAGTGTGTTTATGATAACTTAGTTGCATTAATAACTATAAAAATATAATTAAAGGATACGGTTGAATGATTTTTCTCTGGTTCTCTGGAGGTCAGTATAAGAGGGTGCACTTATAAAGTAGTAGAGAAAGATTTTAGAGTTTGCACAACTTTTTACCAGCTGTGCAACATCATAATGGAACCATTGAGGGTTATTTTCTGAAGATTTGAAAGTACGGAAAAGATATGACTATGTTTGGAAGAAGATGTGATAAGAATGGGCTAAATGATTCATTCAAGATATTTTCCTGGCTTAAGATGATAAGATTTTGTACCAGGTATATTTACACTACCCTATAAACTTCTCTCCATACCCATGAAAACAGATTTTATTTGCCCCCTTTCTACCACACACCACACAAACTCAAGCATCTGCACACTACACCACAGACACATACAAACAGAGCCTTGTTTTCCTGGATAATGATAAGCCATCGCAGCTCCTCGACTTTCAGTCCTAAGTTAGTGGTATTTGTCCGTTACTCAGAACAGTGCTCTCTGATGGAAAGATGATGAAACGGATGGGCAATGTGGGCAGAAACAAATTGGACTGCTCAGGTACTTAGATAATGAACTTAATAAGCCCAATACCTTTGTCATGGTTCTGCAGACTATACTAGCAGCTGGAGCACGAGTTGGCCACTTTGCTTTTCTCTTCAATACGATCAGGTAGAGATTTTAACTTCTTGGCAAACACATACTGGGTAATTGAACCACTTGAGATTTTCACAAGTGAAATGGAATAGAAACTTCTATCAATGTCATCCTTAGGTTGTCCTTTTCTCTGCATGTTGTGGACTGAAGCCAATAATTCTCTTAAAAAGTTGTGAGTGTAGTTATTATTCTCTTAATAACTTGTCTCTGGAATCAGTTAACTTAAACCTGCTTTAAGTGTGATTGCTAAATATTCCTATACTGATGAATATATTTGGAAGATACTATTTGGGAGTTTGTAAAGGGCTATGGACTTTTTTTTTTTTAAGTAAGTTGTATGCCCAATGTGGGGGTTTGAACTCACAATTGCAAGATAAGAGTCACATGTTCTACCGACTGAGCCAGCCAGGTATCCCAGAGCTGTGGGCATTTTATCTATCTATCTATCTATCTATCTATCTATCTATCTATCTATCTATTTATCTATCATCTATCTATCATCTATTTATGAAAAGAATTTATTTATTTATTTATTTACTTGAAAAGATTTTAATTTATTTATTTTATTATTTATTTGATATCACAAGTAGGCAGAGAGGGAGGTCGGAGGGGGGGTTTGAGGAAGCAGGCTCACCACTGAGCAGAGAGTTGATGCAGAGCTCAATCCCAGGATCTTGAGATCATGACCTGAACTGAAGGCAGAGAGGCTTTAACCCACTGAGCCACCCACGCACCCTCTGTGGGCATTTTAAAGATGTTACTTGACTACCTAGAAAAAATTTCCATGTATTGGGATAATAGCATATTTATAACAACAAATGGAAACTATAAAATATGAAGAGGAGTGATTAATCTGGCAATATTATATGTTAAATGCTATTTTCTGTTCAGATGGTCATTTGTTATAGTCTGGGGTTTTGATATTCTCAATGCCTGTAGGATGTGCTCAGATTCTCTACTGAGTAGAAATTTATGGCATTTAACTATTACAATTCAAAAAGAGCTTTTGCAAAAATAAAAACTGAACATCTTGTGTTTCATAGATGTGTCTGTTCTTGAGCTGTGACTTTTCACGGGAGGGAATGTTCACATTACCTTCAGTTAACTCTACCTTTGAAATTACTTATAATTCAGGGCATAATGCCTGGCAATGATTATGCTGAGAGTTTCCTGGAGCTTAATATGATTTTTAAAAATGCTCCCTCCTACTCTTAATCTGAAATATTTAATTGATTACTCATCCCTCCTTGTCAAACCTGATACAAGTCCTATCTGATAGAGAGCAATCTGCATAATGATGATCTCAATAGACATTAAAGAATACAAATATCTTTCTGGTTATTTTTTCCCCTGGTAATATCTGCTCTGTTCATTTTAATTTCAATATGACAATTAGTTTCTTTTTTTGTTATTATGTTCTGTTGAGCTAAATGTATACACATGCCCTTTCTGTGTTTGTTCTTTTAGCCTTACTTTGTTTTCAGCTGCTTCTTGTTTATTGAATATTTAATGCAGTGCAGGTCAACATGATGTTTTCTTTCTGTAATTTTGAGCCTGCTAAGATCTATACTTATCTAGGGAACACAGTCTATGAAAAGGTATTGAGAGATTCTGACTTAACTCAGAGAAGACCTAAGATGATTTTAACCGACAAGGCTCTCAGCTACCATAAATGACTTCAAATCAAGGCAATCTCAATTCACTCATTTAATTCACTTAATTTAATTCAAGACATAGTTGGATTCTTTGGATCCCTTAGAGGAAGTCTATAATATTTCACTTATTTAAGAAAGAATAACTGTCTTTAGATTAGATACCATTTTTTTAAAGAATTATAATGCATTTCCAAAGAGCTTCCATCATTCAATTATTCACCACCCTGTGGTGGCTTACCAAAAATCACATGTCAGTATCATATAGGTAACTTGGCATTAAAATGATAGCACTGCAGTTACTGCTGTGTATATGTATCCAGAATGAACAGTAACCAGGAAATATGTACTCCAAGTGATGTTCTCAAATGCCAAACTAAGAAATATTGTCCTGTAAGCTTGTCAGTGGTGGGCGAGGTGGAGTCTCATTTTTTAATTTATGATGCTGGTCTACAGCTTACATTGCAGTTGACAGTATATGTTTAAGAGAGTAAAACATAAAATAGGAAGCCCTTTCTCTTTACAGAGACAATTTTACTCTGACTTTTTAGTGGTATTAAGTCCTGAGCAGGACCTGGACAAAAGTACACATAGTCAAACTGTGAGAATCTAAGATTTTGCCATACTTGTATGCTAACAAGTTAGCCTATTAGAGTTTCATGGACACCGACAGAAGACACGAGACTCCTCAGCCACAGACAAAGGAATTCATTACTCACAGTAATAGCAGTGGTCAGAGTGTCAGCATTTTTTGTGCCAGTCTGCTGAGACCCAGTTTCCACAAGGAGATATGAAGATGGCCAGGTGACACCTGTCCATGTAGTGTGTTGTGTTGTAGGAGATAAGCCTCAAACTTAGGGAACGCAAATTTGTTGTTTAGTAAGCATGCCTTTTGCTGTGGAAGGAGATGCTCTTTCTACTTTCCAAGGCTGTTGGATATACATATATCCTTGAAAAATGTCTGGAACATAGGACAGTCAGTGTCTCAGCTTTTAAGACGTGTGGAAGTGCAAGAGACCCATGGATAATCGACACCTCCAGAGATGAGACCTAATTCTTGCCTAGGTTTATCAGTTCCTGTATCTCATCTGAGAAAAGTATCTTTTCCTCTAAATGGCATCTAGTAAAAGAACCCACTCTCATTTCCCCACTTCCAGCTTCCTCTTTAACCCATTTCTGTCTGGAACTGATTTCACTTACACCAGAAATTACCTCTTTGAACATGGACATATCCAGTTTCATCTTTCTTGGTCTTTCAGTAGTTGATGCTACAAATTACTTCTTCCTTTTTGAAATGAAATATGTTTTTTGCTTTTGCTTTTTTTTTTTTTTTTTTGGCTTTTGTAAAACTATACCTGTGCCTCCACTGCGACCTCTCAATTGCCTCTGTGATTATTTCTTCCCTTAAAAAAATTGATGTCCTTTGAGATTCTGTTGTTTACACACTCTCCTAATGTAACATCACAAACTCGATAGTGCTGGTTGCTCTCACATTTATATTCGAAACCTAGACCATTTCCTGATCTCCAGGCCCACACTATCACCTGATTTTTTAATATCTCTATTTAGATGTCTTATTGGCATCTTCATTTACTGAGTCTAAACACAAGTTACCATTTTTTTTGGTCCCCTAAACCTACATGTTCTCTTGTGCTACTGTCTCATTAACTGATACTATTTTCCCAGCATTCCAATTCAGGTGGGTGCCATCCTTGACTCTGCATCTCCTGTATCTTCTGTGTGTATATTTGTTCATGCTCTGCTGATCTTGCCATCCAGTTACCTATCCATATATCTCTATCATCCTCACCATAACTATTTTAGTTCAGGCCACACTCATTTATTGATGCTAATTAAGTCTGTTGATTCTTCACACCTGATCTTTTTGACTCCAGAGTCACCTTCTTCAAATTTACTCTCTAACCAGAGGGATAAAATTCCAATTTGATCTTGTCATTAACCTGATTAGAATACTTTCTTGAGTCTGCTAGCCCTTGAGAGAAATTTAAACCTCATATCATGGAATAAAAGGACTTCAGATTTGGCCTGCTGATCTATTCTGCCTTGTTTCTGACCACATTTTAGTCTAGCTCTATCTACGTTTTCTCTCAGTTTCTAGAAGTCACTTTCTTTGTTTTACCTTGGGACTTTTCACACATGCTGGTTCCTTTGCTCAAAACTGTCCCATTTGCCTATTCAACCAGATATCAAATCCATAGGGAAATATTTTCAAATTCATCTTTATTTTGACCTAGATGCTCCCATAGCACCCTTTACTTCCCCTCTCTGAGCACTCATTCCCATGAATAGCAGTTGCTGATTTAATACTATCCCTTTGCACTCTCAGCTTTATGAAAGCAGGGACTGTTTTTTGTCTTGTATATTGTATTCTGTAGGACTGCATGCTACTCTGTGCTGATCAAAGGTTTTCAATAACTATTTTTGAATATATGAATAAATGAAAGTAATATCTAGGTCTCTTCATGGTGAATTATATCTTTATCTTGACGGGCACAGATATCTCTATTTTTAATATAATGAAATAATGATACCATTTATATAACAGGAAATATGCACATATAATAATGGAGGGTATTTTTTCACAGAGTTTTATATATTTATTATATATGTGTATGTATAAGTGTTTCAGTAGGGGCTGAACAATACTGGTAATATATTCTGGCATTCTGGCATATGGAAAGTTCTCAATAAATATTATAATTTTTAATGAATGACTGAAAATGGGAACTAGATCTTGTCACAGTGAATTATGTCTTTTTTTAATGACAAAGTCAATTGTATCTGTTTCTCATACACTGCATTTCTAATAGCACTTCTAGAATAGGAATTTCACACATATAATGATGGGAGCCATTTTCTCACAGGATTTTGTATATGTGCCTGTGCTTTCCTCAGAACGGTACAGACTGGTGATAGAATTAGGAATCATAGGTGGGTAAGTGGATATTATCCACTGTATACTGTGTTAAAAGCATGTAACCATTTTTTCTTTGAAGATATTCTTATACATCCTTAATGAAAATATGTTTCTTCAGGAGAGAGTCTGCTAGTATAGGTGCATTCCTAAGTAGAAGCCACATTTTCTTCTTTGGATACATTCTCAGTTCCTCACAGAATGAAGTGCAAGTCAGAGGCCTTAGGAATCTTATTTTATTGCTGCCAGTGCCTTCTCTGTCTGATGACTCGGTGGTTCTTGCAGCATCCTTATGAGTAGGGAAGAAAAGTAGCAAGCTTTCATCAAAACTAATTAATACATCTTTTTCTCCCTTGTTATTAAAGAGCAGCTGTAGCTGGAGAGGTGGAGGGGAGAAAGTGGGACAGCGAAACCTGTGGGAGTGGGAAGTGAGGTGTTCTCCAGAGGCGGCTCTTAATGCTCATAAGAATTTGCCCTACAGTAAATGAAATACTGATACAACAGGTTATCATTATGTCCATAGCACAGTGGAGAAGTCCTTTGAGATTATACCAATTAAACAAATCCTTGGCTATTCTTAGCAGTTGGAATAGATGTGGTCTCTTTGTAATTTATTGTATATATTGTATACTTTCTTGTGTATGTTGACTACCATGTATTTCTTGGGAAGTGTGCCTTGCAGTTTCAGAGAATTTGTTTATTTGTTTGGTGCTATTCCACAGCACATGCTGTGCTTTTCTTCATAGACACAGGGCAGTGCTTGTTACATTTGATTATTATTACTTTGTAGATGTGCTTGGTTCAAGCTCTAGAAAATATATATGCTCTTATTACCTCCCAACTTTATTTTTAGCTTCTTAACAATGTGCCTGCATGTTGCCTAAAGCTGCCTTTCAGTGCACAGACTTATATAATGGTAAAAGGCAAATAAAGCTGAAAAGCTCCTCATAATATCAGAGAAGAATATATCTGCTAATAAAAGAATGTAATTGCCTTTAAAGGACTAAAGTATCTTTTGATAATATGCTTCCAAGAAGTCCTATTGATTGTTTGAGGAGGCTATCACAAATAAAGTTTTTGATATCATTAAATCTGTAGAGATTACATAAATAAAAATACTTTCCTCCATCCATAGAACAGTTCTTGCTCTTTTTACTAAAAAAATTCTGTTTTACAAAAAAATTACTTATTAAATTTTGCTTTTTATGTTTTTGTTTTTTGTATTTTACACCTGGGCCTATCTTTTTCTTGGCTTCAAGCTAACTTTGTAGCTTGAAATTACTTTCTACTGTCCCCCTAGATTAGAGATTGTATATCTTGGCTTTAGAACCTGGATTAGACTGCTACCAAGGACGGACTGATTTTATCTGTCCATACCTCCAGTATGGAACCACTTCTGAAGATTATTTTTATGAGAGGATGTTGACTTACATTTTTTTTATTTTTGAAGGACCAGAGAGTACAAAGTTTATTAAGAAGCAGTTTCTTTCTCAGTTTGTTTTTCGCTCTGCATTTTATTGAATTTATAATTGATAAGGTGCTTGCTTCTTGAGCTCTGGTTTATAATTATGTTTATTCGGCTTGGTATCCTTCAGATCAGCTTGATATCCTCCAGAGTAGTAGAGAGTAGGTAGACAGCTACTCCTAATGAGAAGTGAAGAAACAGCAAACAAATAGTAATATTAATAATAGCAATACTTATACACGTAATATTCCTGGCTTACATATATTATCTCAAACTTTAAAAGACAGACATTATCTCCACTTTGTAGACAAAGATACTGAGGTGCGGTAAAGTGACGTTCCAAAGTGCACGGAGCTGCTGAGTGGCAGTGTGAAGGATGGTGAAGACAATAGCTAAAGCATCACACTTCTCGGTAAAGCGTGAGAGCTTGTGCACAGTCTAGTGGTAGTTTAGATTCTTTCTAAGGAGCAGAAATTACATGGTATTTATTTATTTTTTTTAGAAAAGGATATGTAACTGCAAAACTTTCAGTTGTTAATAGAAATACATCTGACCAGTTGTAACTAGCATGAAATTTAGCAAAAATATCTTTGAATGATTGTGACACAACGAAAACACGAAGCAGTCTTTTTGAGGGCAACTATTTAAATATTACAGAAGGTCAAAAATTTAAATATAACATGCTGGCTTTCCTATACAAAGCTCAGAGCATCTTTCTGTTTGGCTTAAACACTCAAATATGTTAATGTGTTTAAGCCTCATGTGTGTTTTTTAACCCGTATCATTCTCCATTCACTACTAGCTTCAATTCATCCTGAGCCTTCAGCACTCCCTTGTCTTTATTTCTCCTTCGTTTACTTTGGTAACAAGAGGCCCAATTGGAAAGACACTGCATGACATCCCAGCACAGACATGCAGCTCTTTCTTTTATGCATTATGGAGCAATTTCAATACTGGGGCAGAGGGGAGCATACAGTAACAAAGCCAGTTTGGATACCTTTGTACTTATTTATTATAATGATGCTTGTCATGTGAATTGGAAGGCATCTTTGCAAATAAAAGAAACTACAGAAATACTCTTGCAAATTTTGCCTTTTTAAAGATTTTTCTTATTTATTTATTTATTTGACAGAGAGAGAGATCACAAGTAGGCAGAGAGGCAGGCAGAGAGAGAGGGGGAGGCAGGCTCCCTGCTGAGCAGAGACTCCTGATGCGGGGCTCGATCCCAGGACCCTGAGATCATGACCTGAGCCGAAGGCAGAGGCTTAACCCACTGAGCCACCCAGTCGCCCCATAAATTTTGCCTTTTTAAATAACTGGAAAAAAGAAGGGGTTGGGAAGGAAGGTTGTTGTTATAGTAGAGAACTAATATATTAGCTGCTAGAGTGACTCGGCTGGTCAATTTCTGATAGTAAGTGATCTGAATAACAATGCTGGATTTAAAAATGACATAACAATTGCATTAAACTGATCAAATAGACTAATTTTGGGAAGACACTTAGATTTGGTTATAGGAAGAAAGAAAATCTAATCATATCATATTTTATATAGTGTTTAGTCATATGTGTGCTTACCTCCCTAAGCAAATCATAACCCCCTCAAAGATGAGAATTATATTTCAGTGTCTGTCAGATACAGATCTTTCATAGGATATTCTCTCAATACATGTACAATGAATAAATGAATTCTTGAATCTAGCCAGAAAACATTCAACTTCAAAGCTTTTGGAATGATAGGATTAATCCTAAAGGATTCTGTTTTGAAAGATTTATCAAGTACCAGTAAACACCAGGCATAACATTAGGTACAGGGAGGATTTTCTATCTATTATCTCCTTTGAATCTCACAATAATCCAACAGTGAAAGCACGATTATCATCATTTTATATATTGGAACACTGAGACTCAGAGAGATTAAACAATCTACCCAGGGCCAACACTTGAAAGGAAAAAAGCTGACATTTTTCCACAGGCCTTTGGCTCCAAAGCTCTGTCCTCTCAGTTAGTGAGTGAAAAGAAAGTACAACAATATAGTCTAGAAGCTTTCTGTGTGTGTGTGTATGTGTGTGTGTTTCTAATAAATGCTAATGACAAATTCACTTTGGCAGGTCAACAAAATCTAATTTAGTTGAGTCAATCAAGTATTATTCTCATTTGCTAATTAGTAATTCCTTTGCTTTTTAGACAGCAGAGCCAAAGCAGTGACTAGGAAGTTATTGGTCTAGAATAGACCTGGGCATGGCTGTCAACAGCCTCCACTTTGAACACAAAGGACAATTACGGTGAATTTGTCCCTATCTAATTAACAAAGTTTTACAAAATGCATCCCTCTCAGTATTGCAGCATCAACAATCCCTTCACAAAAGAAGGAAAGTATTTCAAACACATTTAAAAAATTCTGAATAGGTAAGTAAGGTTTTATTTTTAACTTTCTGCCTTATATATTCATTTACTACTAGACAGTCATTCACTCATTGACTTATTCAGCAAATATTATTGTGTACTTACTAAATATGTGTTTAATCTGCTACTTATTTGTTCAGAGGGTTGATTAGATAGAGAAAGAAAATGAAGTATAATAGTGAAGCAGATATAGTAAAAATTGCTTCTCTAGAAAGGACTACACTACTTTGACGAGGATTACTAACTCCACAACAGACTTGAGGAAACTGAACAGTCATCAGTCTTTTCTTGATTTTGATTTCTTCTCTGAGTTCATTCCTCTTGCCAGTGCATACACATAGACACACAAACATGATTAAATATCAAATTCTGATTGAGGCTGTTTTTTTTTTTTAAAGATTTTTTATCTATTTATTTGACAGAGAGAGATCACAAGTAGACAGAGAGGCAGGCAGAGAGAGAGGGGGGAAGCAGGCTCCCTGCTGAGCAGAGAGCCCTATGTGAGGCTCGATCCCAGGACCCTGAGATCATGACCTGAGCAGAAGGCAGAGGCTTTAACCCACTGAGCTACCCAGGCACCTCGTGATTGAGGCTGTTTTTATGTGATTTTCCCCCCTTCCTTTCCCCTGTCTTTTTTTCCACACCCTTTGTGTTTCCTTTTCACTCTCCCTTCACATTATTCAGTGCTGCTATTTTCTAGGCACTATGGTAAGTATTGGGGTCATACAAATGAATAATAATGCTCCTTGTCAAAGGGTTCAACATCCCTTTGGAAAGACTGATGGGTGAGCAGATAATTACAATGTAATACAGAAAGTAAGTAATATTGATATGAAAAATTATGAATGGTTTTCTGTGGGAGAACAGAGAAGATACCTACTCTACTTTGTGGAGTGGGAAACCAGTTATGCTTATGATGAATCTTATAGCTGAATGATAATTACTTAGGAAAAGAAAGATGATAACATCAGTCTAAGAAAGATGTGCCATTAGATAGCAAGCCTATCATTAAAAAGCTTATTTTGTCATTATCATTAGTAATTGTAGTGATTCATTAAAGAGAAGTTTGAAAATTTTGTTCCTAGGTCAACTCGTTCCTGTTGTGTTTCATAAATAAAGGGCGATAACAAGAAATGACACCTCATCCAAGTATAGAAATTTTTTTCACAGATCAAGTTAAAATGAGTTTTCCAATTTTCATAGATAATAACATGCTTGTGAAAGCTTTCAATACTGATGTGATTGTGAAAGCTGATGACATAGTACTCTGACATGGGTGTTTATGAGAGAACAGATGCATTAACTGAAGTCTTAACAGCCTAACAATTCCAAGTATAAGAAGTAACATTTAATCCAATCCAGAATTCAGGTTAAAACAGGTTTAGACTAGGAATTCTGAATGCAGACTCTCCAAGCATTTTACTAAGACCTCCTGAAAATTGATGAAAACTTAAAAATAAGATTTTTTAAAACTTGCAGCATAACCTACTGTAATAGGTTGCTTGTTGCCAGCTTTGGAACATTTACAGACTAGAGACTACGGACCATAGGTAGAGAGCAACAAACCAAATATCATCATTGTCAACAGCACACAGAGAAAACAAGCAAACAAAAAAATCAATCCATGATCTATGCCCACTTTGTTCTGTGAAATGAAATGGTGCATCCAGTCAGGAAGTTGGTATGAAAGACATTGCATCTTCTGCCTTCTTCCCTTGGCTTGTTGGAACCCAGCAGAAGACAAGCAATGCCACTAGTTCTCACTTAAGGCTAATATTGACTTTTGCCTCATGATAGTCTCTTGTGTGTTTACTTTTAATCGTGGCACTTTTTATTCCTCTCCACCTCTCACCCTCACCCTATACCCATCCCTTGAATGTTTCCCTTCTTTCATTTCCCAAATAAAAATATAGTTAGGTTCTGGTAATATAGTGATGAATATAGCATACATCCTGATGGCTATCCTTATAGAGGTAACTGAGTGAGAGAGGCATAATAAGCAAGTGGACATATTAAGAAATATGTAATTACTAACAGTGGTAAATCCTCTGAAGTCAAAACATTTGGTGAGGGGAAGTGGGAGTGACTAATGGTGATAGGAAGTTGACCTATAATAGTCCTGAAATATTTACATAAATGATTAATAAAAATTACATAGGCCATTTTTTACCAGAATACAATAAAACTGGAGCTAAATGAAAGTCAAATTAGCAACAGATAAATTATAAAAATTTTAAAAATTGTTCTTAAAGCATGTAATCAAATATGCAATAAACATTAACATGAAATCCAAATATCTCATAGCCAAAACAGTTCTTAAATTATTTATTATAAAAGACGTTTTTTTTAGAATGACAGAAAACTTATAAATTTTACTTTCAAACTAAGGGTTTAGAAAAGGAACAACTACACAGTGCTCAAAGAGAAAAGGAAGGATGAAACTATAAAATTAGAGCTGAAATGAATAAATTAGAAAACAGCAAAAAGAATAGGTTGAATGAATATATATCAGACCAGGTCCTCTGGAGGATTAATCAAATAGAGACATATTAATAATATAAAAATTTTAAAAATTTCTCACCAGGGGTAATAGAATCGATTTTAGTTCATACCATGTTCACTCACCGGGTCAGCAAAATAAAAATGGAGGTATGTATAAAGTTGATGCTTTGGTAGCTGGCGTTAGGGAGGAAAAATTATCCTTAGCCTTCAAGATTCTTCTGACTAGTCTAAGAATCAAATTGACATGGGTCTAATGAACAGGAGAAAATCAAAGTTAATTTTGTACATAGGAGTTCATGTAAACATGAGATTCCAAAAACATCAGGCAAAATGAGGTATATTGTCATCCTAAACTGAAGAATAAGGGGCCAAGGATCTGGTGCTTCAGAGGGAAATAAGGCCATTTACGGGAAGAATGGAAAGAATAAATGTTTGGTAAACAAATATTTGCTGGACCATGTAGAAACAATAGGACAAAAAGAAGACTTTGATCAAATAAGCCTTGGTAGATTTCTCCTGTCTACCATACATAGTTCATATTATAATGGTATCTATGGTGATAGTGCACTTCCTATAGCTCATCTTCTATATAAATTCTTTTAGATAGTTCGGGGAAGGTCAAAGTTTCTTCCTGGGTCTTTAGGGCTTTAATTGTTTTCAGCTTGAAATAATCAGCATGCCAAAGTATCTTGGGGCAACTTGTTCTGAACCCTACCGAGAGTGTTTCTTACATTCCCAATGAGAGTGTTCAGTGGCACACACCCTTTCTAGAACATAGGTTTATAATATATCACAAGACTTAAAAGGTAAAAATGTTTAATTTATTAATTCTACACTTCTAGAGACAAAATCAGAAAGGAAGATCATCTCCTATATTCAAGATGTTTACTGCAGTTTATATACACCAGTGAAAAGTTATGGATTTGGTGTTCAAGAATAATGAAAAAACTAAATAAAATATGTTATATTCATACAATGCAATATGATGATGGCATTCACATTCTTTTAAAAATATTTTTATTTAAATTAAATTAATTAGCATATAATGTATTATTTGTTTCAGAGTAAAGTTCAGTGACTGATCAGTCTCATATAATACCCACTGCTTATTACATCAAGTGCCCTCATCAATATCCACCACCCAGGTAGCCCATCTGTCCACCTCCCGGCCCCTCCAGCAGCCCTCAATTTGTTTATAGTTTGTCTCCCTCTCTAGTTTCATCTTGTTTCATTTTATCCTCTCTTCCCCTATGATCCTCTGCCTTGTTTCTTAAATTCCACATTCAGTGAGATCATAGGATAATTATCTTTCTCTGATTGACTTATTTCACTTAGCATAATACCATCTAGTTCTAGCCATGTTTTTGAAAATGACGAGATTTCATTTTTGATAGCTGCATAATATTCCATTGATATATATATTTATATTTTATTTATACTTATATTTATATTTACAGGAAAGTTTAATCATCTGAAAAATACATTATATTTGTAGTGAAGAATGCAGAAAAGTAGACAGACTGTGAGTTCATGTATATGTGGATATCTTAAAAGAAAGCCATATGAAATAATTTCTTGTTGATGAGATCATTAATAATGGCTTTAGAAAATCTTTTCACTTTTTTAGTATTTTTTCAAACAATTTTTATTAAGAGTTACAACTTTATTTATTGTGGAGAAATAATATACAATGAGTTTGTATCCCCTTAAAATTTCTTTTTTTTTTTTTTTTAAGATTTTATTTATTTATTTGACAGAGGGAGAGAGATCACAAGCAGGCAGAGAGGCAGGCAGAGAGAGGGGGAACAGGCTCCCCACTGAGCAGAGAGCCCTGTGCAGGGCTCGATCCCAGGACCCTGAGATCATGACCTGAGCCCAAAGCAGAGGCTTTAACCTGCAGAGCCACCCAGGCGCCCCACCCCTTAAAATTTCTTTATAATTCAGAGGATCCAAAGTTTTACTCCACCTGGATAAGAACCTAGCAAATGCCAGATATTTACTATATCAGATTCAGTGATAAGAATGTCAGAAGAAATGGTCCAGGCTAAGTCTGCACAGTGGTCAGACCATGATTACTTGTCATATGGTCTTATATCTGCAAAAGAGCTGGAAAGGGTCCATCAGGAATTGTTTGGCATTAATCTTCAGGAGAACTGAGGTGAGTAGTTTTTAGACATCAGGGGAAATGATATGTCATGTGAAAATATCCCATCTGCCACTCTGTTCTCTGTCCTGGATTGAGTATCCCAGTCTTATAATGAGAAGTCTACTAGTAAAGTGAGAAAAAAATCAAATAAGTTTTTATAGTTTCTTTAATCTCCATGGGGCAGGAAGATCAAGTTGACAGGATAGACTTTGGTGACAGTATTAGCAGAATTTGTGGTCATGGAAGCATATTGGCTAATGAAAGATGGCCATTGTGTAATTTCAGTCAATTCTCTGAACTATTTTGCTATACAGCCTCATAGTTGGTTATGTTTTTATTCTATGCTAGCAACATGAATATAGACATTTTCTTTCCATGATAAGGTATGTGCACTTGAGATAGAAAAAATATAGTATTCCGTATTTTGCTGTTTTGATAATGATACCACTAAGGAATAACACTAAGATTCAGTATTTAATCTGTGACTAATCATTCCATAGCTTGGAGGGCTTCAAATTGATACTTATTGTCATTTATTAACATAGCAATAGCAACTGCAAATGTTGCCCTTTCTGAGAAGCTGGTCTGATTGTTTCTTTTTCATTAGATGTTTCTTTAGATGTTTTTCTTTTAAAGCAGATCTCCTAAAATATCTACAACCCAATGTATATTGATCATAGGTATTAAATATTAATACTGCAAAATACAGAAATAATAATACAGTTTTCTATGAGTATCAATGCTTCTCTTTCCTCTTTAAGAAATTCATGGTCCTAATATTTTGGAAACAGTATTGCATATAGC
This sequence comes from Procyon lotor, assembly GCA_028646535.1. NCBI lineage: Eukaryota > Metazoa > Chordata > Mammalia > Carnivora > Procyonidae > Procyon > Procyon lotor. The sequence continues at coordinate 129,036,929 of CM053605.1, forward strand.
TTAGGATCAAGACTCTAGATCTGGATTGCCTGGGTTTCAATTTGGATGCCACCAGTAGCTTACTGTGGAATTTGAACAAACCCCTTGAATCACTCTCCCTCAGTTCCCTCATCTGTCTAAAGGGAATTTAGTTATTAGTATTACAGTTTTCATAAGGATTACATGAATTAACATGAATTAAGCTATGAAGAACATCTAGAAAACTGACATATGTTAATATTAGCTATTATTATTATTGTTGTTATTGTCCAGTGAAATAAAATTGTTGTGTTGCCAAGCTAATTTTTAAATTTATATTATTTGAACTTTGATGATTTTTTTCCCAAATAATATGTATTCTCTGCTTTCCTGACAAATGTGTTTGACATTCATGGACTCTTTCTATTCCATTTATACCTGTGACATTGGCAGAAATTGTGAGAGTATCAGATGGATTTGAATATACATTCATAAGGACTTTGGCTTTGCCTTGAATTAAAGCAGCTTCTCTGTATTGATCTACTAACTTGGCTGTCCATGATCAAACTATTTCTTTCCCAGTGGGTCTACTTATCTGTGTGCACTCTATCCAGTTCTCAAGCCACTATACTTTCATGGGATGCACGTAAACCCCATCTCCTGGGAAGTACAAGCCTCTCTAATGATATCAGTAATGCTAGTAACGGTGCTTCAGTTAACAAAGAATAACTCAAAATGTCAAGTCCCTGGTGTGGGAGTAGGAATTGAAGAGGAGAAAGAAAGTCATACAAAACTCTTTGATCATAAGATTCTGGATTCTTTATTAAGTAACAGTACATATGTTAGGAAACTCTGCATTGAACTGTTATATAAGAAGTAAGCTTTAAAAAAAAGTAGCTTTTATTTTGTTTAATTACTGTAATATAGGAGTTTGCTACAGCAGCTGGCATAGCTCTAAATTATGACTCACAGTATTTAGAGTCATGGAGTCCGATGTAAACATGTATAGAATGAGTGTCGGTACAGAAGAGAAGAGATCTAAGGACTGAGTCTGGGGAACTCCATCATTAGGAAATAGGGAAAGGAAGAAAATTCGGTACAGGAGGCCAAGAAAGAGCTGCTGGTACCTGAAAATAAGTGTCTTAGGTGACAGGGAAGTTAAGTGAGGATGAGGATAGGATCACCTCTATTAAATTCTGTTGAGCAGTCAAAAAAGAGGAGGACAGGGAAGTGTCCACTAGGTTTGGCAAATTGATGGTCACTAGTGACATAGACAAGAGAAGTGATACAGAGGAGAGAACCAAAAATATTTCTCATGTGCGAGACTACACTGCTGTGGGGTTATATGGTTCTTTTTGATAGGGAAAACATTGGGTAGCATTTATTCCTAACTCAGTTAAACTAAAGGAAAACATATCCGTGTATGATACTATGTTTTTTATTTCTTTCAACTGCCCTCTTGAATTTAAAACAAAAACATATAAAGAAAAAAAGTGTAAGTCTATCTGACTTCTCTAAAACTCAGTATTACTTTCTAAAGGTAATTTTTGTTTACAGTGTGTTGCGTGTTCTTCCTTGTTTTTACTGTGCATGTACAGAAACTTATATTTCAGTTGTATACTTATGCACACATACACATACCTCATGGAATTAAAAATATAACTCCAGTCTTTTATACCTTGTGTTCTATGGCTTGGTTTTCATTTCTTGTGAGCATTTTACCTTATTAGTACATATGAATATTATAGTTTTTTTGTTTATAGACTAATATTCCATATTATGCATATTCTGTGTTAATTTAAGCATTGACCTACTGATGGATTGCTCATACTTTTGAACCAGTGCTTCCTACTGATTTAGGTATATTTTCCCCTTATTATTTTCTTTATAACACTTTTTTTCTAAACTCCAAAACCAAAGTAATTGTGAGCTACCTACATGAATGTATCATTTTAGTAATTTTGAATTTTGAAGGTTTTCTCCCCTCTTCTGCCATTAGAAATTATTGAATGCCTTGATAGGGTAGTAAATCCTTTGTCCATTATCTTCTGTGAAACAAGAGGCTTCATTTTACTCACCATCTTTACCCAACATATCTCTTTAATGGGTTGCTTTTCTACTGTTACATCTTCGTGAACCTCAGATTGAAGTCATGTTACTTACGTGTATAGATCTGTGCCATGGGGCTTGATGGAGAACTTCTTAGATATGCAGAATTTCAGAGCTACAGAATATATAAGCTGGTAGCAAGTGTCCTAGGTGATTTGTATGCATACCAAAGTATAAGAAACACGGGCACGGTGAAGCTCACCCTCCAGCTATTGTCCAATTCTTTGGTGGCAAAACTTCTTGACAGTGTTACTTATGCTATTTCTTATCTTCCATTTTCTTTCCAGCATACTGAAATCTGAATATGGTTTCTTCTCGTCAAAGTCATCTATCTCAAATTTTTAGCACAATTTGGTCCAATAGAATGCCTTTTTAAAAAATCATTTTCTTTTTTTGTTTGGGTTTTTGTGTGTGTGTGTGTGTGTGTGTGTGTGTGTGTGTGTGATATTTCATTTACCTGCTTCTCATCCTACTTTTTTGTCTTCTTTCTCTCACCTTTTATCTGCAAGGTATATAGATAACATAGTGTCTCTATGATTAGGCTTGGATCCTCTTCTCTATTTTCCCTCTGTATCTTTGGGTGATTTCATTTTGCTCTATAGCCTTATAAACCACTTAAATATTGATTTTTTCCAAATTAATATTTCTAGCCAAAACCTCTCTTCTGAACTCCAGACAATTTCTTCAACTGTCAAACTTGATGTACCCACACGGATTTCTCATTGGCACCTCTGTCTAGTACACCCAAAATACATCTCATCTCTCCCACTATATCTTTTTAGTATCCCTTCTCCCAGTTAGTGGTGACAATATCATCCATCCAGTTAGTTCCTCATTGTATCATTGAAACCTCCTCTACCTGACCTCCTATATTCATTCTACTCACATGTTTGGTCAGTTATACTTCTAAAATATATCTCTCATCTGTCTACTTTTCTCCATTATCTCAGCCACCATATCTCTCACATGAGCAACCACAAGAAGCTTCTTAAGCAGTTTTCCTTATTCTAGAACAATAGTTAAATTACCTGCCCAGTTGTCATGGTAATATTCTAAAAATGTAAATTGAGTGTGTCATTCTCCTGCTAATAATTCATCAGAGGCTTCATTTTGAACAAAATCCAGACTCTTCATGCCTTACAAGATTCTACAGGACTGGCCTCTATTTGCCTTTCAGAGATGCCATATTCTCTACTAATTTCCCAGGATCACTCAGCTTCCCAGGGCCTCCTCTGTTCTCTGGGAACACCCATTTTCTCCTATCCCAGTGACTTTGAGTTTCTTTTTCCGTCTTGCAGGCATGTTTCCTACTGCTTTATCTACCAATACATACACACATACAATCACAGACACACATACATATCTATATAAACATCTATATATGTATGTATATATATGAACATGTACACACACAGACACATACAGAGATACAGACATACACACATACACACTCACATTCACACACATATGTTTGCCCACACACCCCTAGTCAGCTTCTTAGCTTTCATGTCTCATTTCCAGTGTCAAATTCCTAGAGGTGTTATCTTTGACAACCTAGTTCTAATAATTTTTCAGTTGATTTGCTTGGCTTTTCTAGGGAGAAAATGATTCATCAACAAATGAAGACAATGTGGTCTTTCTTCCAGTGTTCATATTAGTAGAATGTTCATTTTTAAAATCTAAATCCTCTAGCTGAGCTCTCCAGAAAAATACTGAATAATGGTTTTGATAATATATCTCTGTTCCTGATTTTAAAGAAAATTTCTGTACTGTTTTTGCAAAATATGGTATATTTGATCTTACTTTTTTGACAAATGTACTTTCTCAAAGTCCAGAGTGCTTTCTTTTAATGCCATCTTACTAAGAGTTTTATTTGAAATAAAAATTGAGTGTGATTAAACACTTTCGGGACATCTATGAAGGTTATTATGTTTCCCCTTTTTATTAAAGTGTTTTCTAATTTCAGAGCATTTTTACATTCTTAAAGTATATTTTCTTGAGGATTTTTTATCTATGTTTATTGGAGAGATTAGATTTCATTACCACTACCAGCTCTATTGCTACTACTACTACCATCAATATTGATCATTTTTTCCTGAAAATTATCCACTATGTATTTCCACATTTACTGAAATAAGTTGTGCAGAGCATTTTTCTAAAATGTGTTATGCTTCTTAGTATCTGTGGTTATGTTTCCATTTTCATCCCTACTGTCTATTCTATTGTATTTTCCCACTAATATTCTTTATCACACTTTCCAGAGCATTGCATTTTTATTGGTCTTTTTAGAGAACTTGCTTTGGTTTTATTGAGTTACTTGGTTTTGTTGTTTCCTATTTTATTAATTTCTAATTTTATCTCAATTCCTTCATCCGTTTGCTTCCTTTATGTTTATTCCATTGTTCTCTATGGGTTGAATTTGCACTTCATTCATATTCATTCATGTTTTCCATGTTTTCTGACAAACAGAATGCTGTACCATTTATACTGGGCATTCTTTTGGCTGAATCCTGTAAGTTTTGTTTTGAAGTATTATTGTTCTTTTTGAATGATCTATAATTTCAATTTTTGGTAGGGAAACAATTTGTTACTGCTACATCCTCAAATTTATTAAGTGAGTTACTTATTCTCCAAGTTAATATTTGTCAGTTTACCTAAAACCCAATTATATATTCCACTTCTTAAATAGAAAACTTCTTGACTGGGGCCTGGAGAGAGGACATAGCTGCCAATCATTGGGCAAGAGTAACTTGTGCAAGACATCATTCATAGGTTACCTATGACTTACCCTTTATTTCTGTTCTCAAATCCTAGTGACTCTGATTCTCCACCCTCCATTATCTTTTGGGAAATTAGTACTCATTTTATCACCCACATTGGGTTGTGAGATCCTCAGATCGACTTTATTCCATCCTCTGCTTAAATGTTTTAGAAATTTGACAATATTTCTATGTCATTTATTTAAATTTCCCAATTTGTAATAATTGTCCTCTCCAACTCTCCCATTCTCTATCTCTCCCTTTTTTCTCTCCTTCAGCTAAAGAGTACCTCTCCTTTTATATCTTTTCCTTGAATTTGTTTCATTTAAAAATATTGAAAAATATGAGTAATGAAAATTACCTGTAAGGAAGAAGTAAAACTATTCATTCTACATCTCCAAGCCACCTTTTTGAAAGTGATCTCTACTAATACATTGGAGAGTATCTTTTCCAGTTTTTCCCTATGTGTATTGTCATAGGTATATATATGAATAGCTTAATGTAGAATTGTTTTTCAATATGTTCACCTGGTGGTTTGCTCTTTTCACTTAATAAATCAGTAACGCTGTGCCTTTACTTCAAATTTTATCTTGTCATTCGTAATTTGGGTAGCAAACAGAAATAACAACTATGAGCTCACTCATTCCAAAAAACTCTCCTCACTTCACTCGAGGCTGTTTGTGTCTTTTATTGAATTAAAATATTTTCCAAGACCTTCTGAGAGTTGCTAAATATAATCACACTAAAAAATGTCAAAAAAAAAAAAATCCCCAAACCAAATACCACAACTTCCAATCTTTCAATCTGAATATGAAATATAGCTTGTATGTAATTAGGAATAAAGAGCTAAAGGCATAGGATTTTTTATCATCCCTCAAATCTGAAGACCAATGATTGCATTGCACATGCCTGGAAATTCTTGAAAGTGAGATTTCAGAAAATGACAAACACCCTGATCATTTTATCTTATAATGAATCTTTCCTTAGAGAAACCTGTCATACTTTCTAAGTGAAAAGTTAATTTAAGATTTTTTTCATCTGATGGTGTAAGTGAGATTGGCTTACAATTTTGTTTCCAAATTTTTGTCTTGTTTTTGTCTTAACTAGGAATCAGGGTTTAAATGACCCATAAAATGAAATGAGGTGTTTATTTTTCTAGTTTCTATAACACTTTGTGAAATTTATGCATTCTTTTTTACTTCAAAGGTTATAAAGGGGTGGTTGGGTGGCTCAGTGGGTTAAGCCTCTCTCTGCCTTCAGCTTATGTCATGATCTCAGGGTACTGGGACGGAGCCCCATATCAGGCTCTCTGCTCAGCAGGGAACCTGCTTCCTCCTCTCCCTCTGCCTGCTGCTCTACCTTCTTGTGATCTCTTTCTCTTTGTCAAATAAATAAATAAAATCTTTTTTTTAAAAAGTTGTTAAAAATCAACTGTAAAGCCATCTAGCCTGGATTCTTTTATGGGGATGGGGGATCTCTGATTTGGACTTCCATTTATTAAATGATACTTACTCTGTTTTAGCTTTCTATAGTCAGTGTTTTTTCATTTATATTTTTAAATTTAATTATAAAATTGTTTAAAGTACTTAAGAATTTAAAAAATCTCTACTGTGCCTATAGTCTATACCTTTTCCATTTCTAATATTGTTATCTTTGGTTTCCCTCTTAATCAGTCTTGGCCTGAAGCTTATTATGTTTTGTTAATTTTTACAGAAAAAAAAGTTTTTTCCTCATTAATCTTTACTTGCCTTTAATCTCTTGTTATTTCTTCTTAGGTTTCAAACCAAATCATTGGATATATTCTTTTAAATATTAAAAATCTTATTTGAGCTATAACTTTACTCCTTAGCTATATTCCATCTTTTAATACATAGTATTTTCTTTCTTTCTTTTTTTTTAAAGATTTTATTTATTTATTTGACACAGAGAGAGAGATCACAAGTAGGCAGAGAGGCAGGCAGAGAGAGAGGAGGAAGCAGGCTCCCTGCTGAGCAGAGAGCCCAATGCGAGGCTCAATCCCAGGACCCTGAGATCATGACCTGAGCCGAAGGCAGAGGCTTTAATCCACTGAGCCACTCAGGCGCCCCTTAATACATAGTATTTTCATTGTGATTATTAAGTGGACCTATATTTGTAATTTCCACTTGTAAATACATAGGTTTTTTTTAACTATAATTTTGTTATTTACTTTTAATTGTATCATGTTGTGACCAGAGAACGTGGGATTTGTTGAGACTAACTTTGTGGCCTGCTTAACACATGGGCCATATCCTCACATACATTTCAAAGGAATGTATATTTTCTTTATTGATTACAGTTTTACTAGCTATTAGATTGATCTCTTGGTTTTTTTCCTTTTTTTATTGAAAAATAAGTGACATAACATTGAATTAGTTTTGGGTATACAACTGTGATTTAGTATATGTATATATCATGTCATGTTTTTAAAAAAATCAATCTTTAATATTCTTATTTAACTTTTGTTTTTATGATCTATAAATTTCAAAATCTCCCACAATGATAATAAATTTCTTCCTATATTTATGTTTTAGCTTTCTATATGTAATATTATAATTTAAGTGTTAACTAGGCACAAAAAGTGTTCTAAAATTTTAATTCTAAATTACAATATAAGGATTTTGAAAGATAAGAGTTTGAGACTCTGTTCTAGGACTTTTGAGCTTCCCCATCTACTTCTAAGATCTAAGAGGACTGAGAAAGTGGAGAAGGGGGGATTTTACGAATAGATGCCTTTGGAGAAAGCTCAGAGTTCTCTCCTACCTCTAATGTTGTTGATGGGGGTCGGGTGGGGATTTCTTGTCCTATTATGTCAGGTCTGGTGAGGGCTTCCCATGGCCCAATTTAGTAATTATGAATCATGTTCTCATCTGGTGAGTGATAGTTAAAACAAATGCCTGGGGGAGGCTCAAGCAAACTGTTGTGCTGAGATCTGTCCCCAGTTTAGGAAATTTAGAGGGTGGGAGGGTGATGTCTAGCTGACCTGTTGGGAGCAAGGCCAGTAGAGTGATATCATGTATAGATTTGGCCCATTTTCCCAAGGGATGCAAGAGAAGTTACTGAGTACTAATGTGGCAAGATGAAAAAGAGGCTGAGTTTGAGAGGAGGATGTTCATCAGGTCCAGTAAACTGACTTTCATCTCACTGCATGAAAGTGAAGTAAAGTACCAGATACCTAGAGGTTGGGAGACTTTAGAGTGGCCAAGTGAGAACTTTTCCATGCCCTTAATTCACTTCTTTTCTTAGACCTTCAGAGACTTTATTAGAAGCAACAGTAGCTATTAGAAAAAAAAGAAAAATCAAACAAAACCTAGATGAATGGCAGCAAACAGAACAGATTAGATGTTAAAATAGTTATTTTCAAAGTCCTATAGTAGAAAGAGTAGTAAGAATCAGGAGAAATTTGAAGAGAAATTCAAGAGAAACAAGAGATAAGAAGAAGAAGATCAATATGAAGGAAGAAGGATGAGGAAAGGTAGCTAATGTTTATATTAAAACCTGAGTACATTACACATACCAAATATTGTTATACCCATATTCTTTCATTTAATTGTCAGTTTTGCTACCCCCATTATTATAGATAACCTACTGAGGATTACAGACTTTGGAAACAGTAGAAACTTGACTAAGGGTAACTACAGCAATTTATTATGAGTAACCCAAGGATGTACATGGTAGAAAAGAAAAAAAAAATTATACAAGAGATTGAGGAAGGGAATTTATAAATATACCCCAAGTAAGTTTCAAAAGTAGAATGGAGGGAGCTCTTCTGTTTTTGTTTTTATTCTTATTTTATCAAAAGTATAGAATTGAGTTAACTGTTCCTCAGTCATAACATTCTAAGATCTCCTTTCTCATTTCTCCATGTGTGATCTATTTTATGTTTTGTTTTTGGCTCTCATGCCTACTGTCCTTCACACCTTCCTTTCCATAGGCATCCCTGTTAGGCTTTTAGTTAGTCTTTCCAATTCCCCTTTCACACAATCATTTGCTTTGGTGTCTCTCTGTGTAAATTTTATAGCATTAAGTGTGGTTTAAAAATAAGTTAATGGCATCGTGCAATAAATCTCACTCTGTTTCTTGCTGTGTTTAATCGAGACTAATTTTGGAGCTCTATCTACGCTGCTCTAGAAATAACTCATTCAGTCCTTCCTACTGCTGCATAGTAGTTTAAACATCCACCAGATTTTTGCCTCCATTTGACTAACGATGGATATCTTTACTTCCATGAACCCATTCTTTGACGGTCCTTGAATATCATTTCTCATGTGTCTGTGAATCTATATCCAATACTAGAATTGATCATTGGTCACGGGTCATAGGTCACACTGTATACACATACTGAAATTTTACTAAATACTTTCAGACTTCTCCCCATAATGGCTGTAATAGTTTATCATCTTACTCCTAGATCATGAGAGGTCCACTTTCCCTTTATTCTTATGTGTTCTTGATGCTACCTGAATTTAAATCTGATGGATGTAAAGTAGTGTGTTGTTTTAATTGACATTCCTTAATTACTAGTAAGATTGAATGTTTATTGTTATAGTCATATCCTTTTATGATATTCGCCTCATTCTATTTTTATTCATTTTTCTACTGAGTTGCTTGTCTTTTTCTTAGTAATTTCAGAAATTCCTTGTGGTTTTAGCTCTTAATCAGAAGATATAAAATTTATGATGAGCTTCCAAATGTCTCCTCCAGATTACTTCAGAATAACATGAAACACTGCCTAATTTATTTTGTTCTAATATAATATTATTGAACATTTCATTTTTCCATATATTTTCTAGTTTCCCTTTGGCTCTCACTACTTTATGGAGCTTACCTTGTCTTGATTAACTTTTCCCAGATGTGCCATGGGACATATTTTTGGGTAGGTACGTTCTAAACTTAGCACTGAGAGTCCAACCTCAGAGTGTCTATATTTTTGAAATAGTCCTCTCCAGGGTGATTAATACAAAAAAAAAATAAGAAAAAGGAGGATCCACTTTGCTCTAAGTTTTGTCTTATTTTTCTTTCCCCAATATCCTGTTAGAACAAAGTCACCTCATAGACCAACCATGCAGATTCCAATCCTCTATTCTGTCTCTTGCCAATTAATGCACTTGAACTGGAGTCTCCCAAGGCCATTTTTTGTTTTTTCCTAAACATAACAGGATCTGCCTCTACCTGGCATTGCTGCTACCTATGAAGTATGTGGTCTCCTGTCTCTTTGTTGGTAACCAGAAGCCACTGTATATCCAGTGTAGCTACTTCAAAGGCAGGCATTTTACAGCGGGAGTCCCAGGTGACCTCTGTCAAGGCCTTGACGTGTGTCCTTTGTTCTCTTCTTCCACAGATGATTTAGAAAAACTCAATACAGAGATTCTAGGTCTTGGGGTGGTTCAACAGAATGGGCAACTAAGTTCAGAATTTCAGTTTTTTATTTAGAATTTTCTTCTAGTAAATTTGAAGATGTAGTCTTTTTATGATACAGCTTACTTTGTTTCAGATTTTATATCTTGTATTTTACATCTTAATGTCCCTTAAAATATCTACAGTGCATTAAAATTCTTGAAAATAGAAATCATCTTTTAATGACTCGTATATTAGTGTAAGGCATATGTATCTCATATATTGTATCACCGAATATGTCAAATGAACCATATGAAATCGCTGCTTTGGGGTCAAACATGTTCAAATATAAGCAATTCCATTCCATATGGTTCCACCTAATACATAAAATTAAATGTATTATATTTGAGTATATGTGGGTTAGAGGACCTAAATGGCTTACTTACCTGTGTCCAGTTAATAAATAGTGAGCAAGCACTTGCTTGATACCAGTTTCCTGATTCAAGTGTGGAACAGGAGCACCTCAACACAACTAGAGTTAGAATTAATTAGTAGAATTATTTAAGACAGCCTCAACTTCATTTATAACTACAAGCATGGGATGTTGAGGTACTTAGCTGGTCATAATTATTAATTTATGCTATTTTAAGATAAGTAATATATGATATGTTGAAAGAGAGAGAGAAACTTCTTGCTTCTTCGGCATAGGAAAAAACACAACTAACTCTTTAATTTAGAATTTATATTTAAATTATACTCTTCTTTTGAAGAACCTTTTCCAATAAAGATAACTGAGTTTTAATTACTATTTGTAAAAAGTCCCTATCAATGTCTGGCATTCCAGATACAAGACGGCACAATTGGAGGATTAATTCTGAGTTAATGAGCTCATTTTCTTCTCCTAACTTGCAGAAAAGAACAATAAATAACAGCTCTATAATGGAAATTGGGAAACTGTGTTGCCCATAGAATTTGAGAATTGCAAGGGAGCTTTAAAGACTATTTAGGTCAGTTTTACCATTTCTCAGATGGGCTGGCACAGTAGGAGCAGTTCAGGGACAACTAGCCAGGACACCCAATTTCCCTGTGTTCTCATTCTGAATGAGAATAAAATCCCCATTGTATATTTCATTCTTTAAATGGTTCATCCTTGCATGAGAAACATGGGCTGGAAGTGGGCATCCTCCTGGGCCCTTATTTCAGGCTTTCATCATTTTCCTCCTCATTGTTTACAACAAGCAAATTCTATCCATTCCCTTTTCTTCCAGTCTTGGCCCACTTCAACCCATTTTTCACATTACTAAAAGAACAATCTTATTAAGACGTGTATTTCATATACCATTTCCCTGTTTAAACATGTTCAGTAGCTTTCAGGAGAAAACAGAGACTCGTTAGTGTGACCAGATTTTTTCTGAATTGATTCTTGCCTGCTACCATCATTTCATTACTACTTGGTGATTTCCCCTCAGATACCATGCAAACCCAAGTACTGATAGTTCACAAATGTACCAATCTCTTCTATATCTCTGGGCCTTTGCAAAGACTATTCCCCTGTCCGATGCACTGCCCCTACTTCATTTTCATCAACCCCATCCTTTCCCCTCCCCTCTCAGGGTCTGAACAAGTCTTAGCTGAACTTTAACACTCGGTCACAAAGTTACCTCTTTCAATGTCTTCTCTGAGTTGTCCTCCATTTCTAATTGCTTCCCAAACACCCTGGGCTTACCCTGATCCCAGGGGTTGTAATGTGCACTACAATTCTGCATCATTGACCATCTCCTTTGGATCTTGACAGTGTCTTTCACAACTGATACTGGTAGCCCATACAATGTTTTGTAGGTTGTCACAGTACCACTTGCCATCAAGCATATCCCACTTAAACTTCAGGCTGCCTTATTTGCACAGGCTCTAGGGAGAAGCCCTAGACATGTGTTCATATGCATATACTTGAAAGCTATTTTTGTCTTCTTTAAAGGAATCTCTCCCCCCACCCAGTTTAATATGCTTCAGGGCACACAAAACCTGAGACAGCTAAGTAAGACACTCCATAGATGCCTGTAGAATGAGTAATTAAATGTATTTTCTTTTTTGTTGTTATCAAATAGCTTTGTTATTACTAATAATATGCTAATCTATGAGGTCTCCTATTATTTTTTTATTACCAATTCATTTTTTTGCAGTGCCATGGGAAAAGTCAAACAGACCTGTTGTTTTAAAATAATTTATTTGAGTATTTTGATACACAATGTTACATTAGTTTCAGATGTATGACATAGTGATTCAGTATCTCTATGCATTATGCTGTGCTCACCACAAGTGTAGCTCCCATCTGTCACCACAACACTATTACAATATCATTGACTTTATTCCTATGCTGTGGCTTTTATTCTCGTGACTTATTCTTCTAAAAATTGGAAGCCTATAACTCCACTGCATTTTATCTATTTGTCTATCTTCCCGACCCCCTTCTCTTTGATAACCATCAATTTGTTCTTTGTATTTACAGGTCTGATTCTGCTTTTTGTTTGTTTATTCATTTGCTTTGTTTTTTAGATTCTACATTGTGAGTGAAATCATATGGTATTTGTCTTTCTCAGTCTGACTCGGTTGGTATAATACCCTCTAGGCCCATCCATGTTGTCATAAATGGCATGATCTCATCATTTTTTATTGCTATATGGTATTTCATCACACACACACACACACACACACACACACACACACACACACACCCTGCATCTTCCCTCTTCATTCATCTATCAGTGAACATTTAGGTCACTTCTATATCTTGACAATTGTAAATAATGCTGCAATAAATATAGAAGTGCATATATCTTTTCAAATTAGTATTTTCATTTTCTTTCAGTAAATACCCAGTAATGGAATTCTTACACTATATGGTATTTCTATTTATAATTTTTTGAGGAACTTCCACAGTGTTTTCCATAGTGGTTGCCATTTTACATTCCCAGCAACAGTGTTCTAGGGTTCCTTTTTCTCCACACTCTCACCAGTAGTTGTTATTTCTTTTATTTTTTTATTTTAGCCATTCTGGATGGTGTGAGATAATATTTACTTGTGGTTTTGATTTGCATTTTCCTGAAGATGAGTGATGTTAAACATGTTTTCATGTACCTATTGACCATCTCTGTGTCTTCTTTGGGAAAATGTCCACTTAAGCAATCTGCCCATTTTTAAATTGGATTATCTGTCTCTTTGGTACTGAGTTGTATAAGTTCTTTATATATTTTGGATATTAACTCCTTGTAAGACACATCATTTGAAAATATCTCCTCCCATTCAATAGGCTACCTTTTTGTTTGTTGGTTTCCTTTGCCATGCAAGGATGTATTTTGATGTAATCCCAAGAGTTTAATTTTGCTTTCGTTTCCCTTGCTTTAGGAAACATATCTAGAAAAATGTTTCTATGGCCAGTGTCAAGGAAATTACCACTTGTGTTCTCTTCTGGGATTTTATGGTTCCTGCCTCACATTTAGGTCTTTAATCCATTCTGAGTTTATTTTTGTGTACAGTGTTAAAAAATGTTTTTAGTTTCCAGTTTCATTCTTTTGCATGTAGCTGTCTGGTTTCCCTAGCATCATTAATTGAAGAAACTGTCTTTTCCCCATTGTAAATTCTTTCTTCCTTTGTCATAGATTAATTGACCACATAAGCATGGGCTTATTTCTGGACTCTCTGTTCTGTTGGTCTATATGTCTATTTTTGTGCCAGTACCATCCTCTGTTGATTACTACAGTTTTGTAGTATATCTTGATATCGGAAATTATGATACTTCCAGCTTTGTTCTTCCTTCTCAAGATTACTTTGGCTCTCATAGTCTTTTGTGGTTCTGTACAAATTTTAGTATTATTTGATCTAGTTCTGTGAAAAATGCTCTTGGTGTTTTGATAGAGATTGCACTGAATCTGTGAATTACTTTGAGTAACATGGACATTTCAACAATATCAGTCCTTCCAATTCATAAGCATGGGATAGCTTTTTATTTGTTTGTGTTATCTTTGGTTTCTTTTATGAGTGTTTTGTAGTTTTCAGAGTATAGTTCTTTCATGTCCTTAGTTAAGTTTAGTCCCAAGTATTTTATTCCTTTTGGTGCAATAGTAAATGTAATTGTTTTCTCAGTTTCTCTTTCTGGTACTTCATTATTAGTGTATAGAAATGCTACCAATTTCTGGGTATTAATTTTGAATCCTGCAACTTTATTGAATTCATTTATTATTTATAGTAATTGTTTTGTAGGGTATATAGTATCATGTTATCTGCAAGTAGTGACAATTTAACTTCTTCCTTACCAATATGTATACCTTTTATTTATTTTTCTTATCTGATTGCTGTGGAAAGGACTTCTACTGCTAATGTTGAATAAAGTAGCAAGAGTAGGCATCCTGGTCTTGTTCCAGATCTTAGAGGAAAAGTTCTGTTTTTTACCATTGAGTATAATGTTAGCTGTGGGTCTTTCATATTTAGCCTTTATTATGTTCAGAAATGTTTCCTCTAAAACCACTTTGTTGAGAGTTTTTATCATGAATGGATATTGAATTTTGCCAAATGCATTTTCAGTATCTGTTGAGATGAGCATGTGATTTTTATTCTTCATTTAATTGCTGTGATTTATCACATTGATTAATTTGTGAAAATGGAATCATCCTTGTATCCCTGGAATAAATTCCACTTGATCATGGTGAATTATTATTTAATGTATTGTTAAATGCAGTTTGCTAATATTTTATTGAGTATTTTTGTATCTGTGTTCATCAGGGATATTGGCCAGTAGTTTTCTTTTTTTGTGGTGTCTTTGTCTGGTTTGGTGTGAGGGTAATGCTGACCTCATAACATGTATTTGGAAACTTTCCTTCCTCTTTTGGTTTTTGGAATAGTTTGAGGAGAATAGGTATTAACTTTTCTTAAATGTTTGGTAGAATTTGCCTATAAATCCATCTGGTCATGGACTTTTATTTTTTAGTAGTTACTTGATTACCAACTTAATTTTGTTGCAAATAATTGATCTGTTAAGATTTTCTATTGCTTCCTGAAATATTCTATTTCTTTTTCTGTTTCTTTCAGTTTGGAAAGAATGTATATTTCTAAAAATTTATCCTTTTCTTTTAGATTAATCAAGTTGTTGGCATATAATTTTTTTTGTAGTATTCTCTAATGATACTTTGTATTTCAGTGGTGTAGTTGTTACTTCTCCTCTTTCATTTCTCATTTTATTTATTTGAGTCCTTTCTCTTTTTTTCTTGAAGAGTCATTGATCTTTTATATTGTTATTTTTTGTTGTTGTTTGATTGGTTTCTTGAGTCTCTATGTCATTTGTTTCTTCTCTGATCTTCATCATTTCTTTTCTTCTCACTTTGGGCTTTGCTTTTTCATCTTTTTCTAGTTGCTCTAGGTGTAAGGTTAGATTGCTACTTGAGCTTTTTCTTGTTTTGGAGGTAGGGCTTTATCACTATATATTTCCCCCTTAGAACTGCTTTCACTATGTCCCAAATATTTTGGACTATTGAATTTTCATTTTCACTTTTCTCTGTGGATTTTTAAAATTTCTTCTTTGATTTCTTCATTGACCTGTTGGTTGTTTAGTAGCAAGTTTTTTAGCCTCCATGTGTTGCTGTTTTTTTCTAGTGTTTTTTTTTCTCTTGTGATTGACTTGTAGTTTTATATCATTGTAGTTAGAAAGCCTGCAGGTATGATTTTAGTACTCTTAAATTTATCAAACTTGCTTTGTGGCCTAACATCTGATATATCCAGAAGAATATTCCATGTGCACTTGAAAAGAATGTGTGTTCTGGGGGCACCTGGGTGGCTCAGTGGGTTAAAGCCTCTGCCTTTTCCGCTCAGGTCATGATCTCAGGGTCCTGGGATTGAGCCCCGCATCGGGCTCTCTGCTCAGCAGGGAGCCTGCTTTCCCCTCTCTCTCTGCCTGCCTCTGCCTACTTGTGATCTCTCTCTCTGTCAAAATAAATAAATAAAATCTTTAAAAAAAAAAAAAAAGAATGTGTATTCTGTTGGTTTTGGATAGAATGTTCTGTTTATATCTTAGGTCCATCTGGTCTAATGTATCATTCAAAGACACTGTTTCCTTATTCATTTTCTGCCTGGAAAATCTATTCATTGATGTAAGTAGGTGTTAAAGTCCCCTGCTATTCTTGTATTAACATCAATTTCTCCCTTTAAATTTATTAATATTTACTTTATGTATTTAGGTGCGCTCTAGTTGGGTGCATAGATATTTGTAATTGTTATATCCTCATTGTCATTGTGGATTGTCATTATGTAATTCTCTTCTTTGTTTCTTGATACAGTCTTTGTTTTAAAGTCTGTTTTACCTGATATAAGTATTGCTAGCCCAACTTTTTTCCCCCACTTCTATTTGCATGGCAAATGTTTTCCCATCCCTTAACTTTTTGTCTGTATGTATCTTTAGGTCTTAGATGAGTCTCTTGTAGGGAGCATATTAGATGGGTCTTGTTGTTTTTACCCGTTCTGCCATCCTATGTCTTTTATTTGGAGCATTTAGGCCATTTACATTTAAAGTAATTCTTGACATGTATGTACTTAGTGCCATTTTGTTAATTGTTTTCTGGTTGTTTTTGTAGTTCTTCTCTTTTTCTCTTTGTGATTGATGAGTTTATGTAATATTTATTTTTTGTGTATCTAATATAGGTTTTGAGTTTGTGATTACCATGAGGTTCATACATAACATCCTAAGCATATAGTAATTTATTTTAAGTTGATGGTCATTTAAGTTCAAATACATTCTACAAAAACTTTTTCTAACTCCCCTGTCCACATTTCATGTATATGCTATCATATTTTGCATCTTTTTATTCATAATTGTTTTATGTTAATTGTGGCCTTTTCTTTTCCACTTAAAGAAGTCCCTTTTTTTGGTGTGTACATACACATGGAGGTTTTGGGTTTAGGGTCTTCCTATGTCACCATCTTGGACTGAAATATCCTGTACTTTCAACAATATGTTATGTTAACATTTCTTAAATGTGAAGATTTATGCTAATATACTCTGCATATTTTTTGCCTTCTCTGTGAAAATAAGAGAATAGTATTTAGTTTTTGTCATATTGCAGACTAATTATGTAAATAAAACTTTTAATTACAAGAGTAGAGTGACTGCAGAGCTCATTAAAATTTTGTCTAGAGAATTGTGGGTTGGGGACCCAGCTTAACAAGTGATTGTCAGTAAAATGTGGTTTGAAGGCATTTCCCTTGGAGTTCCTGTGGTTGGGCCCTTAGTGTCATAAGGAATGTAAATAAAACAGAACTGACTTGCATACATTTATTTGCTCATTTATCATATATCATAAATATCATATATTTAATACACAGATGTGCATAAAATCATATAATATGTGTCAATTACTAGGAACTTGAAGCCTAAATTCAAATAAGGGACAACAGTAAATAATTAAGCAAATGGGTTCAGATTGAGATCTCAGAAAAGATGGGATAAAGAAGTACAAATGGCATCATTCAGGGCATTGAAGGTCATAGTCTGGAGGATGTTTTTATTCAGTTGCAGTAGAAAGCCATTGGAGAATGCTAGAGGACTAATGAGTTGTGATTTATTTTTTTTGGAACATAAATTTATCTACTTTAATGAAAATGATTTCATTGTGCACAGAAGTAGAGTATATAAGACCTGCCAATATGGAACTTCTGCTGAGACAATGAGAGACTGGAATAAGGAGGAGGTATGGAAATAGAGAAAAGAAAATAAATTTGAGTTATATCTTAAAGTAGAACTTTGACAGACTTCGGTGATGGATTTGATATTAGGATTGATATAAAGGCACAAATCAACAGTGATTTTTTTTTTAACACTTGAAGGATGATGATAATGCCATTTGCTGAGATGAAGAAACAGTGAAAAGGAGAAATACCAAGACTTCTGTGAGACTAAAGAAGGTAGTGTCTTGTACCAAGTCTGACTCAAGCTTACAACTTTCAAAATGTTTTATAAAGCTAACAATCATGATAGCTCTTCCAGTTTCCTCTCAATTGAGGGAACTCCCCATAAACCATATGAAATGTCCAGAAGAGTGGCTTTTGATGATTCTGTCTCTTCCATTTACTTCATTGTCTTGTTAGATATTAGGTGGTATACTCTGCAACAATTTACCTGCAATATCTGGCCATTCCACAACCTCTGTATTCTCTCACCCTCCATAGTCCAGTTGTGCCTTGCTGATTCCAAGTTATCTAATTTATGCATGAGATCAGTGAAATTGAATTCCTATACCAGGCAAGGAATACTATTGATAGAGAAGCAGGAGACACATTCTAAAGCAATTACCTAGGTACAAAGGAGAGTCATTATATAAAAAAAACAAGATTTTATCTTTGTAGAATAACTAATTCTTCATACCAGTTATTAGCACATAGAAAATTTTAAAACTCCTGTCCTTCACTGAGTATGGATATTGGTAGTACAACACATTTGTAGGTACACTTATTGCTATTTATTTATGTCATTCAGTACAATACTACTCTGATATTCAGATGTCATACAAGTATAAGAGTCTACATATACTACAAAAATACTAAATTCTTGCCTGTTATAAAACATTGTGATAATGATAAAGGCATTATGATATGTTAATGATGATGTTGCTGCTGCTGATTTAACAGAAAGTCCATGTTCCCTGATCATACTTTCCTACTAAAGCTTTAGCACTCTTTGAAAACCCCCTTTGCTGCCAGTAATATTAGTGATGATGCAGAGAAGACAGGTCAAGAAAATGAGAAAGGCAATACGAAAAAAAAGGAAGAAAGAGAAAAAGAGTTGTAAGAAATTAAGTTGATATCTTTTCAATGCTGGAATCTGGTGTGATAGATTAGGGTCTTCCAAGAAAGTATTGGGTTGTCCTCCCAAAACTTTCTTCTTATCCTTTCAGAAGATTCTGTCTTTGCATATCTCTCTTAGGTCTTTAAGGCATTCAAACTTATTTATGCTGGATGTTACAAAAGAAACCTAAAGCTGGAAACAGATTCGTAGTAGAATGTAGATTATTTCAGATTGCCTTCTATCCTTACCACTCTCATTTGAGTCTGACTATGAGTGTAATTTAAGTAGAAATCCCAGCTTTTCCTCTGTCCTATCAATCTAGCATGCTATTGTCTTCTAGCAATTATTTTGGGTTATATTAGTCATGCAGCAAGTTAATGGTTTCCTTGGAAAGATTCCTGCAATATTTTGGCTCATGCATTTCTAAGCATTTAATCTAAAACTAGACAAAGCTGTGCTTCCCAGACTCTGAATTTTATTTTATTTGAATACTAGAGCAGCAAAGATGGAGATAATTAAGTCACCATTAGCCAATTCGCCAATGTTTCTTCCTTTTACTAAATTCACAACTTGTTATTTACTTGCTTACAACTTTAATGATTTACTTGTTTATTTCAGGAAGATTTGAGAAAATCGGCCGTGAAGTTGACATATTGAACTAGATTTATACTTTTGATTTTCAACTTATTTTAAATATAAGGAATAATCTTAGTTCTATAAATTGTGGCATTTTAAAATTCCCCCTCTAGTATATAAAGGAAAAGTATATTTTAATAATATATAGCATATTTAGTGAGGATAGGCTTGTTTAGCCCTTTTATCTTTCTCCCTTGATATCTGGTATCCACCATCCTATTTTTCCTCCACTTTTTCTCAGGCCACTTATCCTGAACTCCGACTGTTTCTTGCTCTAAGGAGTCAGGACTGAAACCAAAGAAACTAGAGTCCATTGCTCTTGCATGAGTTTTGTACAAATTTTCTGTGCTGTCAGGGTAAACCATCTACTAGTGACTCACTCTTTCTTAGTAATCCACCTTTTAGCAATGTCCTTATCAGATGAAGCAGATAAAATTTTGGTAGTGACTGCCAGAATGCTCTAGAGAGGGTAAAAATAGACCATGCTCTTCTCCAAAAGAAAGTACTTGTATAATTATAGAATCATGTTCCTATTTGTGCAATTTAATTCTGAAGAATATTGCTCAAACATATATTCAAATAGAATGTTTCATCTAATACTATATAGATATCTTAGATATTTTTCATTTCCATTTTTATATACATCAAAATGAAGTGGGTTATGTTTTTGAAGATCTCTAATGTAATGTTACTATTTAAATTTCACTGAACTCTGTGGTATCTGTATAGAACTTAAAGGAAGTGATCTACTTTGAGGCAGAAGAACAACAAACCTCAAAAATATCGGAAATCAGCCAAATAATGTAGTGTTTTTGCAGAAAGAGATGAAACAATAAAATACTACTTCCCTTTTTAAAAAATCTTCCAAGTTTTAACAGTTATTCATTGGCATCTCTGCTCAATAAACAAGAAAGAAGAATTTTTAAAACAATTTGGCACTATGATTTGGAGATACTGTAGGAGCACACTCTTGAGCTACATTTTTAATATAGTTTATAATTTTGACATTTGAATGCCTTTGACTTCCCCTGCTTCTCACTCCTTTACTGGTCAAAGGTTTCTGCAAGGTTTAACTTTAACCAAACACAGAGGGGTCAAGCAATTCACTTAGCTCAGCAACTACCTGGCGTGGCTTACTATTAAAGGAATATACATTATTTATTTTTAACTAAAGAGAAAAAGTCAAGAAAGATTAGAGAAACAGAGAAATGATTTTATGTGTAAGGGAGAAGGCTATTAGCAGCATAGGCTGTTATTCAGGAAATGCTAGTTTGTAAAGGAAAGATTGTGTGGCTCTACTCAGCCCCAGCTAACCCTAGAGATTCATGGGCTTAATATTAGCCCCGGATGTGCAGAAGAGACTAGATGACAGATTCAATGTTTTTGTTTTCAACTTGGACAATGCCAGTGATTTTGATAGCTTTAAGATTGACGGTCACTGCACACTTATTTTAGTATTGCCTCCAATTCCTCTTGCTTACTACCACACTAGAGAATTATAAAGTGATGACAGAGGATGGACTTAAATAAACCAGGAATAAGAAAGAAAAGATCCAAATTCTTCAGAACTTAAGTAAAGAAGTGATAGTCAGACAGATACTTGTCAGCTACCTCTTCTAACTTCTAGGCATTCTGCTATGATTCTTGACCAATTAGTATATGAAAACAAGGTTCCATTTAAGGCCTTGGGTGCATGAGTCTTGTTCTAATAGAGGGTGCCACTGTGTTGATTTCAGGGAAAATAGATATAACAGTATGAATTTAGGGTCATATCCAGGAGTGAATTTGTACTCATTATATTCATGTGATGATCATCTCTCATAAGCCTTTCATGGTTATTTTATAGGTGGTAAAGTTTGGGATCATTATATGAGGCCCAGCAATGATAGAAAATTAGCCTTACTCTTAGGCTCAATTTGAAGCTTAAGAATTAATGGGAAATTTCTACTATTCTAAGAAGTGCTTTCTGATCCTACCTAGAAATCATAAATAATATCTACATTTAAAATTATGACAATAATGATTATTTTATATTTATACAATGCCATATAATGTATACATATCTTTATCATTTCCTAAACTGTATGTTACATAAAGATGAATATTTTTCCATGATTTTCCTGTTCGCTATTATAGAGCTGTGAATAAAAACAAGCATTATTTTTCTGACAGGGAAAAGAAGGCAAAGAAAAATAATAATTTGCCTCTGGTTACATAGATCAGTAAGTCATTGATTCTGGGTACTGTCCTGATTTCATGACCCTAACAATCTCTGTAAGACCTCTGAAGTAAGCAGTTGCATTTTGTAATTCACTGTTTGATAATGTTCTGACTAATGTGTTGATCTGCATGTTTATTCAAATGCTGGGAGAAGATAGTTTTCATTCTTCATTTTTTTCCTGATTAGGAATCTTTTCCACCCCGTGCATTGTACTCTTGATTGAATCCTTAGCTTCTTTAGAGAATTGGTGTCTCTCTTGTTTGGAATGGTGGCCATTGGTGTGTGTGGAATTACTGAGTAATGTCTAGGAATCAGAGTTCTAGTGTGACCATGCTGGTAGAGATGAATGACAGATGAAATTGTCATAAAAAGAAATAGGAATTCTCTCCCTATAAATCTGTAAGTGTACATTAAAAGATTTCTTAATTATGGACAAGGATTAGCCAAGATCTATAAAGATCTTATCAAACTCACAACCCAAAAACAAATAATCCAGTCAAGAAATGGGCAGAAGACATGAACAGACACTTCTCCAAAGAAGACATACAGATGGTTAACAGATGCATGAAAAAATGTTCCACAGCACTTGCCATCAGGGAAATACAAATAAAAACCACAATGAGATACCACCTTACACCAGTTAGAATGGCTAAAAATCATAAGACAAGGAATAACAAAGGTTTTTGTGGATATGGAGAAAGGGAACCCTCTTATACTGTTGGTGGGAATGCAAATTGGTACAGCCACTCTGGGAAACAGTATGGAGGTTCCTCAAGATATTAAAAATAGAGCTACCCTATGACCCAGCAATTACACTACCTTGTATTTACCCCAAAGATACAGATGTAGTGATAAGAAGGAGCACATGCACTCCAATGTTCATAGCAACAATGTCCACAATAGCCAATAGTAAAAGGAGCTGAGATGTCCTTCAACAGATGAATGGATAAATAATGGGTTCAAATATATAATGTAATATTACTCAGCCATCAGAAAGGATGACTACCTACCATTTTGCATCAACATGGACGAAACTGGAGGGTATTATGCTAAGTGAAATAACTCAAGCAGAGAAAGACAATTATTATATGGTTTCACTCGTGTGGAGTATAAGAATAGCACAAAGGACCATAGGGAAAGGGAGGGAAAACTGAATGGGAAGAAATCAGAGAGGAAGACAAACCAGAGAGGGAGAGACTCAGGCTTCCAGGAAACTAACTGAGGGTTGCAGAAGGAAGGTGTATGGGGAGGTAGGGTAACCAGGTTATGAGTATTAAGGAGGGAAGGCGATATGATGAGACTGGGTGTTATACACGACTAATGAATTGTTGAACACTACATCAAGAGCTAATAATGTACTATATGTTGGCTAATTGAACTTAATACAAAAAGTTATGGACAAGGACTGTTCTATGTATATTTCTTACATTAGGTTGATTGCCTGCCCCGTTTTGATTTTCCGTGAAGATCACTTTTTGAACTATTTGCTGAGGAACACCTGGGTGGCTTGGTTGGTTAAGCGGCTGCCTTCGGCTCAAGTCATGATCCTGGGGTCCTGGGATTGAGTCCCGCATTGGGCTCCTTGCTCACCAGGGAGCCTGCTTCTCCCTCTGCCTCTGCCTGCCTCTCTGCCTGCTTGTGCTCTCTCTGTGTCAAATAAATAAATAAAATCTTTAAAAAAAAAAATAAATGAACTTTGTTGAAAGAGGTCTCATTAATAGCTGCTGGATAAAACCAGTTTTCAGTTTATTTGGTATCTAGAGCATTGAGATATGACAGTTGGAACTTATGATGTCAGTAGCTATTGGAAGCTTTGGGCTTTTCTTTTTCAATTCAGTGTTCTGTTATGTTTGGCTACAGTTTGTCTTCATTCCTGGATTTCAGATTGGTTATGATTCAACAGAGAGTAAATTTTCAGGCCTGTCATTGATATAATTTCTCCTACCATTCATGTTCTAATGCTACATATATGAAATATTATTATGCTTTAAGAAATAATTGCTAATGCTTATTAGAAATCACCTTATTAATCTTTTAACAAAAGTATCAGCTACTTTGAAATGTGAAATTTTAGGTTATCAACTTTATTTGGAGTTAACAAATTTAGAAGGTTGTTGCTATTTCCTTTTACTTTCATTACAAATTACTGATTTATTTTAGTGTTTGAAAATAGCTAATTATTTCAGTCTTGTCTTTCTAAAGATAATAAAGCTCCAAGGGATTAAGAGTCTTCTTAAAGTTAAATAACTGATTGATAGCAGACCAGGGCTTAGCATATCCAATTGCATAAGCATTGCTTTTTCAGATACATTATATGCAGAGTGATGTCTTTTCAAACATGCACAAAAAAGTATTTCTTATATTCTCTAAATCTCCTCAGGGCAGGCACTATGTCTTGTTAAATTCTATACATTCAACGCACAAACTTGTGCTGCCGTATTATAGATAATTTCTTAACAGTTGTGGAATTAATTAATTCATTCATTAATTAATACATGTTGAATATATATTTATGCCCTCCTGATACCTTTGAATTTTATTAATTAAAGTTTATTTTTTAGATTGGCAGTTTCTTATAAGGTTTAATACATACCTCCTAGTATGATTCAGCAATTCCTCTCTTAAGTATTTATCAAAAAGAAATGGAAACAAAAAAGTCTACAGAAAGACTTGTACATGCATGTTCATCATAGCTTTAATCATAATAGCCCCAAACTAAAAACAACCCAAATGTTTATCAACAGATGAACAAGTTGTTCATTCATGTATTCTAGATCTCCACTAATGCAGTTGTTTCATGTTGCACACTTGTTAAAATTCATTGAACTGTACATTTAAAAAATGATGATGTATTATTGTATGCATACTGAATCTCAAAAAAGTTCAATTAAAAATTAAAAGTGTGATTTTCTGTATCAGTTTTTAACCACTAAAATTATGGGGAGTAATTGATATCTATTAATATCTTCTATTTATATCTTAATCTGTAGTTAATTGTGTGAGATCTGTTAATCCAAACCAATGAAGATGAGATCTTTTGGAAATATTCTTTCCAACAAGCTCAGTTACACCTAATAAGCATATCAGCTATTACATATAAATGAGATATCGGTATAATGTTTATTCTAAAATATTACTCATTAAATCATATCCATGGCATTCCTTCTAGTGTGTTCTTGCTTTGATGATGTGCTTTGTTGCTAAAAACAGATAAAGATAGTTCTTTCCTTATCTAGGAGATTATTATCTGAAAACTTCAAAGCTTCCTGTGCCTATCTTTTCCAATGCAAGCCCATTATCTATGTCATGGGTAGTACTCCAAATTTCCCTACAAAGTAAATACAACACTTCACTTGGCTAACGATAATCTTTCAGGTTTGAAAGTCAAGGAATAAGCTAATGATATGTATATTTTTCTAAATTGTGTGAGAGATTGCCAGTTATTGAAACAAAATCTAAATATATTTATCTGTTATATTTAACAGAGCATTTAAACTAGGAATTGACAACTTGAGTGATAATTAGTGACTCCTTAGAGAAGTATTATGTTGACAACAGATGCCTCAAGAGAGAGGTTATGAGAGGACTCCATTTTTCTTTATAATGTGAATTTTATAGGTTAACTACATCCAGTTTGTCTTAGTAAAAAATTTAAGATTTTATTACTTATAAATATAATCAACCATTTAAAAATAAAATTCATTCTTATTTTTATTGTCATATCTATGGATGATGAAATTTATTTATTTATTTTTTTAATTTTATTTGTCAGAGAGAGCAAGCAGGGGGAGCCGCAGGCAGAGGGAGAAGGAGGCTTCCCGTTGAGCAAGGGACCGGATATGGGACTCCATCCCAGGACTCTGGGATCATGACCTGAGCCAAAGGCAGACACTTAACTGTCTGAGCCACTCAGGCATCCCTGGATGATGAACTTTAAACCTTTATCACCTGCTTTGTAAACTAATGCTTTGTTTTAATTGTTTAATTAAAAAAAAAAAAGCCCAATTACCTATTTTGTATTTAGAGTCTACCCTTTTCCAAAAAATATGAAATTATCATGAAACATTTTGTTTGTTCTGAGAGGGTAATGAAGTTTTAATATGCAGATTATATTTATAAATGGAAAAAGGAAGGGAAGGAAAAGAAGGAGAAGAGAAAGAGGAAGAAGAAGCAGAAGAAGAAAGCTTTGAATTATTCAGGAACTCAGCAGGTTTTGGCAGGGCCTGATGGCAGATTCAGGACATTATCTGTAATATATAGAGCAGATTAAGCAATTTTCCTCAGTAATGCCTGACTTTGCCTCCTCTGTGCAAATGGGTTTATTCTTGAAGCAAGGCCAATTGAAATCTTAAAACCAGCAGAATTCATCTTTTTCTCTACTTCAGTTCCTTCCACTTCTGAGTGCCTGTGATATGCCCAGAACTGCAAGAGGCCCCAGGATACAACAGTGAACAAGACATGATTTCTAACCTCAGGCCTGTACAGAACTAATAACCTGTATTGGGAAAAAGATACTTATATAATCATCAATGTGATAAATATGATACTAACATAAACAGAGTTGCTTATGGGTGCAGAGGAGGAAATATACATTTAAGGAAGACATCTTAGAGCCTTGAGAAGATGAGAAAGTATTCACCCAGGCAGTTCAGTCTATTCACTTAATCATTCAACAAATAATGCTGAACCCCCTGCTCTGTGATGACTGCCATATATACCATTGGGCTTGCAATGTCATCAAAGACCAACATCATCCCTTCCTCCCAGGTTTGCAATCACATAAATAACTATAATTATACACCATAGCAGATGCTACATATAAAAGTTTCAGGGTATAATGAGAGTATATAGGAGACCTGACTCTTTGGGGGGAAGCTAGAAGGTGAGGTCGAGGAAGACTTTCTGAGGAAGTGACTCTGGTGCTGAGATATAGAGATAAGTTGGAGTTATTATAAGGCAATGGCAAGGAATGGGGAAGAGTGCACAAGGCAGAGTGAGCAGGGTTACAAAGGCTGTGGCAAGAGAGTACGTGGTGTATTGACACAGTGGAAACAGCGTGGTGTGGCTGGAGAGCAGAATGCAGTGGATAGGAGACGCCAGACGTGGCTGCCAGGAACAGATCACCCGTGGCCCTGTAAGCCAGGTTAGACATGTAACCTCTTCTCAAGAGATTTAAACAGAGAAAATCCTGGTTAGAGTATTTTTTTTTTTAAGATTTTATTTATTTGACAGAGAGAAACACAGCAAGAGAGGGAACACAAGCAGAGGGAATGGGAGAATCTGGCTTCCTGCCAAGCAAGGAGCCGGATGGGAGGCTTGATCCCAGGACTCTGGGATCATGACCTGGGCCGAAGGCAGTCGCTTAACGACTGAGCCACCGAGGCGCCCCTAGAGTATTTTTAAAAATGCTTTTGCTTCAATTTGGAGAGTAAGTTTCAGGAAGCCGTGGCCAGGAAGCTATAGCAATATGTCTACATGATAGACCATAGTAACCTGGACTCAGTAAAGGTAGAAAAGAGGAATGGAAAGATTACAATTTATAACGTAAAATGAGCAAAATTTAGTGGCATACTGGCTATGGAGAAGGAGGGATAGAGCCAAAGATGACTGTCAGGGTTCTGGCTTGAAGAATTGGATGGATGAGCAAGCTATTCAATAGTGAACAATGGGAAGAGAACAGACTGGGAAGGCAGTCAGGAGTTTGGTTAAACTGGCTATTTAGAGTATCTCTAGAACATGCAAGTGAAAACATTGTGATTTGGATATATCAACCTGAAACTGAGATGCCTGCTAGAGATCTGTATGTAAAAGTCACAAAAATATGCCCAGTAACTGAAGACCAAAGGAAGAGTGTCTGTACAAGGAATGTACATAATGAAAAGAGACAAGGATCGAAGAATATGCCTTGAAGGGCATTTGACATTTAAGGATTGTTTTGAGAAAACTGAGTCAGCAAAGAAGAAAGAGATGGAGCAACCAGAAAAATAGAGGACATCCCAGGGGGATATGATACAGAAGTAAGGAAGGAGAGTGTTGAATGAAGATGGAGTACTCAGATGGGTTTAGCATTGTAGAAACTCAAGTAAGATCAGGGCTAAAATTGCCCACTGATTTAGATTACTTTGAAATGTCATGGATAAGCTGATTAAGAATTGTCACAGTAGGGTCATGGGATTTCAAGCTAAATGGGAGTGGTTTGATTAGTGAATGGAGATTGAAGAATTGGTAGAGTAAGTGTTAATTAATTTGTGCAAGAAAGGATGAGTGTAAATAGGGAGTAAAGGAGAGCTTTCATAAATTGCTGAGATGAATTTGGGGCCATATTGTGAAATTTAATTCACCAATAATACCTAATTACATTTTATGATGATTTTTAACTTATGAAATAGATTTACATGTTGTTTTTACTCCTATAATCTGTTCAATTTTAACTTGTTTCTGGCATTTTGGTACCTTCTCTCTGTTCCTCTCAATTCATACTTTTACTTGTCATACCATGACTAATTATTGCCATTGTATTTGCCTAAGATTCTGTCCCTCCATTCCAGCTTAACTAATCTTTTCTATCTGGTCAGACAAATATTCTAACCACAAGATACTTGTCTGTATCTTGTACCTTGGTATATCCAGTCTCAGTTTGACCTTCTTTTGGCTTTTGTTTTTCATGCCTTCATTGACTAAACCCATCAATCATACATGATGACCTCCTGGTTTTCCGGGGTCTTCCGAGCTTTGGCACAAGAGCCATGCCAGCTGAGACATATAAGTCCATGACTAGACTGTCAGTAATGTTAGACATTCCACAGTAAGTGTTTAATAACTTTAGGTAAGCAATTGTTCCTTTCCAAAAAGTCAAATATCTCTAAACATGGTAATAAGAATTATCACCTTAATGCAATTTCAGTTCCCTTTTTCATTTGTTTCAAACAAATTTTTATTACACAAAGGTTGTCACATAAGTGATTATCTCTCTACTTTGTGCACAATTATTCTTACTCTCCCAATAAAGGCTGCTGCTTAACTTGCCGTCTGGCAAGGGCAAGCACTAAAATCCTGATTCTTAACAGAATGGTAATACAAATGCCTCTGTGATTTAAGTTGAAAGCAGTGTTTTGGTACCTGGCTCTTGCACTCTGTTATCAGGAATGTACAAATGTCTTATTCAAAAATACAAAATAAATTGTCTGTAGGCATGGACAGTGACAACAGTCAACCATTATATGTTATCAACTGAAACCAATAAGATAGTTGTAGTGATTTTCTTTAACATCAGCCAGCCTTTTCTTCAGTCATTTCCTTCAGCTGACTTCTCTGAAGTTATTGGTGAGGAGCTTACCCTTGAGCTGCCTCTCACAGTTCATTAATAATGGTAAAGCACTATTCTAGGAATCAGAACATGCCATATATAACCTTACATTCCACCCATTCTGCCCATTCCTGGATCCTTCTCTTCTTTAGGAATTTCAGGGACTACATCTTCTGTAATTAACAGAGAAGCCACTCCAGTAGCATCCAAGAAAGGTGTTCTCACAACCTTAGTTGGATCAGTGATTCCTTTTTCCACCATATTCACAAAATCTCCAACTATAGCATCATAACCGACTTCTGAGGAACTCTGCATAATTTTCTCAACTATCAGTGATCCCTCAACACCTGCATTCTTAGCAATGGTCATTGTAGGAGTTTTGAGTGTTCTCTTGTAATTTCTATGCTGATTTTTTGATCATTAGTCATAAATATTGAATCTAAGGCGGGAACATGCCAAAGAGGGCACAACACCCTGCCAGAACACTGCTGTCTTCAGCAGCTTGTGTAGCATTGAAGGAAATTATAACTTTCTTCATTCACTTCAACATCACTTGTCCCACCAAACTTAAGCACAGCTACTTCTTCTGAGAGTTTGCCAGAAGTTCATTCAGTTTTTCCTTTTCATATTCATAGCTGTGACATCTAACTGCTCAATGATTTCTTGAATATGGTTTTCAACTTGAGCCTTGTCACCTTTTCCTTTTAAGAGCATGGCATCATCTTTGATCACAGTGACCTCTCCAACTTTTCCTAAGTCATGACGCTGAACATCTTCAGGATTTAGAGTCAGTTCTTCTTCTCTACACATTGCACTACCGGTAGCAATAATCATGTCTTTAAGCCCATTCTTTCTATTGTCATCAAAAGCTGGAGCTTAGACTGCTATTGCCTAAATATTAACTTTTAGCTTACTCAAAATGAGTATACTCAGAGCTTCTCCATTAACATCTTCAGCAGTTATGACCAGGGGCTTACAGTGAGTGTTGGCAATTTCAAGAGCAGGTACAATGGACTGAACACTAGAATTTTCTTTTCACTCAGTATAACATAGGCATTTTGGAATTCACATTTCTGAACTTTTGATGTATTAATAAAGAGAAATATATCCTTGATCAAACTTTATGTCTTCAATAACTTCTAATTCATCATTTAGTTTTTCCATCCTTTCATGAGATGACACCCTTTCTTCCAAACTTTTTTATTGTATCGGAAAGGATTTTGCCAATTTGTCACCATTTGCATTAATCTTAGCATCCTGAGCAATTTTTTCAGGAGTCATCACAGGTCTAGACTACTCCTTAAGTTCAACAATTACAGCCTCAATAGTAAACAATACACCTCTCCCAATTTCCACAGGATTAGCAATTTTGCTAATCTTTTCAAAGCCTCCCTTGGCAGTAGAGTGCACCAAGACACTGGTAGTGGTGCCATTCCCAACTCCTTCATTTGTGTTATTGGCAACATCTTGAACAAGTTTGACGCCAATATTTTTATATTTATCTTTTAAGTCATTTGACTTTGCAACAGTCACACCATCTTTTGTTACTTTGAGACTTCCCCAACTCTGTTCAATAATTGCTGTTCTTCCCTTTGGCCCTATAATAACAGCTCCAGCGTTGGCTAATAGGTCTATACTTTGAAGCATTAAAGCTCAGGTATCTGCACCAAATTTTACATCTTCGGCATAGACCCAAGTGAGATGAGGAGCTGGTGCCCTGGATGCTGGCCTAATTTGACAAAGACTGCAGGTAATCCAAACATTTCTGTGGGGTAGTGGTAGGGTGAGCTGGTGATGAGGTAGGCTTTCAGAGGCCAATAAGGGCTCAGTTCCCTTTTTCAAATGAAAGCTAGCCAACTGTGCCTTCCTTCAAAAGTTGACAGGTGGAAATAAAATTTTTATCAGGGGAGAAGTTGGAGAGAGATCAGAGACTTGCCTCTGTCCTTTCTCTGATACCCCCATATCCTTATTTATAAAATGAAGAAAATAACTTTTCCACATTGATTTTAAGAAGATTAATTGATGTAAAGATAAAACATAATTAATAATTATTATCTGTAAGTTAAATGGAATTAGATATTTTGAGTTAGGTGTGGCAATTCATATCCTATGAATATTGTTTTCTTTGATTTTAAAGCTTCTAACTGGACATCACAGGACTATTTTATTTATAATTTCTTTGCCAATCAGTGTATCTTGCCATATGCCTTGTAAGTGGCAAATAAGTGGCATAAGCTAAATATAATGAAAGTGAGAACCTACTTACTTTTCCTGAAAGTGTTAGGTCATGTGATGGGCATTCCTGGTAAGTAAAATAGAAAGAGATCGTATTCTTCCTGAAACTCATGTAATGGTGCTGATCCATCCAATGGTCCATGAAAACAATACCTGCTTATATAGCAAGTTACTTAATATAAGACAGTTTTGCATGTATAATATCTCATCATCAAAATGACCGTTTGAGAGTAATACGATTTTATAAATGTTTAGACAAAGACTCATATAAAAGTCTTAAAAATTATAAAATTTGCCAGAAGTCACACTGTAAGTAGCAAAGTGAAAAGTAAAACCAGGATTTCCTTTGTTCAATTTCCCTGGTCTGTGAAATGTTTTTTCACACAGCTGAGTAAGGAGTAGACTCATAAGCATACATCAGTCACCTGTGAATTAGTGGGGTATTCCTAATCTGTGAACTGGGAAGACATGCTTAGTTGTGGTATGTGTTCAGACACCAGCTTGCAAATGTTTTTAACTTCAGGCGTGATTTAGCCAAATAGATTAAACTAATTGAGGACTCAGTATTTAATTTTCCTTCACTCTATTTTGCATAGAGTAAATGTGTGATAGGATAATTCCACATCTCTGTTTTCAGATGGTGCTAACATAGAACAGTGTGTTTGGCAAGTGGACCAGAGTGTTACAGTGCCAAAAAACAATAATAAGAGTCTCTTTCTAATTTTCAAGAAGGTTAACTTTCTTAGTTATAAAGAAGTTATTTCTTATTTACGAGTTTGCAGATAATAAATTAATTTTCCAGGTTTTCTTTTTACTTCATTATTTTCTGAAAACTTTTGCTACAACTTAGTTGCTAATGAATGTTAATGGATGGCAAAAACCTAATGAAAACAAATAAAAAAGAAACATTAATACTAACAATTTAGGAACAGTTGATTCCTTCCAAAATTTTTGTGTTTGATGGACAAGATTGCTTGTGGTTTTGAGTTTATATTGCATATTAATAACAGTTGAAGTTCCTATTGTGAAAATTATTCCTTAATCTTACTAAATCTTTTATTTAGCATTCTTCAAAGGATGTGATAGGCCATAAGAAATAACAGTATTTCAGGAACTTTACCATCTAGCCTTGGAGCATAGTTTTTATGCATTGAAGTATAATTATAATCATACAACATTGTATCTCAGGGCACTTAGTTGTTGTTTTACAGCTGGCTTTGAATGCCTTCCGGAAATGATTTAAGTTGCTTCTATTATTTGTTGTTGCTGCATAACAAATAGCCCCAAAATTTAGTTGCATAAAATAAAAGTCATTTTATTATTGTAGGGGTTTTAAGGGATTTGAGGGACTAATCTAAGGAATAACATATGATCATGAGGTGACGGTAACCTAGAAAAGCTTTCTTGGGCTGTTTTGACAGGTTTGCGTGTGGGCAAATCCCTCAAAGCAAGAGTCTGTCCAGAGGCTTCTGCAGGGGTTTACTTGTCTAGGAGATCTAGTAAACGTTGATCACCAGCTTGGGAAAACTCTTTGAGTCAGAAGGCTCTGAAGAACAGTGGCAGCTTGGAGTCTTTGAACCGCTGGCTTATTTTATCTATGGCTGGCAGATGTTGGGTGAGGCTTCTCAGGATATACAAAGGAGGCAGGCCTTAAATGGCCAAAAATTTGCTTCTTTGAGCTATTTCTAAGACAATAGGATGTGTAAATTTTGTGCTTGGCATTGGAGGGATTTTGAGCTAACAGGTCTTAGTCTGCAGTGAAGAGTAAATAACCTGGAGGCCAATCACAGAAGCCTTCTTTTAAACTCATTTCTGTAACAATTATGCTTAGTTCTGTGAGTTGGGTCAGAAATTACATCAGAATATGGAGAGAATGGTTCAAGCCTTCTTGCTTTCGGAGGTCTTATCTGAGATAACTGGAGCCCCGGTGGTTGGAGATGGTTGGATGAGTCAGCTGGAGCCAGTTTGGCTGTTTGCCTTATTTCTGGGTACTTCTCCACATGACTTGTCCTGGGACTGAAATGTCTAAGAAAGTATCTTCACTGACCTATATGATGCTTGGATTTAGATCCTTAAAAAACTGAGAGCTAGCCAACCATCTCTCTCCCTCTCACTCTTTCTCTCTGTGATTCTCTCTCTCATGTTGGATTTTTTCCCAGCATGGTGGCTTCTAGGTGATATGGTTTGGGAATATAGGTCAGGTTCAGTGGAGTGAGGTCCGGAATCAACGTCCAAGAAAGAATTCTTGAGATGTCCTTGGTGCAAAAACGTCGTTTTATTAATGCACGGGGACAGGACCCTTGAGTAGAAAGAACTGCTGCACGGGGGTTGGGAGGGGGGGCTGATTATATTCTTGGGATTTGGGGAAGGTAAGGAAAAGTGAAGTTTCAAAAGGATTTTCATATGTTAAAGATACTGGAGTCCTTGCCATTGTCAAGGTTGTTTTTTCCTCTAGTAAGGCATTGACATTAAGACAGTTGGGAGCTTCTTGGAGGAATATAACACATATCCCACCCAGGACGGGGCTGGAGAGATTGCAAGGTGTCACTCTGTGCTTTTCCTCAGCCAGACTTCTCCCTCATCAAAGGTAGTTTGGCTTTTTATAAGGTGGGTCTGGCATCCCCCACAGCAAACAGTTAGAGAGATCTAGGTGTAAACCAGAAGATATTTTATGATGTAACCTCGGAAATAACACAGGGACACCTACACCGTCTTTGATAAAAGCAAATTGTGGAAAAAAAAAAAAGCAAATTATGGTGTCAGTCCATACTCAAGGAAACCTCAGCTTATATTTAAGGGAGTGAATAGTCCATTGGGGATTAGGGGACCATATTTGGATATTACTTCCACAAAGATAAACTTTTTTTTTGTTACAATTAACATTTTCTTTAAGTTTAATACCTTTTCCTCTTAAAAAATTCACTGGTTAATACACGATTTTCTAACTAAATAATATACATGGGAAAACATTTAATCTTTACTAAGACCCCCCTATTTTCCATGGGCTAGATTGAAAATTTAGTTAGATCTGAAATTGAATCAGATACATGCATATCAGCAGCATAAGTGTATAGTTAAATAAATGTATGTAGTTAAGAAAAAATCCGAATATTCAAATAGTTTTAATTAAGGGTTTTCTTAATTTTCACTTCTATATTGTGCAATGACCACAATTACCTTCAAAGAGCAGGGAAGCTATAATGTACTGTGTTAATAATCAGAATATCCCGGGGCGCCTGGGTGGCTCAGTCGTTAAGCGTCTGCCTTCGGCTCAGGTCATGATCCCGGAGTCCTGGGATCGAGTCCCGCATCGGGCTCCTTGCTCGGCAGGAAGCCTGCTTCTCCCGCTACCACTCCCTCTGCTTGTGTTCCCACTCTCGCTGTGTTTCTCTCTGTCAAATAAATAAAAATCTTTAAAAAAAAAAAAA
>CM053605.1:129072259-129110626 GCA_028646535.1 Procyon lotor
AATAATCAGAATATCCCAAAGATATCCCTATGTATATTGGAAATTGTGCTGTTGGCTGAATGAAAATAAAATGGGATTAGAGAAATTATGAATTCCTTAGAATGGAAATTATTTGGAATTGAATATAGAATTTTCATATTGTATTTGGTATTATTCATTCATTTTAGATATATTTCCAATTACTTTCTCTTTTGATTTTCATATTTCTGTGGAAATTAAGTGCAAAACTATTAAATAGAAGAACATTAATATCAAGATTTATTAAAATTCCTAAAAATTCTCTTTCACCTTGATACACATGAAAATGCTTATCACAGGCACACAAAAGGACATTATGAAGTGAACTTCACAAATTAGAAGTAAATTCAAATGAGTTCTAGAAAAATGAAACGAGGGATGCTTGGGTGTCTCAGTGGGTTGAGTGTCTGCCTTCTGTTCAGGTCATGATCCCAGGGTCCTGGGATCTAGTCCTGCATTGGGCTTCTTGCTCAGTGGAGAGCCTGCTTCTCCCTCTGCCTGTCAACTCCCTCTGCTTGTGATATCTCTCTCTCATTCTCTCTCTCTCTCTCTCTGTCTCTCCCCCTGACAAAGAACTAAATAAAATCTTTAAAAATAAAAAAAAGAAAATGAAAAAGAAAAGTGAAACAAGAGGGTGCCTGGGTAGCTCAGTCAGTTAAGTATCTACCTTTGGCTCAGGTCATGATCCCAGGGTCTTAGGAATACTGTGGGGCTCCCTGCTTCTCTCTCTGCCCCTCCTCCTACTCATTCTTTCAATCTCTCTCTCTCTCTCTCAAATAAATAAAATCTTAAGAAAAAAGAAAAATGAAACAAGAAATTTTGTGACCATTATGTTCAAATAAACAAACTATAACCTGCCTTCTATATACATATACATCAAATTCCCATATGTTGTTTTGTGCCATGAAAACATACTAGACAGTTTTTAAAACTAAAAAAAAATAGCATTCAAAATAAAACAGGGTATGCAATAGTAGGTATTCAGGCATATATGAATAGATGTGGCATGACATCTCAAAAAAAGTAGAATTTAGTTAATAATTAATTTAACCTTGCAAAATGATCAATAATTGGGCAAGTGTGACTAAGGATAATCTGCATGAGAAGTAGAATTTAATGTTGACTCTCAGAATAATGAGTGAAACCAAAAAAAGATCATACTCCATCATATTTAGTTGTGTGGAGATAGGCAGCTGAAACAAAAAATGTCAACCTTCATAAATGTTTGTATTTAACAAGTAACCTATGACACGGATTTTGGCCAGGATTATTCAAGAGTGCATGTGAGGGTGTGGGTGTGTATGTATGTGTGTGTGTGTTGTCTCAGAAAAAATAATGAACAAAATAAGTATTGAAAGAAATAGAGTGAAATTACCTGAGAAGCTGAGATACAGGAGAAACTTAGAATGAACAATCAAGGTTTGAGTATATGCTTTACCACATCCATGTGGTTGGATATGGTAACTCCACAACATTTTTTTTAAGTTTGTATTTAAGTTTGAATTTAAAATTCCAGTTAGTTAGTGTAATATTAGTTTCAAGTGTACGATATAGTGATTCATCACTTCCATACAATACCTGGTACTCATCACAAGTGTGCCACTTAATCCCTATTACCTATTTCATCCATTATCCCTCCCCACATCCCCTCTGGTAACAGTTTATTCTCTATATTTAAGAGTCTATTTCTTAGTGTGCATCTTTCTCTATTTTTCCCCCCTTTGTTTCTTAAATTACACATGTGAGTGAGGCCGTATGGTATTTGTCTTTCTCTGATGAGCTAATTTCACTTAGCATAATAGTTTTTAGCTTCATCCATGTCATTGTAAATGCCAAGATATCATTCTTTTTATGGCTGAGTAATGTTCCATTTTATATATATACACCACATCTTCTTTATCCATTCATCAGCCGATGGTCACTTGGGCTGTTTCTATAGTTTGGGTATTGTGGATAATGGTGTTATAAACATTGGGGTGCATGTATCCCTTTGAATTAGAATTTTTATAGTCTTTGGGTAAAATACCTAGAACTCCCCCAACTTTTCATTTCTCTGTCTCTAGAATGGGGATAATAATCCATTACAGAGTTGTGATGAAGATGCAATGAATAAGAAAAGAGAAAATTCTTTAAAAATTCTGGAGTGCTAATCAAAATTTTGATATGGAATTCAATTTAAATTTTCTTTTTTTTTAATTTTTATTAATTTATTTAACAGAAAGAGAGAAAGAGATCACAGGCAGGCAGAGAGGGAGGGGGAAGCAGGCTCCCTACTGAGCAGAGAGCCCAAGGCGGGCTCAATCCCAGGACCCTGAGACCATGACCTGAGCCAAAAGCAGAGGCTTAACCCACTGAGCCACCCGGGTGCCCCTCAATTTAAACTTTCATCCACCATATAGAACAATAGTGATGTTTATACCAGAAACTGCTGAGAAACTGAGTTTGCGTTAGTATGTTAACACAAGAAACAATGTGTATCAGTCAATTTTCTTGTTACTGAGAGTTTGTAATGCTGGTTTCTATTAGGATAATACTATTTCATGGCTGAGGGAAAGCCTTTATTTTCTATATGTATATAGCTGTTATCTTAATAAAGTTGTTATTGCACTGGGTTATTTGCATTGATTCAGGTTGCCTAGAATTTCCATTATGTAAATTTAGTCCCTACATGAAATAGTTTGTTTGGCAATTGCTTTCTCAATTTAAAAGTTTGTCTCACTTTAATACCCCTCCCCAAGCTTCAATTTTTTTTCTTTTATTAACTTTACACACTTGCAGTTCATTACTTATACAACTACTGGGATTAGAATGACATATATGGGTGACTCAGCTGTTCTTTTGATCTGGACAAGAGATATTATCATTTAATTCCTACAGACTTGGCAAATTTATGAAAGCTCAGTTTATGAAATTACTTGGCTAATATATCTCTGCAAAAAGACAATCTAGTAAGTAAATAGTGAGCGCAAAGTCTGGAAGATTGTTTTCTCTTAGACCAAAGAGAAAGACAAATCATGAAGCAATTTGTTCATCCCAAGAGCAAGGAGATGCATTATGTTCTACACCTGTTTCCAATGAATCTCTAATTGCTGTATTTTCTTAGGGAATATGGATTAGCAAAAAAGATCTGCACTCACTTCTAGATGAAGGAAAGTAAAATGAATAAGAATCACAGAATTTTTTGAGAGAAATTTAGAGATCCAGTATTTTTTAGACGTATTTGAGACATCAGAAGCCTCTCCTCCAATAAAATCGTGTAGCGGAGAGCTGGAAAATAGAGGTGCTCTATCAGTGCTTCTTGAACTTTAACGCAGTCGCCTGAGAGTCTTATTAAAATGTTGACTGTGGTCTGGAGCAGGCCCAAGACCCTGCCTTTCTCACCAGCTCCCAGTGGTCGCTGCTGCTGCAGGTCGAGAACAACACATGAGCAGCAGTAGTTGATTGGTACTAAATTTAGCTGAATGTTGGACACATCAGGGGATCTTTAGAAATACTGATTCCACATCCCTCCCCTCTTCCACCTGGGATTCTGACTTAATTAATATAGATATATCCTGGGTATTAGGACTTTAAAAGCTCCTGGGGCTATTCTAACGTGCAGCCAAGTTTGAGAACAGCTGCTTTGGTAAAAAATGTGCATGTGTGCATGTATGCGACTTGGAAGGAACGGGTGATACAGATCTTATTTATCCTTCCTGATATCTCTCTCCTACACCATGATAAAATACACTTAAAACAGACTGTGACTAAAACTATTCAGACCTTTTAATATAAATACATTTAAAAATGCATTGTGAGTAGAATTTTTGTTCTGTATTTCATTTCGTTTAATAATACAGCACAGGTGAACACACACAGAATAGCACCACCATTTTTAATGCTTGTGAAATATGAATGCTCTATGATTTGTTTTTATATTTATAAATAGTAAATATATTTATTTACTATTTATATATATTTATAATATTTGTATTAGGCATTTAGGATAGTTTTTTCCAATATTAATAAATATGGTGATGGATATTATGCATCAAATATTTTTGCACGTGAATATTTTATTTCCTTAGAATAGTAGAGTTCCAAGGTTAGGCAGTAGAAGCAGTTCAGCTTGGTGGGGAGGAGTATTTAAATCACTGATATTGTTTCAAATTGCCTGTGCATGGTGATAATAAAAGCAAACTGGCTTTTAGTCAGCTTTATTATTGTTATAAATTCTCTCTACACAATGCCCCTACTTATTGCCAGCACCCTGGGCATTCTGTTCCCACCACCATGAGTTTGGAATGAGTTCTAAGCAAGTGCCTCATAATTAATTTTCACAATCACTGGGTGGAAAGGTATGAGCTTTCCTAGGGTTATAGATATATATCTCTCTATTTTATGCAGAAGGTCATACAGTATATTAATAGCAAAATATAAATATAAATAGAAGAATGTTTATTTCAAACATTGAGTATCAGTACATTTAATATTTGACAGTTTTGCAAAATTTCTATTCTTTTTAGCTAGAGAAACGAAGTATTTGTTATGTCTGAAAACCATTTGTATTTCTTCTTTTGTGATTGTTTGACTAGTTATGTCTTTTGGCTGTTTTTCTAATTGTGTTTATATTTTCTTATTGATATGGAAAAACAAGTAAGCAAAGCTGTCATTTGTTTTCCATAAAATGTAAATAATTTCTTCAAGTTTGTTTTTGTCATCTTAATCTGTTTTTGAGGTGATTCTTTTTCTTTTCTTTTTTTTTTCTTATGTGTGGAAGTTGTGTGGAAGTTTATGTAAGTTTTAACATAAAATAAGTTTTATGTAGTTGGATCCATTGATCTTTACTCTCTGGTTTCTTCAGAGGTCTTAAGGCCTCTCCCACCCCAAGTATATGTAATTAGCCACCTAAATTTTTATCCAGAATTCTTAATATTTTTGTTTTCCTTTAGCTCTCTAATTCATTGGAAATTTGTTGATTAGCATTATATGGGGTAGTAATTTATTATTTTGTTCCCAAATGTTTAGTTGACAAAATAACCATTTACAGCTTTGTTCATCTAATACCGATTACCTCATATTATACTTTATCACCCAACACATTAAAATATACTTATATATGTTCCTGAATTATCCGTTCTGTTCTATTTTCATCAATTTCTTGTACTAATATTATGAGTTTCCATTATTTTGGCTTTAGAATACATTTAATATTGAGCAACAAAATTCTTTTTCAAGTAATCTATTTTCCTGTGATCATTTTTTCAGAAAAATGTGGAATACTTTTTTCATCTTAAGTAATAGTGTTTTGTAACTTTTATTTATAATCAGTACATTTATAAATTAATATATGTGGGCACTGGCAACTCTCTAGTAGAAGTCTTTCCATCCAGTAACATTTTGTACATTTCATTTATTTAAGAATTATTTTCTGATATTCAGGAAAATCAATTTTGTCTTTCTTACATTTATGCTTATATATTCTTAATTTTGTATATGTAAAAATTATACGTGTATACATATGTGGATTTGATGTGGGGAGGGAGTGTTGCTATCTGATCTAGGATAGGTTTCTAAAAAACATCAGGAAACCACCCCACCCTTTCTTATTTCCCTCGAGCTATACTAATAGCCTAGTCCCAAACCCTATATAAGACAGAGAAAAATAAAAATCAA
Source organism: Procyon lotor (assembly GCA_028646535.1). Lineage (NCBI taxonomy): Eukaryota > Metazoa > Chordata > Mammalia > Carnivora > Procyonidae > Procyon > Procyon lotor. The sequence continues at coordinate 129,077,933 of CM053605.1, forward strand.
ATGATTTTAAGAACGAAATATATGCATGCTATAGAGATGAGTGATTTGAAGTCCAGAGAGACTATCTTGCTTAAAATGATATTAGTAAGTATCAAAACTAGGAATAGGGATTCTGGCTAACTCAACTGGAAGAGCATGCAACTCTTGATCTTGGGCGTTGTGAGTTTAATTCCAACACTGGCTGTAGAGATTACTTAAATAAGCAAAACTTGAAAAAACAAACTAGGAATAGAATAAAAGTCAATGGGCTGAACCATACTAATTGCAAAGAACTTGTAATCTAGTTGAGAATATAAAATGAACACAAATGAAGGATTCTGGCAAAAACCTAAGACAGTGCATGGTGAAAGATAACCAGTTATAATAGAAATTCTGCATTATTGAACTTAGAAATGTGCATCAATATAAGTTATCATTTACTAAGTAAATGTATTTGTCCAGAGTTCATTATAATAGTAAGCAGAACCAGGAGGATGTGCTTGGTTAGTTCAGTTTTGTGACAGAGTGCCAAGGTCGATTTGTATCAACAAAGAAGTGAAACAGAACTGTCTAACAGTCCTGTTTAATGCACTCATTTTATTCAGCTGTACTTGGCAATACAAATAGAAACCTACAACTGATCTCCTGGAAACTCTTCCAGCTCAGCAATCTGTGAACAATATCAAAGGACCTTGAAACAAGTATTCAATAACTTTATGTTAAAGAAAGTTAATTTCACGGTACTTTTTTTTAATCATTCTCTGCATGTACTGAGACACACAGACCCCTGCTGCCACCACCATCACACACACCCACAAAATGCACAGAATCAGGATCATTAACTATTGAGTTTTGTAACCTACTTTTTATTTTCATAATATTCATGTTTTTTCTTACTTTCTATATCTTTATACTTTGTTTTCATAGCTTTTTATTCCCACCTTATTTATATAGAATTATATAAATTATTTTAAAATTCTAATATACTGATTTTACTTGTTTGGAAGACTTAAACTCTCATTTTTAGTACTAATAATTTTATTTAAGAGTAGAAATAAATTTTTATCCTAAAATAGTGAATAGGGAGAGGGTCTGCATTTTTCAGGTCCACATTTTCCCTCTACCAAAATTAAAAGGCAGGTGGAAAGAAATATATGAAACAACTATTTTTAGAAATTAAACCGAAGTCACAAAAAAAGGAGGGAAAGAAAGGAGGGAGGAAAAGAAAGGAAAAAGAAAGGAAGAGAGAGGGAGGGAGGAAGGGAAGAAAGAAAGAGAGAGAAAAAGAGAAAAAAGAAGGAAGGAAGGAAGAGAGAGAAGGAAAACAAGAATCAACATAGGACTGTGATTCCTGAGGAAAAGAAAATAAACGATGAAAGTCCCACAATCTTTTTAGGAAAGGAATCCCAAGGGAATCTAGCTGGATTGAGGGAATGGATATCAAAGTCTGGGGAGGCCGAGTTGGCTAAAATTTGAGTCAAAATAGTTGAAAGGAGAGAGATACAAGGAGAAAGAGCTCTAAAAATCTGCAGATTGTTCTTGTATCTTAGGCTCTATACCAGTCTATGCATGAATAGGGAGAAACTTGCATAGCCAGTGAAAGGTTTATGGGGAAGAAAAAGTTACCAGGGAATATTAAGTCCAATTTCCAAAGCTTACGTAGGATTATTAGCGTGAGTTTCTGTGACTCAGAGTGAAGAAATCTCGAAGAAAAGAGGAGACATGCAATGGAGATTCCAGAAGTACCATCCCTTAGTAGTGGGGCTAAAATAACAGTAGGAAAACTATTTAAGACTCATCTTTTTAAAGAAAAAAAAAAACCAAGATTTTAAATGATTAAGTTGATTCATAAGTAACTTAATTGCCTGCCAGAATGAACTCAAATAACTGAATAAAACTACAGCAATATGTAGCACTCAACAATGTAAAATTTTAAATGTTTACAATCCATTGAAAATTATTAGTATGTAAAGAAACAGGGATTTGTGATCCATAACCAGTAGAAAAATCATGTAATAGGAAGAGAAATGACAGATGATAAGATTAACAAAGACATTAAGTGAGCTATTAAGATATGCTCAATATGCTCAGAATTTATAGAAAAATATGAACCAAAAGGAAATTCTGAAAATGAAAACATTATATTTCTGAAATGTAAATTGTATTGGGCTGGTTTAATAGCTGATCAAACATTGAAGAATTAAATATAAGAACAATATAAGAATAAAACATTAGTGAACTTGAATAAATAGTAACAGAATTATACAAAATGAAGCACAGAATAAAGATTCAGTGAACTGTGGGAGTATATCAAGCACTTTAATGTATGAATAAGTGGAGTCTCAGAGAAAGAAAGTGCAAAAAAAAAATATTTGAAAAATAGTGGTTGAAGTTTTTCCAAATTTGAGAAAATTAGAAGCTCATAGATCCAAAAGTTTAATGAAATCGAAGCAATATATTACCAAGGAAGACCACACCAAGCACATCATTATCCAATTTATGAAAACCTAGGAAACCTAGGAAAAACAGAAAATCTTAATACCTACATAAGTGCAAAAATAATCACCATAGACTTCTCATCAGAAACTGAGAGCCAAAAGACAAAACAGTGACACCTTTAAAATGCTAGATGGTAATAAAGGAAAAGCTGTCAATACCACGTTCTATACCAGCAAAATTATCTTTCGAAAATAAAAGTGAAAATAGATATTTTTTTAAAGATTTTATTTAATTATTTGACAGATCACAAGCAGGCAGAGAGGCAGGCAGAGAGAGAGGGAGAAGCAGGCTCCCTGCTGAGCAGAGAGCCCGATACGGGGCTCGATTCCAGGACCCTGAGACCATGACCTGAGCCGAAGGCAGGGGTAAAGATACTTTTTCAGGCAAAAATAATGTAAGAGAAGGAAAATGATTTTAGATCCAAGTCAAGAAATAAAAAGTATTGAAAATGGTAAATATGTGTAATTAAAAAATTTTTTCATCTTTTAATTTTATTCAAAAGTCTGTGACCATTTTTTTAAAAAGATTTTATTTAGGGGCACCTGGGTGGCTCAGTGGGTTAAAGCTTCTGCCTTCAGCTCAGGTCATGATCTCAGGGTCCTGGGAAGGAGCCCCACATCAGGCTCTCTGATCAGCAGGGAGCCTGCTTCCCCCTCTCTCTCTGCCTGCCTCTCTGCCTTGTTGTGATCTCGATCTCTCTCTCTCTTTGGAGAGAGAGAGCAGGGGAAGGGGCAGAGAAAGGAGAGAGAATCCTCAAACAGACTCCCTGCTGAGTGTGCAGCCTGATGCTGGGCTCAGTCCCAGGACCTCAAGATCATGACCTGAACTAAACCCAAGAATCTGTTGGTCATTTAACCAGCTGAGCCACCTATGTGCCCCAAAAGGTGTTTAAACGAAAAATGGAACAATATATTATGGAGTTTCTAACATGTACCAAAAAAAACAAAGGCACAAAAGATGAAAAGAGGGATATAAATACATACGTTTCTTATACTATCAATAAATTGGTATAACACAATTGAAAGTAGACTGTGATCATTAAAAATGGATATTATAAACCCTAGAAAAATCAATAGAAAATAAAAGAGGCATAGCTATTAGCCTTAGTGTATATAACATAAAGTCATTGAAACTTCACAATTTAAAAAATCTAAGGAACAGAAAAAGGAACAAGTATCACAGAAACCATTAGGATTTTAAGACCAAGATGATAGTTTTAAATCAATCATATCAATAATTACATAAAATGTAAATGATTGAACACTCCCATTAAAAAACAGATTAACAAATTGGATTAAAAAGAAAAACTGGAGGGGTGCCTGGGTTGCTCAGTGGGTTAAAGCCTCTGCCTTTGGCTCAGGTCATGATCTCAGGGTCCTGGGATCAAACCCCACACTGGGATCTCTGCTTGGCCGGGAGCCTGCTTTCCCCTCTCTCTCTGCCTGCCTCTCTGCCTACTTGTGATCTCTCTCTCTCTGTCAAATACATACATACATATGTACATACATAAGAAAAACTGGGGGCGCCTGGGTGGCAAAATCAGTTGTGTCCTACTCTTAGTTTTTGGCTCAGATAGTGATCTAAGGATCCTGATATCAAGCCCCAGGTCGGGCTCTGCGCACAGTAAGGAGTCTGCTTCAGACTTTCTCTCCCTCTGCCTCTCCTCCTCATGCTCTCTCTCTCTCAAATAAATAAATAAATCTTTAAAAAAAAAAAAAGAACTGAACAATATGCTTTCTACAAAAAATAATAACAATAAAGACACAGATAACCGCAAGAAAAAGTGGAGAAATATACCATAGAATTACTAGTCTTTATAAGAAAGCTAGAATGGCTATACCTAATATCAGAAAAGTAGACATAAAAATGATGAATATTACCAGAAATGAAGATAATCATTTCATAATGATAAAGGGGTCAACCATCAAGAAGACATAGCAATCTAAAATATATGCATTCGATAGCACAACTTAAAAATACATTAAGCAAAAATTGACCTAAGTGAAAAGAAGAAATTGGTAAATCCACAATTTTAATTGGAGATTTTAATACTCCTCTCTTGATGTTCATAGGACAAGAAATAGAAAATTAATAAGGATAATAAAAAATTGAACAGTACATTTAATTTAATTTGATTCATTTCACATATATACAGCATCCTTACCCAACAGCTGCAGCATGTACACAAAAAGATCACATTAAATCCACAATAAATAAAAGCAAAGAGATAATGAAGACAAAGCAGTCAATAGATCCTGAGGTGTTTTACAGAATTAGAACAGACATACTAACTCACTGATGACACCTGAGGTTGTACATCCAATAATATACTAGAAACTTACAGAGGCCAAAAATCTTAATCACGAAAATTCTTTCAGGCAAGTACAATGTTATTTTTATCTCTCACAATACCTATAATGGTGCTGTGTACATAGTGACAGCTCAATAATATCTATTAAATAGAATTATTTTGCCTCATTGTATGTGTTTTACTAATGCCATCTCTGAATCCATCAATTTTGGGAACTCACTATTGGGACTAGTGCTGTTTTAAGAATTAAAAAGCCAAAGAGTATGTGCTATCAACACCAGTAAGCTTTCAGCAACCTTTAAAACTTTAGATATTAAAGTTTCTAGAAATGTTCCATCAGCTATGTGTGTGCCAAAAGTGATTTAAAATACACACAAGCAAGAATCAACTATGTGATCAGAAGGCTCAATCATGACTAATTCTCACCTTTATGAGAAGAGGACATAAGTGAAGGGTGTTTGGCAAGGAGTTAATCAGTAACTTCCTACCCATGATCCGAAAGGAGGCAGCTGTTTGAAATGGACTTGGTTCATTTATCTTCTGGTTGCAATTACTTCAGTGAAAAATGATTAATTATTTTGAGTGTTCTTTAAGTACAAGTTCATGTAGTTCCATATATTGGGGAGCATGGGCCAGTCAGATAGGGTTAGTAAGTAGGAAAAGAGAAAGAAGAGCTTGAATTGGAGATCAAGTTTTTGGTAAAAGATCCTCATTTTGCTGAGCAGTGACAAAGTTCATTCATGGTTCTTCAGTTTAATTCATTTCCTGAATTAAAATCTCTAATTTTGAAACTAGTTTTGCTCCTCTCTCATACAATTACATAGATCTCTGGTCCTTCCCTCAACATTGACCTGACTTCTAATCTGTTCAGTCTCTGTCTTCTTTTGTTTGTTTGTTTCTAGATTCTGAATTTCTTGAAAGCAGAGATCATGCTGTTTTGCTACCTGCTATATCCCGAGATATAGGGATATGTTCATTAAATGTTAAATGAATGAATGAATGAATGAATGAATGAATGAATGAATGATTAGGATTAAACAGCAATTTTAGTAGATTACTCAGGTGAGCTCCATCTTGGAGATCTTCTTTTCATTTTTAAATCTGACTTTTACCTTTGTTGGTCTGTCTTTATAATGTTAGATTTTTAAATATATTTTGCAGGCCCAGAGTTGGGAGTATTAATAGCAGTTATTCTGCTTTGTTATATAAATCTTAAGCATAACAAAAAATTTTTTCAAATGTCTGCTTTATAGCAATCACTAACAAGTAGTTATAATAATTAAATAAAATTTATAATACATACAATTTTTACATTTGAATTTTGTCTGAATTATAAATTACTGTCAAAGCTGTCTTTCTAGAACTTGAAACGTCTTTCTCATATTCACAGTACTTTCACTGGATAGAACAAAAACAATCTTATATAAAGCAAACTCTTCAGACTCTTAGTAAGCTCTTAGTAAGCCCATTTTATATTAACCTCTTAGTAAGCCCATTTATAAATTCTTTAAAATAGGATTTTAAGCACAGGTTTGCAAATCTATGTATTGAAGAAGAAATAATTTTTTGACAATCATGGAAAGATTAGCTTAAAGCACATCTTAATTATTTCAGGGGTTTTGCAACATTTTAAAATTTATTCTCAACGCTTCCATAGTAACACCCTACATGAATTCACACTAGACTCTTTTCAGGATAGAAAAATCTTGGTAATAGAAAATATTCTGAGGTTGAGGAATAAGAGAGTTTCACAGTGTTAGCTCTTTGATACATCTTAGTTTTTGTGTAACTAACAGCCTTTTACAGATTAAATGCCTGAGATCTCCCTACTGCCATGTGTGCCTGGGATATCTCTCTAGTCCTTGCACTCTGCTTCTCAAAAGGGCCATGGGAGTGTTTGCGCAGTACATGGAATAAGTCCACACACATACAGAAACACTAACTATCTTCCAGAAGATTTTTCTAGCTGATATTACAGATCTGCTTCCTGAACTATATAATGCATTCAAGAGCAGACACCTAATTTTAACATATGCTTAGTTGCAGGCCAGATATCAGACAGGTAGTTTATAGTAGACCTTGGCTTCTGACATATTTACCTGTCATTTTTACCAGTCAAAATACTTACAACGTTATTGTTGAGATTTCCACTTATTCAAAGCTAGGATATGCATATCTCATAGAAACTATCTCATAGAGACTCCCAGAAGTATAGCCTTACACCTTGCAACAGTCTTGACTTTAGGGAGCAAAACATTTCATATTTGTGGGGTTTTTGTTTTGTCTTTTAGCCATCCTGGCCCAGCTACAATATAACTAAGAACTCTGAAGTCAGACCTCAAAAAATACAACAAAAGCATAGTGCTTAGAACCAAGAAATATATTTAGGTCCTCTGAGGCTAGTGTTGAATATCCTTTCCTACTAGTTTTCTAGATCTCTGAAATATACATGGAAGGAAGGATAATGTTAAATTCAGCCTACTGATATCCCTAAGGCAGGATTTAAGTTTTCCCCTACTTTAATTAACATACACCTTTGGAGTCTCTAAATGCCTCCAAATTTTATTGATAAATCTGGCGATAAAATTCAATAAAATTTTAATTATGAGGCAAGAAAGCTAATTTTTATTAATACTGTGTACTGGATACTGTGTTAGACATGTTCAAATATATTGTTCCTTCTGATGTTTACAGCAACTATAATATGGGGTGAATGCACCTTCTCAGGACAAGATGAAGTGCAGAGAGATTTGTAACTTTCCTCTACAGTTAATAACCTTAGAAAAGTATTCAGTCCTCTTTTATCCTGTTCCAAAAATGCATTTTTTTCCTTATACAGCTTTCCTTATATAAGCTCAGAAATTATGCAGAAGAGTTCGATAAGCTCTTGCATGGTTTTACATAGGATCATAAACAACTGCATTAAAGATTTAGGAAATTTCCTAAGCAGTAGCCTTTTAAACACTAGCTGTTAAAAAAGGTTGTGGATGGACGCTTGGGTGGCTCAGTCAGTTAAGCACGGGTCTCTTGATGTAGGCTCAGGTCGTGATCTCAGGGTCGTGGGATCAAGCTTTGCTTTGGGCTCTGTGCTCAGCGGGGAGTCTGCTTGTCCCTTTCCCTCTGCTCCTCTCTCTCTCTCTCTCTCTCTCCCTCTCTCCTAAATAATGAATAAATAAAATCTTTGAAAAGAAAAAAAATAGAAGGAAAGGTTGTGGAGACTCTTCTCTGAGGATCTTTGCAACTGAAGTGAAATGGCCTGGCCTTTATGTTCACATTGCCTAATAAGAGGAAGGCATGAGCTTTGAGAATTTTTTTTTTTAATAATGCTGTGCACCCTCACCCTAATTCGTAGTCTTTGGCTTTGCTTATCACAATAAGAATCTGTGTGTGAGATAGCTGGCCTAGATGTGTAGACCACCATCATGAGGCTGTTTCTCCATACATTCAGCGGGTGTAGAGGGATTATCCTCACAGCATAGGCTTCCCTAGAACCATGCAGCACCTACCTGAGATCAGAATAATTCTTATTCCCAGTCGCTAAAATTTTATTTCATCCTTTTTAATATAACATATCTCTACATTCCCATTTTAAGGTAGCTGAAATCACAATAGTTACTGCGAGAAGCCCCATTTGAGGCTTCTCAGTTGATAAGCTTTTCAGTAAGCACACTGAAGTTAAGGTACCTTAATTAAGCTAGCAGGTAGTCACTAGACTTGTAGCTGAACATAGAGTATTAGTTCATTCATGCTTGCTTCCCTTAAATGTGAATACTACACAAAAGCTGCTTTTGAAGGTTGAAATTACATTAGGAAGTTTAATCAGCAGGTGTCATATTTTAGCCCATTACCCTCTGATTAAATAGTAGTTGTCTGTATTGTGACATGAGACTTATAACATTTTTAGCAAAATTGGAAGCATATTGAAAGAATTGAACAAATTTGATGAGTTGGAGGTGATCAGTAGTTTCTCAGATAGGTCTATTCAAATACTCAAAAAACTTTGAGAAATATTCCTTCCTAGGGGGTATAATACCTTTTATAATGTTCTGGAATTCCAGGGCGCAGATTAGAAGTCCATAATTTCCAGGCAGGAATGAAGTGATATATTTTGGTATGCCCTATCAAATGCTAATTAATACCTTAGTACCCTTTTCTTTTGCCACTATAGGAAGGTATATCTTACTATGCTCTCATTAGCTCCAGTTCTGACTTCATGATATATTTTATGGAGCAAAGACTATAGCAGTATAAAATGTCATTTTAATTTGAAAAATGTCTTGGCCTTACTTGGTGTATACAAAAGATATTGGAAACAGTATATCTGCAGTGTTTAAAAACTATCAAATCAGTTTACTTTCATGTCTACTACTTAATTAATAGTAAAATAGTTGGTACTGGCTGAGATAGCCTTAAAGAATTCCCCTGAGCTTGACTAAGTTTTAAACAGATTTCTTTCTGATCCCCCTCTTATTAGAACAGTTATTTTGGAAAACTTACAATTATAAATTCTTTCTCAGCTCCTTTGAGATGTAAATCTTGTACAATCCGGGAATGCCTTTCTAAGGACCTGGAAGTGTAATCATCAGAAAAGATAGTGCCCCTGTCTTCTCTCCTCTCTGGAAAGGTAGGAGCCCAACTCAATTAAGAGCCAATCAGTAAACACAGATGGCATCATCACCTGTGACCCCTAACATCCTATGGTACTTTTTCACCAGCTCACCACAGTACTTAAAAACACTTCTGCCTTTTGTTTCAATGACGGTGCTTTCAGTCTCTCTCTTCTGTTACAATAGTCTCTTCCCTCTATTGCAAAAATCTTGAATAAAATCTCCCTTGCTTTTTTAACTGGTCTGGTGCAATTTTTGTTTCATAATATATACTACAAATAAGGCCCTTAGGAAGTGTCAGGCATATTTCTAAGTGCCCTCATGTGTTAATTAATTTAAATTTATGAAAACCCTGTGAGATGGGCACCATTATCATTATCTACATGTCATCTCATCACATTGAAGTAAAGTAACTTTCTCAAGGAACAGGAGGAAGGAAACAATCATTTAGTTTGTCCCTCGCTTACTCTTAGCCCCCATAGACACTCAGGCCTAAAAGTCCATTCATTCTTTTCCCTTTCAACTAATGCCACATATGAATATTTGCAGGTTGTATCATTCATTAATTTGCTCAATATATAGATATTGACTTATACTGTGTACCAGAGCTGGGATAAAATATCAGATAAGACAGACATATTTCTTTGTCTCATAGAACTTAGTCAATAAGGACATGGAGAGGGAAGCAGGAAATTTAAGTGCCTTTTGATAAGGTAGTGAATACAGCTCTGCAGCATATAGACTGGGCACCAACATATATTTAATGAGTCTAGGAGATCTTTCCTGAGGAAGTGACCCCTAAACTGAGAACTAAATCAAAGAAGAATGAGATGGGGTAAGTATTCTACGCTGAGAAAATGTCATATTCAAAGAAAATACTGCATTCAGTGCCTAGCAGCAGGAGAGAATCAAGGACATAAAGGGAATTAAAACAATGAAGTATTACTAAAACCAAAATTATCCATGCAAAGAACTGAGGATGGTGGCAGAGAAGAGTAAAGATATAGTGGTAAGTGAAAGTACTTTAGGACAGGAAAGGTAAGGCTATACGTAGTAGGAATTTGGGACTTGAATATTAGAGCAATAGGGAGCAATTCAAGCAATTTTATGCGGGGAAATCAAGACCATGTTTGTGATTTTTGAAGACTCTGTGTGTGTAAGTATAGATAAATGAAATATATATATATATAATTTATATGTGTAGAATAGAATTTAAACACAGATTGCATAATAGCCAGATTCTATCTTTTATTTAAGAAAAGAACGTTCAAATAGGAAGAAAAAGATCTATTTTAAATGAATCTTTTAAAATTTTATTTTGCACATTGACTATATCTTTGCAAAGAATATTAGACTTAAGACTACATAGGCATCTTATTAAATAATGCCTGGAAAAATGTGCATCTAGTCTCTGGCTCAAATCATTCCTAGTATATACAGTTGCCTATTACCATTTGCAATTCATATAGTTAATGCTACAATTAACTCCAAGCAGGTGTGTGCATTTTTACAGTACTCTTTCAAAACAAGGGCCTTTGGCAAACTAAGTGTTCTGTTCATGTTAAAATAGGCCATAAAGTGAAACAGTACTGTTTTACATTTTGCTGTAATTTTCCATTTGCTTCTAATTATTTTGCTATTGAGTAAGCACTGTTCTTTTACAGTGTTTTTTCATAGATATGGTATAGTTGCTTTTGATTCAGTCAGTTTAAATAAGCTGTGTATCACAAAATGTCTCAAAACATCTTTAACATTCTAAATGGTTTCCATTTGGCTACATCTCAACTAGAGCTGAAGTAGGAAAAAAAGAGGGGTGTGAACATTTAAGATTCTTTTGTTTGCATTTTATGAGATTGCCATTTGCCTAATCCTTTTTATGCTAGTTTTCAATTGATGTAAATGAAATTGGCTGAGTGACACAGTGCTGAACGGAAGGGTTGGGAATGAAATCTCTGATGCCAAATCAACTATAATATTTTTAATCAGAGTTAATTGATGCCAGCTGTGTGGTCTGTGTGCAATTTTGCATTTATGGGTGAAGAAAGGTGTGGTTACTGTTATTTCAGTTAAGAAGCTGGAACTGGTTGCCAGTCATTAGGAATCTTTGGATAGTGGCATGGTTGGTGTTTACTGTACAGAGAAAAGACTTAAGTGGTTCAAATGGTACAATGTAATTTGGATTATTAGCATGGACATTTTAGTTCTTCCATAATTGCATAGGAGCAAATAACAGACGTGCTGTCTAGTTTTATGACTCATTTTAGGAAAATATAATGGGTCTCCTTGATGATGTTTTTTATTAGTCTATTGCATTGTTAGATCTAAACTATTCTTAAAAGTCCAGATCCATAACTACTTCATCCTTAAACTTTATTTCCAAAGATTAACTAGTATAATTATAATTTAACTCATTCCAGTTTAAATTGGCATTAATCTGAGCTAACCGCAAAATGGTTCTTTAAAACACAGACACACATCCACTGTATACTCAAGTATACACACAATATACACGTGTGCTTAATACTCACATGCACATAGCACACATGTATTCATACCCGAGAGAATTCCCAAATCAGTTAAAAAATATTATAGTGGTCTGAACATTGTTTGATGACATATTCAAATAGATTTTTAGTTGTTGACCTTGATTTACTTGAAGAGAAACAATAGTTCTAAATTATCTCTTGTCTTTCAAAAGAAAATGGGTCACAGAGTTATATGATGACCATTATTATTTACATTACATTGAGATTTTCCTATATGATAAATCCATATGTGTACTGATTTGAATATATTGTCCTCTGTAGTCAAATGCTGAAACACTAATGGATTCACCATTTAGTTGAGCAATTACTTGAAACCCTTTGAGAAGTAATCATGGTTTGTTTTTTTTAAAGATTTTATTTATTTATTTGACAGAGAGAGAGAGATCACAAGTAGGCAGAGAAGCAGGCATAGAGAGAGGGGGAAGCAGGCTCCCCGCTGAGCAGAGAGCCCGATGCGGGGCTCGATCCCAGGACCCTGAGATCATGACCTGAGCTGAAGGCAGAGGCTTTAAACCACTGAGCCACCCAGGCGCCCCATGAGAAGTAAAGCACATCTTAGGACAAATAATCTAATCTTTAGGTAATTCTGATTGTTAGAATAGGGTTTTTTTTTTAATATTTTATTTATTTGTTTTATTTATTTATTTATTTATTATTTATTTATTTATTTATTTATTTATTTGTTTGTTTGTTTGTTTGTTTGTTTGAAAAAGAGAGAGAGAGGGTGGAAGCATAAGCAGGTGGAGCGGCAGGCAGAGAGAGAGGGAGAAGCCTGCTCCTTGCTGAGCAGGAAGCCCACGTGGGACTTGATCCCAGGGACCCCAGGATAATGACCTGAGCCAAAGGCAGATGCTTAACTGACAGAGCCACCCAGGCACCCCTAGAATAGGTATTTTTAAGATTGAGCCTTAAATCTTTGAACATGTGGCTATTAAAGGGTTCTACCCCCTTCATTTTCCTGCTTAAAAACAAAAGTGAAACACCTGAGAAATTGTTGAAGAAAAAAGAACAGAGATTTAGTTCTCAATTAGGAACATGAGACCAAACTTCAGATATTCAGGGATCTCTCCTATTCTTCTCTAATTCCAACTTAGGGTACAAATATCAGAAAAGATGGAGGATATTATGTGAGTAAAGAAGGTATCACCATTGGTTATGTGAACTTACTTTTACTTTCTAGCAATATTTTTACCTTTCCAGCAAGTATTTTTCCACTGTAAATTGCACTAAAAACAAAGTTTATTCACTTAAAAAAATCAGCTAGAAGCTCATGCAAATAAAAAGGCGATTATTTTTCTCTAGTCATCTTCCCACAAAAAGAACAAAGACCAACGAACAAAACAACAACAAAAACCTGTCTGGTACCTATTTATTTTCAGAGGGACTTTAATTAACTAGTTGTTAAAGTCTGAAGATATTTTAGGTTACAGATGTTGGCTTCTGAAATGCCAATTTAATGTATCCAAATGTAGAATGACACTTTGATACTTCTGTTCTAAACTTTTAACATGTCTAGATAATCCCTTTTAAAAATAATGTATCTTTGATATGATTATTTCAGAAAATGATGGTTATTCCCTAAGGAAAGTTATCATATATACAGTTTTTTTAATTGAAAATGTTACAGTGTGGTGATTTCTACTATAATGCCAGATGGCGCTTCTTTTTAAGTATAGATTTTTAAGATTAAAGAAGCATAAACTGTGAGAGTTTGTATCTGAGATTTCTGAGAAAATTTTAATTTTTCCCCTCTTATTCATAGGTAAAATGAATGAAATATTAGTTATAAAGAATTTTCCTTTAGTGCTTTAAATTGATTATCAACAATTTAGGAATTGTTCTGCCTGAATTTTTATAACCCATTCAATTAAATTGATTATCAACAATTTAGGAATTGTTCTGCCTGAACCTTTATAACCCATTCAATTTTCCCCTCATCTTCCATTTTTCAATATAAAGGAGATTTAGACATTTTCCAATTCAAGTCATTGTACCCGTAAATCTTTAACAGAATGTATATAAGAAATGTAATTCAACCTTTCAGTGCAAAGATTTTGTCTGTCAATTTGCATTAAGATTTTTAAGTACTGTTATGTATATGATGAATTTGTTTTTGAAAAAATATTAATAGAATTATTTTTATACTCTTCATTATTCCAATCAAAATGCAAAATCCTAAAATAGGTGGTTGCAAATGTTAAATCTTATAGAAAGATTCATCTCCATTTCAAGGTAACCACAAAGAAGGAAAGAGGAATGGGGAGGACAGGAGTGTACAAACTATATGGTTGCCCTCCTATATCTTCTTTATAAACAAACTCATGATTTCATTGAACTTTTGTCTCTTGTGTTATTGAATTCTCTACATATAGGTAGATATACAGCAAACTTAGAGCAAAAAAAAAAAAAAAGACCTTCCTCTTTTTGGATCCGTTTTTAGAGTCCTATTAAAGTAAAAGTATTACTCTGACACACAATGAAAGAATAAGGGAGGCAGTTCAGGACTAGCATCATAGTGGAGAGAGACTCTCTTTACTCTGAATACAGAAAACAAAAAGTGGGGCTTTGTAGCTGAGGATTGGGTTGGGGATTGGGTGGGAAAGGGGGTGGGTGGGAAATTACTAAGGGAAATACCAAGAATAGTCTGGATTCTAGCTAAACTGACCGTGTTAACACAATTCTTGCTGAAGGCAAGCCAAGGAGATCAGATGTCTAGGGTGGAAGATTCTCTCTAAATTGACTTGGCAGGATTCTTAAACTGGGCTCTGCAGACCTGGCATGGAAGGGAGTGTTTTGTATTCTTCCATTGTGATGACAATGTTGATAATCAATTTAAAGCACTCTAGGAAAATATGCAAAACAAACAAACAAAAGCACTCTAGGGAACTATGAATTTTTTTCCTTCTCTCCATAGCTAAAAATAAGTAAGACAGTTTTTTTTCAGATATGATTTATTGCCTTTTTGCTACATATCTTAATTGAAAATGAAAGATATTTGCATTTAGTTCTGTGGTGAAGGAATGTTGTGAGATGAAAGCTTTGAGTTTCTTATTGATCTTCCAAATTGGTATATAAAAGGCAAACAATCAACTGAATTTATTTAAGTGTAATTTTTTTTTCAAAAGCCTTAAAAAATAGTCCAACTAGAAAATCAAGCACATTTTATAACATATCAGATTACTGTGTATTTGAACAGAGGGACTACTGTTAACCTCCATTAAATGTGAATTAATCATGCCCTTAATTACACTTCCATTACTATCTCTGCTGAAGGGTAAAGTATTTTTTAAGTTTATAGTTTTAAAGAATCTATTTAGAATCCAACTTCATTACTGAATATTCAGGCAGAACTTGATGTATGAATCAAGAATAATGTGAATGAGTACCTGATCCAAATTTATATGATATAAAGATATATATATAATTCTGTTTCAGTGTAGGCAAAAGTGACACAGTATTAATTTTTTAATAGCTAAAATGTATGTATCTCTTACTGGATGCCAGATACTTTCCTAAGCCATTTATTGATTTTCTTTTATTTTCCGTTTTTATTTAAATTTCAATTAGTTAACATACAGAATAATATTAGTTTTAGATATGCAATATAGTGATTCAACAATTCTACACTTCACCCAGTGCTCATCACAATAAGTGCATTCCTTAATTGTCATCACCTATTTCCCCCATCTCCCTACCCTCCTTTCTTCTGGTAAGTATCAGTTTGTTCTCTATAGTTAAGTCTATTTCTTGGTTTGCCTCTCTCTTTTTCTCCCCTTGCTCGTTTGTTTTGTTTCTTAAATTCTACATATGAGTGAAATCATATGGTATTTGTCTTTCTTTGACTGATTTATTTTGCTTAGCATAATAGTCTCTAGCTCCATCCACGTCATTTCAAATGGCAAGATTTCATTCTTTGTTTATGGCTGAGTAATATTCTGTTGCATGCATATGTATACATGTATATACATGTATACATATCACACCTTTTTTATCCATTCATCACCCTATGGACACTTGGGCTGTTTCCATAACTTGGGTCTTGTAGATAATGCTGCTGTAAACATCAGGTTGCATGTATCCCTTTGAATTAGTATGTTTGTATTTTTTGGGTAAATACCTAGTAGTGGCAATTGCTAGATCTTAGGGTAATTCTATTTTTACCTTTTTGAAGAACCTCCATATTGATTTCCAGAGTGGCTGTAACAGTTTACATTCTACCAACGGTAGAAAAGGGTTCCCTTTCTCCACACGTCCTTTATACTTGTTGTTTCTTTTGTTGTTAATTTTAGCCATTCTGACAGGTTAAGGTAGTAACTCATTATAGTTTTGATTTGCATTTCCCTGATGATAAATAATGTTGAGCATCTTTTCATTTTTCTCTTGGCCACTTGTATGTCTTCTTTGGAAAAAATGTCTACTCATATCTTCTGCCTATTTTTTAATTGGATTATTTATATTTCAAATGTTAAGTTACATAAATTATTTATATATTTTGTATAATAGCCCTTTATCAGATATGTCATTTCCCAATGTCTTCTCCCATTCTGTAGCTTTCCTTTTAGTTTTGTTGGTTGTTTCCTTTGTTGTACAGAAGCTTTTTATTTTGATGTAGTCCCAATAATTTATTTTTGCTTTTATTTTCCTCGCCTCAGGAGACATATCTAGAAAAAAGTTGCTACAGCCAGTATCAGAGACCTTCCTGCACGTACTCTCTTTTAGGATGTTTATAGTTTTGGATCTCACATTTCAGTTTTTCATCCATTTTGAGTTTATTTGTGTATATGGTTTAAGAAAGTGGCCCAATTTCATTCTTTTGTGTATAGCTGTACAGTTTTCCTGATAGTTTGTTGAAGAGACATTCTTTTTCCCATTGGATATTCTTTCCTGATTTGCTGAAGATTAACTGACCATGTAATTGTGGCTTCATTTCTGTGTTTTCTAATCTGTTCCAATGATTTATGTGTCTCTTTTTGTGCTAGTACCATACTGTTTTGTTCAGTACATCTTTGTAATATAACTTAATTAAAGTCTGGAATTGTGATGCCTCCACCTTTGTTTTTCTTTTTCAAGGTGGTTTTGGCTGTATGGGGTCTTGTGTGGTTCCTTATAGATTTTAGGATTGTTTGTTCTAGCTCTGTGAAAATGCTAGTAGTATTTTGATAGCAGTTGCATTAAATGCGTAGATTTCTTTAGGTAGTATAGACATTTTAACAATATTTGTCCTAATTCATGAGCATGGAATGTCTTTCCATTTCCTTGGGTTATCTTCAGTTTCTTTCATCAGTGTTTTATAGTTTTCAAAGTACAAGTCTTTCACTTCTTTGGTTAGGTTTATTCCTAGGTACCTAGGTTTATTCCTAGGTACACTTGTAAATGGGATTGATTCTTTAATTTCTATTTCTACTGCTTCACTATTGGTGTAATTTTTTTTCCCTTAAGATTTTGTTTATTTATTTGAAAGAGAGAGAGAGAATGAGCACTGGGGGGGAGGGTCAGAGAAGGAAGCAGACTCCCTTTGGAGCAGGTAGCCCAATGAGGACTCCATCCTGGGATTCTGGGATTATGACCTGAACCAAAGGAAGATGCTTAATTGACTGAGCTACCCAGGCACACAAAATGCAACAGATTTCTGTACATTGATTTTTGTATCCTGAAACTTTATTAAATTTGTGTTCCAGCAATTCCAGCACTTTTTTGGTGGAGTCTTGTAGATTTGCTGTATAGAGTATTATGTCATCTGCAAATAGTGAAATTTAACTTCTTCCTTTGTCAATTTGGATGTCTTTTACTTCTTTTTATTGTATGATTACTGTGGCTAGGACTTCCAATACTATGTTGAATAAAAGTGGTGAAGGTGAACATCTCTGTTTTGTTCCTGACCATAAAGGAAAAGCTCTCCCTTTTTCCCCATTGAATGATATTAACTCTGAGTTTTTTTATATATGGCCTTTATTATGTTGAGGTATTGTTTCTCTAAACCTACTTTGTTAAGGGTTTTTTTTTTTATCATGAATGGATGTTGTATTTCATCAAATGCTTTTTTTTTGCCATCTATTGAAATGATATGGTTCTTATCCTTTTTTTTTTGCTTATCACATTAATTGATTTGTGAATATTGAACGACCCTTGCAGCCCAGCAGTAAAGCCCACATGATTGTAGTGAATGATTTTTTTAATGTATTCTGTATCCAATGTATCCAATGTATCCAAATTCTTGGATTCACTTTGCTAGTATTTTATTGAGAGTTTTTGCATCTTTATTAAGTGGAGATAACAGCTTCTAAGTTCTTTTTTTTTTTACTGGAGTCTTTCTTTATCTAGTTTTGGTATCGGTAATGCTGCCCTCATAGAATGAGTTTGGAAGTTTTCCTTTTTCTATTTTTTGGAAGAGTTTGGGAAGAATAGCTATTAACTTTTTTTTTAAACGTTTGGTAGAATTTACCTTTGAAGCCATCTAGTCCTGGACTTTTTGTTTGTTGGGAGATTTTTGATTGCTGATTTAATTTCTTTTTTTTTTTTTTTTTAAAGATTTTATTTATTTGACAGAGAGAAACACAGCAAGAGAGGGAACACAAGCAGAGGGAATGGTAGCGGGAGAAGCAGGCCTCCTGCAGAGCAGAGAGCCCGATGTGGGGCCCGATCCCAGGGACCTGGGATCTGACCTGGGCCGAAGGCAGACGCTTAACGACTGAGCCACCCAGGCGCCCCTGATTGCTGATTTAATTTCTTTGCTGGTTATTGGTCTATTCAAGTTTTCTGGTTCTTCCTGTTTCAGTTTTGGTAGTTTATATGTTTCTAGAAATTTATCCATTTCTTTCAGGTTGTCAAATTTGTTGGCCTATAGTTTTTCATAATATTCTCTTATAATTGTTTGTATTTCTGTGGTGTTGGTTATTTCTCCTCTCTCACTTGTGATTTTGTTATTTGGTCCTTTCTCTTTTCTTTTTGATGTCTCGCTAGGGATTTATCAATTTTATTAATTTTTTCAAAGAAACAGCTCCTGGTTTTATTGATCTGTTCGATTGTTTTTGTTTTAGTTTCTATTTTGTTTATTTCTGCTCTAATCTTTATTATTTCCTTCCTTCTGCTGGTTTTGGGCTTTGTTTATTGTTCTTTTTCTTGCTCCTTTGGGTGCAAGGTTAGGTAGTTTATTGGAGATTTTTCTTTCTTCTTGAGGTAGGCCTATATCGCTATATACTTCCCTCTTAGGACTGTTTTTGTTGCATTCCAAAGGTTTTGGAATTCCTGCTTGACCCATTCATTGATAGCATGTTTAACCTCCGTGTATTTGTGGCTTTCCCAGATTTTTTCTTGTGGCTGACTTCTAGTTTTATAACGTGGTCAGAAAAGGTACATAGTATGACTTCAATCTTTTTGTATTTGTTGAGATCTATTTTGTGGCCTAGTATGTGATCTATTCTGGAGAATGTTCTATGTGCACTTGAATGTATATTCTACTGTTTTAGGATGAAATGTTTGTGAATATATCCCTTAAGTCCATCTGATCTAAATATGTTATTCAAAGCCATTGTTTCCTTGTTTATTTTCTGTTTAGATGATCTGTCTTCGATGTTAGTGGGGTGTTGAAATCCCCTACTATTATTGCATTATTATCAATTAGTTCTTTTATGTTTGTTATTTTTGTTTCAAGTTTTATTTAAATTCCAATTAGTTATCATGTAGTGTAATATTAGTTTCAGGTGTAAAATTTAGAGATTTGTCACTTACATATTAACACCCAGTGCTCATCACAAGTACCCTCCTCAATATCCATCACTCTTTTAACCCATTCCCCCGTCTACTTCCCCTCGAGCAAATATCAGTTTATTCTCTATGGCTAAGAGTCTTTTTCTTAGCTGTCTCTCTCTTCCCCCACCCCATGTTCATCTGTTTTGTTTCTTAAATTCCACATATGAGTGAAACCATGTTGTATTTGTCTTTCTCTGACTGACTTCAGAGTCAGATTCTATGCTACTATTTAGCATAGTACTCTCTAGCTCACTAGCTATGCCACTGCAAATGGCTAGATTTTGTCTTTTTTATGGCGGAGTAATATTTCTTGCTAGGTTGGTTTAGTGGTCATGAAATATTAAGGTTGGTTAGTGGTTTTTGTCTTCTCTTCTGAATGATAGCCTTGCTGAATAGAAAATTACTAGCTGCTGATTTTTCCCATTCAAGATTTTAAATATATCATGCCACTCCCTTTTGGCTTGCCAAGTTTTTGTTGGATACTCTCCGGCTAGCTTTATGGGTTTTTCCTTGTAAGTTAATGACTTTTTTTGTCTTGCTGCTTTTAAGATTTTTTTCTTTATCACTATATTTTGCAAATTTAATTACGATATGTCTTGGTATTGGCCTGCTTTTGTTGGTTTAGATGCGAGGTCTCTGTGTCTCCTAGATTTGGATGTCTGTTTCCTACCCCAGATTAAGGAAGTTTTCAGCTACTATTTCATCAAATAAATTTTCTAGCCCATTTCTCTCTCTTCTTCTTCTGGGACTTATTTCATTTTATGGAATCACTGAGCTCCCTAGGTGTATTCTCATTTTGCATAATTCTTTTCTCTCCTTTGTTCACCTTCATTACTTTCCACTACTTTGTCTTCTAGGTCATTAATTCATTCCTCTGCTTCTTCCTTGCATTAATTGTGCTTCTAATCTTATTATTATAATCTTCATCTCTGATTCTTCTTTAACCCTTACTGGGGTAGTTTCTTACTGATGTCTCCTATTCTTTTCTCAAGCCCAGTGAGTATCCTTATGATCATTCCTTTAAATTTTCCATCATGCATATTACTTAGATCTGCTTTGCTTAGCTATCTGTCCATAGCCTTGTTCGTTCATTTGGGATAAATTCCTCTGTGTTAGAATTTTGTCTAAGTCCCTGCCTTCTTCTCTGTGTTAGAAAAGCCAGTTATGTCTCCTGCTCCTGAAGGTAATGGCCTTATGTAGAAGAGGTCATATAGTGCCCAGGGCTTAGTACTTCAGGGAATGTCTGGTGTGTGTTCCATGAACTCTGCTGTTGTGTTCTGGCTGCTCTATCCTTCAGGTCAGTCACTTGCAGAGATTCTTCTTGCCTGCTATGGGCAGTGTTTGGTCCCTGGCCAAGGTGTGGTGAGTTTTAACTAGGTGTGCTCTGGTCAGCTGTGAACTGAGACCTGTTACCACCTCCACTGGAACTGAGGTCCTGCAAAACTCTGGTCAGGAGATGTGGTGTGAGTACAGGTTTGTGCTGGTCTTCCGGCAGAGGGGACTACCTCACTAGGTCTGAAGCAAGTGGGACTGAGAAGAGCAGTTCCACTGGAGTACACATGGATGGTGGTTAGTGTAAGCAAGTTAGGCAGCCAGGGTTGGTACTACACTGCTTCCCACAGGTAGCTCTGTGTTTATGCTGAAGGGTGAGGGAGAGAAATGGTTTGTTCCTAGAGAGGTATCTCTGTGAATGCTGCCTGTCAGCTATGTGCTGGAAGAGCAAATAATCTCCTTTTGTGTGTGCAGTTCCTTGTTTCCAAGCTGTCTGCCCCTTGGCTATTTGCCTGCCTTCTCTTAAGGAGCAGCACAGTGCCCTGGGGACTCTGTTGCAGCCAAACCCACTGACCTTTTAGACCAAGCTTTAAGCCCCACTGGCTATACAATCTCTTGAAATTCAGCCCTCTCATTTTCTAAGCCAGTGAGTTTGGAGAAGTGTTCTCCCTGTGCATTCCCCCGTGTATTCCTCTCTCTCAAGGACGTGATTATTTTAAGGTAAGATCTGAGGAAGAGTGACATTAGCAAGCAGAAACATCAGGGAAGAGAGTTTCAGGCAGAAGAACAAGGAAGGAGCTTAGGGCATCTTGAAAAGCTGAAAGAAGCCTGGGCAGGGGCAATTAGCAGAGAGACTTGAGGACTATATTAAAGGTAATGTTTTCTTCTCCCACCCCCAAATCCCACCCCAGTGTTTTGTGAAGTCACTGAAGGTTTTATGTAGGGTGACAGGAGTTTATCTATATTTTAAATTGATCATTCTGGTGCTATATGGGAAATGGCTTAGAAAAGAGCAAGAGTGGAAATAAGAATGGTTAGGAAGGTATTGCAGTGGTTTGGGTGAAAGATGCTAGGCCTTGAGCTTGTCTTGCTGCATTGAGAGGAGTAAAGTGGGTAGATTCCAAATTTGTTTTAGAAGTGGAGTTAGCAATACTTCATAAATATAGCAGGTAAGGGGGGCGGGGGAGTATCAGAGATGATTAGCAGGTTTCTGTCTTCTTCAGATAAGGAAAACCTGAACCTGTGTCTCTGTTTTTAAAGAGTTCTGAGCAACAACTTCAATGTAACTATCCCAAACCCATCATTTTCATATGTGAGGTAGGGGGTTATCCTCACCTAGAGTGCACATTAAAATCACCTGTAGGATCTTTCCTAATTAATCAGCTATCAGAAGCTTTGAGATCACCCCAAAAGGAGCATGCATCCCAGCCTCTTGAGATTCAATGCCATAGTGAGCTTCTGGGTTTCATGCATTGAACTGTCCCAGTTGTAGAGGGACTAGAAACTCTCATTTAGAAAATTATGAATTAAATAATACAGAAGGAAAATGACAACAGGTTTCATGACCAAAGTCAGTGACTCTGAGGCAGAGGGAGGACTTCGCATGCTACACAGTGGTGTGGTGTTGTATGAGTTTCATAAGTCGATATGGCCATATTGCAATAAACACAACAGTGTGGTCAACATTTCAAACTAGTATCTTGTAACTCACTTCCGTGAAATCAACTATGCCATTTAAAAAACATTTTCTAACTCTTTTTAATATTGAGTCCATTCTAGCCAATATAAATCCCCTCACACATTCACCAACTTGCAAAAGAAAGAAAAGACAGGCATATTTAGAATGTTAGCTCCATGCAATGTATGTCTCTATTTCTAATATTTATTGAGTCTAATTCTCCCCCGTGAAATCAAATGAGCCTTGAATAAGACTTTTAGATATTTTGACACGTATATTGATTGTGCAAGTCTATGACTCAGAGAAGTGCATAGTCTCTTATTATTATAAGGACAAGTAAAACAAAACAAAGTGACTTTTTTCTTGTACCAGAAAGTGCTCCTCTATGAAAACCCCAACTTAATATGAAGTTCTACTTACATTATTGATTTTGGTCCAGTTACATTTGTATTTCCAATTATTCTCAGAGTCATTCTGAGAATGACATTCAGTCATTTTTTTTTTTTAAGAAATTACAGTGGGGTTAAGTCATAGCTTGGACCATCCACTACACCCTAGTTCTGTAATACTGTTATCACTGATGATGTTATAATGATTTGAGGTGTTGAACCTTGGATTATTTACTGAGGCCCAGCATTTTTGCCACAAAGTACACATTGCATTTTTCAGAGCTTCTGGTTACCTAGCTATTCATTCAATATAAGGACTCTGGTCTGGCTTGTTTTTTATCATGAATAAAAATACACACACTCGGGGCGCCTGGGTGGCTCAGTCGTTAAGCGTCTGCCTTCGGCCCAGGTCAGATCCCAGGGGCTTGGGATCGAGCCCCGCATCCGGCTCTCTGCTCTGCAGGAAGCCTGCTTCTCCCGCTACCATTCCCTCTGCTTGTGTTCCCTCTCTCGCTGTGTTTCTCTCTGTCAAATAAATAAAATCTTTAAAAAAAAAAAAATACACACACTCACCTCTTTTTTTGCCTTTAATTGTTCATTACTACTACCAATGTGAGTTATCTTCTTAGTTGCCTGACTAGTTGTGATGTAAAATCTCAGATACGGATACAAATACATTTGTATGTGATGGTAACTTTTTCCACAGCAGTAACCTGGGAAATTATTTTGTGGTCCTAAATCAGTCTTAACTCATGGAACAGGAAGATTTGCCAATTCTTTTGAATTTCTTCCTTTTCTCTCTCTCTCTTTGCTTTTAATCTTGATCTACTGAATGTCATTGCTACCTTATTAGTTTTGGATAATCTCCCTCTTTTCTTTCAACAACTGAAGAGCTGTAAGCACTAGTTAAATTGTCTTGTAATGACTATTGCACAGCAGAGTCACTTATTGTGAGCTATTTGTGAAGAACGCACAACAAAATAGTCTAATCAATGTGTACAGATAGTGTCAGGCTAATACAGAAGTGTATTAAAATGGCAGGATGGCAATTTAGTTTATCTTTTGTGAAATGTTGAGTAATTTCTTGCTATAAAGATCAAAGTGGAGCCTTTGAAGAATATTTCTTTCGTTTCTCTCATTTTCTTATATACTTTTAGGAAGAATATTCTGGAAACTTAAAAAAAAATTATCTGGTGTAGACCATATATGCTTTATTAGGGAAACTGTCCTAAAACCAACTGTAGAGTGATTGAAATTTGTTTGGTAGCAAAGATGAATAAATTACTAATAAATTTAGGAAAGAACATTTAGCTAAAGCTTCAGGCAATTTCTTTTGCACCATGGGCACAGAACCACAATTAATTACCTAGTAAAAAATAATTCTAATTGATCTATAAGAGAAATAGGAGTTTAGTTTTCAAGATTTAACTTAGCGGATATATAAATTTAATCAATAATTTTACAATGTGAAATTAAACAACACTTTTATTATATTACAAACCAAACTATTACTTACATTTTATTATCTAAGAACTAACACTTATATTGAGCTTCAGTTTCAAAACAATAAACATTTACTAGAAAATTACTGATATTCTTTTTTTCAAGTTAGAATGGGTAGGAAGCATGGTAAGAACTTGCATGTAAATAAACAATAATGCTAGGTATTTAAGGGGACAATAATCTCTTACATAAGATATTTAGAGCAAGAGGCAGAGTGTGAATAATAACATGACACTAACTGGATTTTTTAAATCTAGTCCACTAGTATTATATTTTATGTAAACTCTTCCCAGATTTTGGTCTATGATATATCAGTACACATATTGTTCTAAGCTAGTACATGTGTGCATTCTCATATGTGTCCAAATTGCTATTTCAGTGAAAAGTTAGAGGACAAGAGAGAATTTAAGAAAGTAGGATTTAGTATTGATGAGGGAATAGAAGGCAAGCTGAGGACAACGCAGAAGCTGACACCCCACAAACCAACCCCCCAACACCACAGATAGGATATATGTGACATTCCTCATGCACTCCTGGTTGCCCTAAAGCTAAGGAAAGGGAAAACAAATAGTTGAACTTACAGAGGTCACAATCCTGCAGGACAGTAGTCTCCCTCAGTTTGCAAATGTCTTATCCGTCTACAAGAACAAAGCGTTCATATCAATAACCTAGCTTCCAGGAGGGAATGTAGATACGATTAAACATCCTTATAATCCGCAGCCCTTGGACAGATACTCAAAGCGGGCAGAATGTAATGTTCCTCCAGGAAGTTCCCAATTATCTTCATGTTAATGCCTTGCAAGAGGGAAAACAACCTTAACTTACAATGGCAAGGCCTCCAGTGTCCTGGTGTCCTGTGAGTCTTCTTTAACATATGAAAATCCTTCTGAAACTTCCCTTTTTCCTTACCTCCCCAATCCCATAGTATATAATCAGCCAGCCTTCACAACGCTGGTGCAGCAGCTCTTTCTGACCACAGATCCTGTCCCCATGCTTTAATAAAACCCCCATTTTGCACCAAAGACTTCTCAAAAATTTCTTCTTGGTTGTCAGCTCCAGACTCCACCGCACCAAACTTCACCTATATTCCAAAACCACATCACTATGAACTGGAGGCAGCTCACATTCTATACACATTTACACTGAAGAGATTTCAGGAAAATTCTGTAGTTTTTTTCTAAAGAGCTAGCATATATACCTAGTTTAGAAGCTGGAAAATTTCCTGTGAAAATAATCTGACATACACATCCTGATTTAAATTACGTGAAGAATTTACCCTTTCAATTCTTTAAGACTCTACATTCTCATATCAGAGATAAATAAAATTTTAAAAGCTTTATATATATAGTTTAAAATATTGATCTTGATAACTTAGGTTATGAATGACTTTAAAGGGAAAAACCGTATACATCAAATTTGCTGAACACTCCAGAGAAATGTTATAAAAATGATTAGTTTTCAAAAATCCATTCCCTCCATTCTGCTAGGAAGGTGAAGCTCCTCATCTTGTCTGGTAGAGGGGTATTTTGCAATTTTGAGATGCTTCAGGCCAGCACAAACTGCACAATTGACATTTTAGAAAATGAGGTTCTGCTTTTATTCATCTCTAAATATCAGTACCTGCAAGGATTACACTTAATATATCAGAACAGTCATTTTTATGATTTTTTTTTTTTGGCCCTCCTATTCTTCAGATAGCTAAGGGTAGGTCTGACTGTAACGTCGTATGTCAGTGTGATATCTTTGCTAGATAAAACAAAAACCAAGTTTTTGTTTTGTTTTGTTTTTTACAGGGGCCATTATACTTGGAAAATAACTGATTTTTTTCCAGAACTTAAATTCAGTATATTTTTTCTGGTTAAGCAATAAAGTGACAACTGTATGCCCTGTACTACTAAACTCAGTATTTTGCCAAAGCAGTAGATAATTGGTCAAAAATTATTAAACAGATCAACATGCCTTTAAATCAATTATGTATAGGTTATAGCATTCCAGAATTCATGCAAATTTGTTCTATGAAATGATGCTTTTGAAATAATGTTACTCTCATGATAGTATTTGGTAGAATAAGAACGATTTAAAGAAATTAGAATATCAGCAGAGCACTCAAAAATAATTTTCATAAATATCTTTGAATAGTGTTCAATACATTTTTTCTCTACTCTTTCAACAGTAATGTAGTGAATATTAAGAAAAATAATAATTTAAAGCTGTTTCCTTTCTCCATTAGGGAAGAACTAGGTTTTATAGGAGGTAGATCTTATATAATTTCAGAGGTCTGTTTAACAAAGTAATGCAAAATTATAAATGTGTAATTAAGTATGAAAGTATTTAGGATGAGAAAGAAATCATAATTAATATTACATTTTTAAAAATGGCCAAAAGCTACAAACATCACAAAAATCCAGAAAACTAGTATGATATTTACTCAATTAGTTGCATGATGTCTTCCTTTTCCCCCCGCATTTTTGGCTGCCTACTACTCTTTGATCAACTCTGTTATAATAGGTTCCTTCTATCTTTTTCTACACAGAGAAGAGAAAAATATTTTTTCCCTGGTATGTTTGATCAAAATGTACTTATTTTTTTTTTTTAAGATTTTATTTATTTGACAGAGAAAGACACAGCGAGAGAGGGAACGCAAGCAGGAGAAGAGGGAGAGGGGGAAGCAGGCTCCCCGCTGAGCAGGGATCCCGATGTGGGGCTCGATCCCAGAACCCTGGTATCATGACCTGAGCTGAAGGCAAAGGCTTTAACCCACTGAGCCACCCAGGTGCCCCAAAATGTACTTATTTTTGATAGCTTATATGTTTTTTTTAGCTTTATATATTATTGAAAATGCCAAGCGATTTCTAGATTTTCTTTTTTAATTTGGAAAGACTCTGAGAGGTTTTTAAAATATGTGAGTGAGGTTTAGAAGAATTTCACACAGACTAGCTGCTGGTTCCAGATACTTAACAACCAGATTCTACTCTTTAACTCATACGTCGAAGTGCCTTTACCGCCTGCTCAAATCACCATGTGACTCTGATCCTGTAAGCCTCCTAGGTCAATGAGTAGAGGATATTTCTGGAACTCGTTCCTATCTTGGAACAGGTAGCTATAATCGTTGTAGATAGAAGTGACTGAATTATAAACATATTTTCCACTGAACTCAAACTATATGTATCTCCATTTTAATTTCCCCTTAGCTATATCTCCAAAATGCCTGAAGTCATCCTATGCTATTTAACAAGAGGGAAATATTAGTAGAAAACAACAAAAGTATCCCACTTTTGCAAACTTAAAAAAAATATTTATGACTGTATGATCACATAGCTGGACCGTTTTCTGGGTCTTGGAAGGATCCTATGCAAATGAAGGACCTTGATATTTAAGCTTCATTAGCTTCAAGTTTGATCTGTCTCTGAACAGGATGTGAAGATGAGATCTAAAGACAGATGGAAATCATGCTCATTGTAAATGTTTACAAAATAAAGATCACTTAATGTGTGGATTTGAGTTGCTTGTATTTGAAAAAGCAATAGCTACCAATCACTTAAAAATTTGAATTTTAATATTTCATAACTTGAAGTTTCCTACTTTGAGTAAAATAATTTGAGACTATCCTTGCATTCTGTTCTCAGTCTTTGCCTTCTTCCCTGGGTGACTTCAACCAAACACTATCACCTATATAATGTTGCTTTCCTGATGTTTGTCTCTGCCTTTCTTCTGAGATCCAGATCTGAGTATCTGATTAGTTGGCTGCTGACACTTTAATATTACAAAGACACAGTCTATCATCTACTTTGCTGAAGATGCTTTTTACCTTTACATCTATAACCCTGTCCTCATTGAATCCCTATGTATATTTATGTCAGCCTGCATTCAATCCTTTCCTCGAATATCGTCCTAATGCCATCCCCACAACTAACTTACATGGGTCTACCTTCCTGATATAGGTCATTGCAATAGCTTACTTATTTCCTCATTTCTTAACCTATGAGTTTAATGAGATCAGGAAATATGCTGTTCATTTCTGCACTCTGAGCACAAAATACAATGTCTGGTACAAAGGAGGTGATCCCAAATATTTTTTGAATGAGTGATTAATTGAAGGGAAATTTCTAAAGTGTAGGTTAGCAGTTAACCTACTAAAAGCTGAATGTGTAGCTGGGGTGAAGAACAGGATTATCATAAGATCATGAAATTCTGAAGCAGAGGCAGCATATAGCTTTTTTTCTTTGTTGACAACTTGGTAATACTAAGCCTATTACTCTGTTCTCCTCTTACCACATCTTAGTGAATCAGAAGACCTAATAATGTACTTGAAGAGAGTATTCATGTTTGGGGCAGCTCTGACTCGATAAAATTTCATTATTGATGATAATGTTTATGGAAAAAGAGACCATAGCCAGAGAAAGCTTAAAATGTTTACTAAAATCAATATGTAAGAAATGATAAATGATAGATTTACCTGTTTGTCTACCTCACTAGCATGTCTCTCTCCCTCTTTTCCTCTCTCTTTCTTTCTCCCTCTAATATATGTGCATATATATCAATCTAAAAAAAGAATAATGAATGTTTTATGTTTTATGTGTATTTAAGAGTAGACAGAACATCTTTATTGAATTGATTTTCTAAAAGTAAATATTTCCCTCTCCCCAACTACAGATTTTATTTCTTGCCCAAGTTTCTATTGCTCTGCTTCTAGAAGGTATTTATTTACTGAGATTGTCCATCTATCTTATGGTCCTCAGTGTTACAGACCCAATTTTATGACATACTTACCTTATGACATGACTAAAACCCATTTCGATATTTCATCTTTATATTTAATATAGCATATGGAAATGCTTACGTGTTATTATAGTAATTAAAAATAATGTCGTATCTCATTAGTTATGCCTAACTAATTAGCAATTTATGATGATTTGATGAGGAATAATGCTAAAATTTACTTTTATACTCAAAGGAAAAAGTTGTATTAAACAAATTTTTAGTGTACTTAAAAATTTAGGAGGATCATTTAACTGTGAGAATATGTTTTAAGTCCTTAACAATGTCACTTTGCATGATAATAATCAGTGAATCAATTGAAATTATTTTGATTTACATATCTTATTTTACCTTATATTATATTATTTTACTGAGAACTTATCTCTCCCATTTCCTTTAGAATTAGTCTTAATTTGTGTTAGATATGAATTAAATAACAAACCGACTTTTTGATGTTCTCTTGTTAAGACTTTTCACAAAATCAAATTGTGTTTTTCTCAATTCTTTTAAATTAACTAGATTTTTCTACATAACTTGAATAATGCAGGTGCCAAGAATTTGTTGGATATCATAAGTTAATATTTAAATGCTTCAATTAAAACAGATTATATTCTAGCCACTTATTATGTAGTGAAAACAAATAGTTAATTCAAAGTTGATTTAGTATTTTTTTCAATAAGAAGCATATAAGAAAGTCAATATGTAGATGTTATCAAATTACTCATTGTTATAAATTATGGTGTGTCAAGAAAGGCCCCTCAAACTTAAACTGACTGCTAAGAGCATTTTTATCTTTTTCTTTCCTGATACCAAAATAAATTTATTAGATGTTAAGATGTTTGATACTGATCAGCATAAGTTCAAAATCCAACTCTGACACTTAGGACGTCTATGATCATAACCAAGTTATTTAATTTCTCAAAACTCTATTTGTACATAGGGGATGATAATAGCTACTTTATAAATTTTTCATGAGGATTGTCTATTTATTTATTTTAAAGATTTTATTTATTTGACAGCAAGAAACACAGCAGGAGAGGGAACACAAGCAGAGGGAGTAGAAGCGGGAGAAGCAGCCTTCTTGCCGAGCAGGGAGCCCGATGTGGGACTCGATCCCAGGACCCTGGGATCATGACCTGAGCCAAAGGCAGACGCTTAACAACTTAGCCACCCAGGTGCCCCTTTCATGAGGATTAAATGAGATTATGAGTGAAATGTTCTTAGCATGGTGTTTGGCATATACTAGTCAATGAAGAGTAAATAATTTAAATTAATTTAGTATAGTTAAAATGTAAAGAGTAACTAATAATATAATCAACTATTTTCAGTTTCTTTTTTTTTGTAATCAATGCATATTTTATTTTTTTTCTAGCGTTTGCATAGATTATGTTTTACTTTTTTTTTTTTATTAACATATAATGTATTATTTGCCCCAGAGAACATGTCTGTGAATTATCAGGCCTACACATTTCACAGCACTTACCATAGCATATACCCTTCCCAGTGTCTATAACCCAGCCACCCTCTCCCTACACCTGCTAACCCCCAGTCACCCTGTTTGTTTTGTGAGTTTAGGAGTCTCATGGATTGCCTCCTTCCTCATCCCATCTTGTTTCCTTTCCCTCCCCCACCCTCCCACGACCCTGCACCCTGCCTCTCAAATTCTTCATATCAGAGAGAACATGTGATAATTGTCTTTCTCTGACTGACTTATTTCGCTTAGCATAATAGCCTCTACTTCCATCCATGTCGTTGCAAATGGCAAGATACAGTTTCTCTTGATGGCTGCATAGTATTCCATTGCATATATATACCACCTCTTCTTTATCCATTCATCTATTGATGGACACCTAGCTTAGGTTCTTTCCATAGGTTGGCTATTGTGGACATTGCTGCTATAAACATTTGGGTGCACGTGCCCCTTCATCACAACATTTCTATCTTTAGAGTAAATACCCTGTAGTGCGATTGCTGGGTCCTAGGGTAGCTTTATTTTCAACTTTTTTGAGGAACCTCCATACTGTTTTCCAGAGTGGCTGTACCAGCTTGCATTCCCACAAACAATGTAGGAGGGTTCCCCTTTCTCTGCATCCTCGCCAACTTCTGTCGTTTCCTGACTTGCTCATTTTAGCCATTTTGACTGGTGTGAGGTGGTATCTCACTGTGGTTTTGATTTGTATTTTTCTGAGGCCAAGTGATGTTAAGCACTTCTTCATGTGTCTGTTGGCCATTTGGATGTCCTCTTTGCAGAAATGCTGTTCATATCTTCTACCCATTTCTGATCGGATTATTTGTTCTTTGAGTGTTGAGTTTGGAAGTTCTTTATGGATTTTGGATACTAGCCCTTTATCTGATATGTCATTCATTTGCTAATATCTTCTCCCATTCTATCAGTTGTCTTTTGGTTTTGTTGACTGTTTCCTTTGCTGTGCAAAAGCTTCTGAACTTGATGAAGTCCCAATAGTTCATTTTTGCCCTTGCTTCCCTTGCCGTTGGTGAAGTTTCTAGGAAGAAGTTGCTGTCACTGAGGTCGAAGAGGTGGCTGCCTGTGTTCTCCTCCAGGATTTTGATGGAATCCTGTCTCACGTTGAGGTCTTTGATCCACTTTCAGTCTATTTTTGTGTGCAGTGTAAGGAAATGGTCCCGTTTTATTCTTCTGTATGTGGCTGTCCAGATATCCCAACACCATTTGTTGAAGAGACTGTCTTTTTTCCACTGGATATTCTTTCCTGCCTTATCAAAGATCAGTTGACCATAGAGTTGGGGGTCCATATCTGGGCTCTCTATTCTGTTCCATTGAACTATGTGTCTGTTTTTGTGCCAGTAACATACTGTCTAAACGATTACAGCTTTGTAGTAGAGCTTGAAGTCTGGAATTGTGATGCCACCAACTTTCGTTTTCTTTTTCAACATTCCTCTGGCTATTCATGATCTTTTCTGGTTCCATATAAATTTTAGGATTATTTGTTCCATTTCTTTGAAATAAATGGATGGTATTTTGATAGGGACTGCATTAAATATGTAGATTACTTTAGGTAGAATAGACATTTTCACAATATTTGTTCTTCCAATCCATGAGCATGGAACATTTTTCCATTTCTTGGTGTCTTCCTCAATTTCTTTCATGAGCACTTTGTAGTTTTCTGAGGACAGATTCTTTGCCTCTTTGGTTAGGTTTATTTGTAGGTATTTATGGTTTTGGGTGAAATTGTAAATGGGATCAACTCCTTAATTTCTCTTTCTTCTATCTTGCTGTTAGTGTACAGAAATGCAACTGATTTCTGTGCATTAATTTTATATCCCGACACTTGAGTGAATTTCTGTATGAGTTCTAGCAGTCTTAGAGTGGAGTCTTTTGGATTTTCCACATAAAGTATCATATCATCTGCAAAGAGTGAGAGTT
>CM053605.1:129110726-129237262 GCA_028646535.1 Procyon lotor
GGGTCTTTGTCTGGTTTTGGGATCAAAGTAATGCTGGCCTCATTAGATGAGTTTGGAAGTTTCCCTTCCATTTCTATTTTTTGGAATGAATTCAGGAGACTAGGTATTAATTCTTCTTTAAATGTTTGGTAGAATTCCCCTGGGAAGCCGTCTGGCCCTGAGCTCTTTTTTATTGGGAGATTTTTGATGACTGCTTCAATCTCCTTACTAGTTATGGGTTGATTCAGGTTTTCTCTTTTTTTCCTTGTTCAGTTTTGGTAGTTTATATGTTTCTAGGAATGCTTCCATTTCTTCCGATTGTCTAATATGCTGGCATATAGTTGATCATAATATGTTCTTATAATTGTTTGTATTTCTTTGGTGTTGGTTGTGATTTCTCCTCTTTCATTCATGATTTTATTAATTTGGGTCCTTTCTCTTTTCTTTTTGATAAGTCTAGCCAGAGGTTTATCAATTTTATTAATTCTTTCAAAGAACCAGATCCTAGTATTGTTGATTTGTTCTACTGTTCTTTTGGTTTCTCTTTCATTGATTTCTGCTTTGATCTTTATTATTTCTCTTCTTCTGCTGGGTTTAGGCTTCCTTTGCTGTTCTTTATCTAGCTCCTTTAAATGTAGGGTCGGGTTATGTATTTGAGATCTTTCTTGTTTCTTGAGAAAGACTTTTATTGCTATATATTTTACTCTTAGGACTGCCTTTGCTGTGTCCCCAAGATTTTGAATAGTTGTGTTTTCATTTTCACTTGTGTCCATAAATTTTTAAAATTCTTCTTTAATTTCCTGGTAACCCATTCATTCTTAATAGGATGCTCTTTAGCCTCCACGTATTTGAGTTCTTTCCAACTTTCCTCTTGTGATTGAGTTCTAGTTTCATGGCATTGTGGTCTGAAAATATGCAGGGAATGATCCCAATCTATTGGTATCAGTTGAGACCTGATTTGTGACCCAGGATGTGATCTATTCTGGAGAACGTTCCATGTGCACTCAAGAAGAATGTGTATTCTGTTGCTTTGGGATGGAATGTTCTGAATATATCTGTGATGTCCATCTGGTCCGGTGTATCATTTAGAGCCTTTATTTCCTTGTGGTCTTTTGCTTAGATGATTTGTCCATTTTGGTAAGGGAGGTATTAAAGTCCCCTACTATTATTGTATTATTGTTGATGTGTTTCTTTGACTTTGTTATTAATTTGTTTATATAATTGGCTGTTCCCTTGTTAGGTGCATAGATATTTACAATTGTTAGATCTTCTTGTTGGACAGTCCCTTAAAGTATGATATAGTGTCCTTCCTCATCTTTTATTATAGTCTTTGGCTTAAAATCTAATTTATCTTATTTAAGGATTGCCACCCCAGCTTTCTTTTGATATCCGTTAGCATGACAAATTGTTTTCCACCCCCTCATTTTAAATCTGGAGGTGTCTTTGGGTCTAAGATTAATTACTTCTAGACAGCATATCGATGGGTCTTGTTTTTTTTATCCATTCTGATACCCTGTGTCTTTTGATTGGGGCATTTAGCCCATTTACATTCAGGGTAAGTATTGACAGATATGAATTTATAGCCATTGTATTGCCTGTAAGGTGACTGTTAACTGTATATTGTCTCTGTTCCTTTCTGGTTTATGTTCCTTTTAGGCTCTCTCTTTGCTTAGAGGACCCCTTTCAATATTTCCTGTAGAGCTGGTTTGGTGTTTGCAAATTCTTTTAGTTTTTGTTGTCCTGGAAGCTTTTTTATCTCTCCATATATTTTCAGTGACAGCCTAGCTGGATATAGTATTCTTGGCTGCATATTTTTCTCATTTTAGTGCTCTGAATATATTATGCCAGTCCTTTCTGTCCTGCCAGGTCTCTTTGGATAGGTCTGCTGCCAATCTAATATTTCTGCCTTGTATGTTACAGAGTTCTTATCCTGAGCCGCTTTCAGGGTTTTCTCTTTGTCACTAAGACTTGTAAGTTTTACTATTAGATGATGGGGTGTGGACCTATTTTTATTGATTTTGAGGGGGCTTCTCTGTGCCTCCTGGATTTTGATGCTTGTTCCCTTCACCAGATTAGGGAAATTCTCTACAATGATTTGCTCCAGTATACCTTCCGCCCCCCTCTCTCTTTCTTCTTCTTCTGGGATCCCAGTTATTCTAATATTGTTACATCTTATGGTATCACTTATCTGTTGAATTCTCCCCTCATGATCCAGTTGTTGTTTGTCTCTCTTTTTCTCAGCTTCTTTACTGTCATTTGGTCTTCTATATCACTAATTCTCTCTTCTGCCCTGTTTATCCTAGCAGCAAGTGCTTCCATTTTTTATTGTACCTCATTAATACCTTTTTCATTTCAACTTGGTTAGATTTTATTTCTTTTATTTCTCCAGAAAGGGATTTTATTTCTCCAGAAAGAGATTCTCTGGTATCTTCCATGCTTTTTTTGAGCCCAGCAAACACCTTGATAATTGTCATTTTGAAATCTACTTCTGAGATATTACCAATATCCCTATTGACTAGGTCCCTAGTCATTGGTATTGCTTCTTATTCTTTTTTTTTGTGGTGAGTTTTTCCATCTTGTCATTTTATTTAGATAAGAATAATTGAATGAGTGAACAAAATACTAAAAGTGTAGCAGTGACCCCAGAAAAATCAGAACAGAGCCAAAACCAGGGCTTGAAGAAAAAAGTAGGTGAAAGAAAAAAGGAAAAAATTAAGATTAAATAAAAAAGAAAAAAAGAAATATATATATATATTAGACTTGTGATTTGAACAGAACCCCACACCTGATTTTGGGTGTTTTTGGTCTGTTAGAAGAAACTACCTCCCAAAATTTTAAAGAAAGAAATATTATAAATGTACTAAAATAAGGGTACACACTATGAAGGAATGGAGTATGAGCATAAAGATGAAAAGTAGAAAAGATTCTAAAAAAGGGATTGATAAGAGGTTGGTTGAAAAAAGAGTTAAAAAAAGAATAAAAGAGGAAAGGATATGATCAGGCTGCAGACTGGAACCAAGGCGTGTGCTAGAGTTAAGGTATATTTTGATTTATTAGAATAAATTGTATCCCAAAATATTAAAGAAAAACAACCCTATATGTATACTAGAAATAAGGTTAAATACAATGAGGGGATAAAATATGAATGTAACAGTGAAAATTAGAAACGATTTTTTAAAAGTATTGATAAGAAAAAAAGGTATTGATAAGATGTTAGAAAAAAACGGCAAAGTAGTAAAGAGGAAAAATAAAATAAAATAATAAAGCAAGAAAAAAATTTTTAAAAATTCACTCTGAAAGACTAAAGCATCATGGAGAAAAAGCCATGAATTCTATGTGTTGGTTTTTTTTTTTTTTTTCCTAACTCTGGAGTTCTGTAGTTTTCACTCATTGATGAACTTGGTCTTAACTCGATATTCTCACTGATCTTCTGGTAGAGGAGCCTGTTGCCGTGATTCTCAAATGTGTCTGCCTGAGGCAGAATTGCACCGCTCTTGCCAGGGTAGGGCTAGGCAATTAGCATGGTTTTGGTCTCTGGAGATTTTGTTTTGTTCCCAGAACGCTTTCCATACCACCCTGGAGGCCAGGAATGAAAATGGCGGCCACCCAGTCTCTGGCGCGGAGGAGCCGAGCACTCACGCCAGGCCTTTCAGTGCACCCTCAGAGAAAAGCAGTCAGTCCTTCCTGTCTCCCTGTCCTCTGGCCAGGATCTGAGCTCAGCCAGCCCACAGCTAAGCATTTCTATCTCTGGCACACAGCCCCGTTTGGGGTCTCCAAACCCAGCTGATTCCTGTAGCACATTCCTGTGCCTCTCCTTCCGGAGGGGGAGGTAGGGGGTCTCTCTGGAGTTGCCTCTTGCGTGGTCCCTGCTCGAGGAGCAGTGGCCTGACTGTGCCTCAGATCACGGTGTAAGGTAAGCCTGAGCTGATAGTCCACTGCTCAGCTCCCTCTTTGCCATTGACTTCCCTGGTCCAATATCTGGGAGCTCTGCCACCCTCAGACACCCCCGGTCCCTCTGTGACCCTATGGGTCCTGAAACCACACTCTTCCCGCAAGGGCTAAAGCCCCCGTTAGCCTTTGGAGTGATGTCCCTCAGCAGAGCAGACTCTGAATGTTACGATTTTGTGCTCTGCTGTTCTGCAGCTGCAGAAGCAAGCTCCTCCCCCCACGGTCTCTCTTCCCGTCGCTTTGGATTCACTTTTTCCACTTGTCCTACCTTCTGGAAAGTGGTCGATTTTCTGCTCCTAGAATTGCTGTTCTTCCTCTCTTCGCTCTCCTGTTGAGTTTGCAGGTGTTTAGAATGGTTTGATAACTATTCAGCTGAACTTCTGGGATCCGACACTATCTCAGCCTCCTACTCCTCCGCCATCTTGGTCCTCCCCACTACTTTCAGTTTCAATTATAATTACGAAATATGGCACATTTTTATGACTTTTAAAAACAACCATTTAAAGAATATTATTGGTGGGAAGTGGAGTACTAGTACTGGCTTATGTACTGAATTTATTGAATATGTTTTACAAATTGTTGAAAATCTCTGCAAGAAATACCCCCAGGATTACGTAGGGTGGTATTGGCTACTTAAACATGACCTGAATTTAAATTATTGATTCATTTTATGAATTGATTTATGTTATTCATTTTATTTACACTATTTCATTAACTTTCTTTTTTTTATATTTTATTTATTTATTTGACATTGAGAGAGGTCACAAGTAGGCGGAAGCAGGCAGAGAGAGAGGGGAAAGCAGACTCCCCACTGAGCAGAGAGCCTGATTCAGGGCTTGATCCCAGGATCCTGAGATCATGACCTGAGCTGAAGGCAGTGGTTCTGAGCCACCCAGGCACCCCTATTTCATTCATTAACTTTCTTTACAACATACTACCTATGTCTGTGGACACATTTAATAGTGGAATTCTCTTCTAATCCCTGAAATGTTGGGTTACTCATTGATATGTCCTCAACTCTCTTCTGTCCACCACTTTTCAAATGTTTTGATCTACTCCAAGGGCTTTAGTTATTATTGTTTGCTAATAAGTCCCACATGTATTTCTCTAACATATAACTCTTTTTGTTTTTAATTTTTTTCAAGATTTTATTTATTAACTTTTTAAATTTTGTTTTTAATTTTTTTAAGATTTTATTTATTTATTTGAGAAAGAGGGAGAGCAGAGAGGGAGAATAAGAGGGAAAGCAGGCTCCCTTCCAAGCAGAGAGTCCAATATGGGACTAGATCCCAGGACCCTGATATCATGACCTGAGCTAAAGGCAGCCATTTAACCAACTGAGTCACCTAGGCATCCCCGTATATGCTCTTTAGATCACAAAATCTGAGCTAAACCTGAGCTAAAGGCAGCCGTTTAACCAACTGAGTCACCTATGCATCCCCGTATAGCTCTTTAGATCACAAAATCCTGTGTCCTATTGGGTTTCTCCATCTTGATTCCCACAAAAACTTTATTTTTATGTTTTTAAAAAAGAAATTTACTTGAGAGAGAGAGCACACACACACAGAAGTGGCGGGGGGTGCGAGGGAGAAGCAGACTCCCCACTGAGCAGAGGGCAGAACTCTGGGGCTCTGTCCCAGGACCCTAGGATCATGACCCCAGCTGAAGGCAGTCACTTAACCAAGTGAGCCACCTCAGGGGTAGGTGCCCCACCTACTAGTACTTTAAGTTCGTTATGTTCCAAACTGAAATCAACATCATCTATTTATAAACAATTTTTCCTCCTGTTTTTTTTGTTGTAGTAAAAACTTCTATCATAAATCCAGCTGTGAAAACTGAAAATCTGGATATTACTTTTGACTTCTTTCTTAACTCAACCCCCACAACCAGACACCAAGTTCTGTCAAATTGTCTCCATCTCCACTATCACTACCCAGCCTACACCATATCTACCCTTTCCAGGAATATTCAGCCGATTACTAAATACTATGCTTTTTACCAGTGCTTTGTGCCTACATTCCATTCTCTGCAGAACAATGTGATCTTTTAAAGCACAAATGTCAGAGTTGGGCCCAGTCCCAAAAATCTGTGGAACTCAGACAAGAGTGGAAACTCAGAAAGAGTGGAAGGCCCCCCTTCTTTACCTTCATAATCCATCCCTTACTGCCAGGACACTTATAAATAAGTGTACTACATACATTTATAACTAGATATTCCAGCCTGTGTATTTGATCATTGTCTACAACCATCCTCTCCATAACAGCTGTTCAGGGGCCTTCCCTCAGTCCTAGAGGTAAACTCACAGATGTCATGTGCTCTTAGGAGATAGACCTGGGGCAAAGATCACACAGGCCATAGAAGCATGGGATCATGCATGGAATCATGGAATCATCTGGGCATGGAATTCTGTGTGAATGTATACACAGAACATGCTCCAGAAGGATGGGCATGGGTGCCAGGTGGGTTCATTTCTTTTCCCTTTGTACTTCTTGCCCTGTGGGTAGAGGCACAGCCAGCGGAAGCCATGGAAAAGGATCTTTTTTACTGGGTCTGATACAGTGACCTAGTTAAAATCCTTTAATGATTCTCTTCCTCAGGATCAAGTCTAAACTGTTTAGGATAAACTAAAGGGCCTTTTATGGTCTGACTCATATATTCCTCTGTTTTATTTCTCAACATACTTTATCTCCTATTTTATAATTTAGTAAATCAGAAGTCGTTTTAGTTCTTTGCATATAGAATGTTCTTTCTTTCACCTGAGCTTTTGCATAAACCATTTTCTTTTTCTTCAACACTCTTTATCTCTTCTCTACATAGGTATTTTCTTTTCATATTTCAGATCTCTAGATGACACTTTCTTCAAGAAAATTTATTTTACACTTATGCATGATAGATCTCTGTACCTCTCCACCACTGAAGGTTCACACATCCCAAGTGTCATGCCTGTAATTTTTTTTACACAAATGTTAAACATCCATTCTATGGATTTGACTGGAATGCGATGGAAAGCTTATGATGCATCCTACCTGGTTTTGGAACATGACCCATGTTCAGTGCCGTAATGCATAGAAGAGTGTTTTCTGCTATTCTTGGCCCCCACCCACTGCTGTTTTGACTCTTCCTATTCTGTTGCAAGATTTGGCATTCTTTCCTGATTTCTTTTTCTTTCTTTCTTTTTTTTTAAATATTTTATTCATTTATTTGAGAGGGAGAGAGAAAGACTGAGAGAAAGAGAGAGGGAACGTGTACACATGAGCAGGGGGAAGGAGAAGCAGACTCTCTGCTGAGCAGGGAGCCTGACGTGGGGCTTGATACCAGGACCCTGGGATCATGACCTGAGCCAAAGGTAGATGCTTAACTGACTGAGCCACCCAGGCGCCCCTCTTTCCTGATTTCTATTAAAAAAAAATCATACCAAGTTTATCATGGAATTTTATGGAAGGTAATTTAATTAAATATTCCAGGGGTCTACACAAAGGGTCAAAATCATATATTACATTTCAACTGAAACTGCCTACACATGTTTCTCCTTCGCAGTTTCTCCGTAGTTCTAATCTTCCCCTAAGTTACTCTTTCCCCACCCAGCCTCAAATATGTCATTTTTGTCCTTAATTTCCTTCAAGGAGACCACAATAACAACCCCTCTTAATTTCAGATTTTTGAGTTCTGCCATGGTTTCTACCTCCCAGAAAGCTTATTGAAATATATTCTAAATAAGGCCAATAAGCCTCTCCAAAAACTCCTTTCATACCAACTATTAGAAGGAAAAACATGGTTTATGTTTGTAGTGTGGTCAGGATATGCTGAAGCTGGGTCCACTGCTTGAGATCTATCAGGAAGCTGAAGTAAAAAAGGTATACATTGATTATATCTGGTCTGAGGAGATCTTGATTATTGTGTATCCATCCAATTAAAGCAGTCTGTACTTCTGTAACAAAAAATAGGAGTAAACCTAATAAGATTTTGACCCATGAAAGATGAATGAAAATTATGCATTAATGTGTAGCTGATCACCATTAGTAACATTCTCTCAGGAAACAGAAGTTTGTCTGATGTTCACAGCATTGTTTCTGTGAGATTTGCCTTCTCCAGAAATGCATCTTTGATTTATTACTTCCCTGGGCTAATTGAAGAAAATGTTAAGTCTCAGCTATGTGATTTGTGCATATTGACTATGTGGTCAGTGAAGGAGAAAGAAACCAGAGATTTTGTGGAACAAGAGCCATCTGTGTCTTAGTTTGAAACTGATTAAATGTGGTACAGTCTGTGGCAGGATGACAGCAGTTATAGACTTCAGTGTTTGAGGATTTTAAAAATCACATGTAGAAGTTGGTAACTGACTAATAATTATTTTCCAAATTGTATTATACCTCAGGTTAATTTCCATGGACATCTTTTGGCCATGGCCACACTATTTGATGAAGGCAATTTTGAAAGAGAACTATTATTGAGAATCTTATACAAAGTCTCACCTTTTATCTGAAACTGCTGCTAAATGATCTCTTTCCTTTTTTTCTTAATACAAGTCCCCTTTAATATAGTACAGTAACCTCTAGTAAACAGAAAGAAGTGCTCATTTCCTAATCATATTCACCTAAGTTGCAAAATCCCTAGTTACATAATCCCAGATATGCTCTTTTTTGCAGAAGTGGGGAAGGAGGAGGTAAGTAGGATGAATAGATACTGATATTGTTATTTTTCTTCCTGATTTCAAGCACTAATTGCTCATAATCACCCTCTATCCTTAAATAATTCACATTTCTCATTTTAATACTATATAAGAAAAAAATGCAGGAGATTGACAAAGACAAAACCAAAAAAGATAAGAAAAAATTGAACTACATAGATTTATATGTGGTATAATGCATTTATATGCCTAGTTTTTGTCGTTTTGGAGAGATGTAGTTGATATCTTTGAGAAAAAAAAACATGAAATTCAAGAGAATGCCACTTAGAAAGTCTCTCAACTTCTTCCTGAATCACATTTCTGTGAAGAGCCACTTGTTTCTTGTGTCCTGTTGACCCTCTCAGATTTCACTGAAGTTTATCTTTCACTCAATGATTGTTTTTCACAAAGAAAAACAGATTCACAGATTTTGGCACTTTACTGTATTTTCTGTGAAGATAATTATGAGGCAAGAGCAAAACCCATTGAAATGCAAATGCTGGGCAACTAGATAAACCCAAGTGCTAGTTAAATAGCATGCATACTCAGCCATCCTTGAAGTTATTCAGATCTGTATTTCAGCAATTGTACAAACTACTACACATAGTGAGTCTTTGGTATGCTTGGGAAAAAATAACCCCACAAATATTAAATCTTTCAACGACAAATGACTACATTTTACAGAAAGAAGTTTAGGATATATTTTAATTAAGATAGCCCTGAATTTGTTTTATAGATTTAAGATTTTTTTTTAAAGATTTTATTTATTCATTTGAGAGAGAGAGAGCATGAGCGGGGGGGAGAGGCAGAGGCAGAGAAAGAAGCAGACTCTCTACTGAGCTGGGAGCCCTAAGTGGGGCTTGATCCCAGGACCTGGAGATCATTACCTGAGCCTAAGGCAGGCACTTAACTGACTGAGCCATCCAGGCACCCCAAGATTTAAGATTTTTTTGATGGTAGGATACAACCCCTGGGTAGATGAAAGGCAGAGTTCTTTGTGACTTACAGCTTTGAGTAAGAGAAGGCTGAGAGGCAGAGTCAGGAAGAGAATTGTGCCTGGAGATGGGATAACAGCGAGCTGGAGCTTGCATATCATGTGCAAGAATAGAGTTATCTAGGTTTCTTTCTTTTTTTTTTTAAGGTTTTATTTATTTGACAGAGAGAGATTACAAGTAGGCAAGGAAGTAGGCAGAGAGAGGGGGAAGCAGGCTCCTCGCTGAGCAGAGAGCCCGATGTGGGGCTTGATCCCAGGACCCTGAAATCATGACT
Organism: Procyon lotor; assembly: GCA_028646535.1. Classification (NCBI taxonomy): domain Eukaryota; kingdom Metazoa; phylum Chordata; class Mammalia; order Carnivora; family Procyonidae; genus Procyon; species Procyon lotor. The sequence continues at coordinate 129,120,589 of CM053605.1, forward strand.
GAGCCGAACCCACTGAGCCACCCAGGTGCCCCAAGTTATCCAGGTTTCTGGTTTCCTTGTAGACTGGCTAATTTGGATAATTTCATGGGCTCCAGGGTCATAAGAACTATAAGTGGACTCGGTGAGGAAGGCAGGAGCTCAGTAGCCTAACGTGTGAGAGCCTAATGAAAGAAATGGTTGGCATATGGTCTTAACAGCTATTCAGAAATGGAAACTGATCAGCTTATAGCCACGGTCTCAAGTCTGGATCAAGCCAGCATTAAGAGAAAAACAAAAACACTATATTAAACTAATTTGCTACCAAACAAACCTCCAAATTTCAGACTCAGCTCAACAGAATGTTATTTTGGGCTCATGTAAACAGTTCAGTCAATGCAGCTGATTCTGGTAGGTGGGCAACCTCCTACGTGGAGATACAGAGACTCATGCTTTGTCCATCTTATGACTTGTTTATCATCTAGTATCTAGGTATTTTATTCTGAATTTTCTGGATCCTGTTGGCAACTGGAGGAAAGGGGACAGTGTGAAGAAAGTGCACTTTTTCTTAACCAAAGTACTCATATTCCACTGGCTAAAAGTAGTTATTTTATCTCACCTGAGAAGAGAATGGTTGAGGGGCTAATCAATGTAGTCTGGGCTGAGTGAACACTTCTCAGTAGTAGCTCTCACAATGGAAAGGGAGAGCAATACTTTGGTAGACATAGCTGTTTTCACCACAGAAAAGTTTTAGAATACAGATGGCCCCCAAACTAACTTAGGATGGTTTGACTTATGACTTCTCTCTTTTTTTTTTAAGATTTTATTTATTTATTTGACAGAAAGAGAGAGATCACAAGTAGGCAGAGAGGTAGGCGGGGGGGGGGGGGGGGGGGGGGGGGGGGGGGGGGGGGGAAGTAGGCTCCCTGCTGAGCTGAGAGCCTGATGCGGGCCCCATCCAAGGACCCTGAGACCATGACCTGAGCCAAAGGCAGAGGCTTAACCCAGTGAGCCACCCAGGTGCCCTGACTTAGGACTTTCAATTTTACAACAGTGTGAAAGTGATACACATTCACTAAGAAACCATACTTTAAAGTTTTACCTTTTCCCAGGCTACTTATATGCCCTAGAATATTCTCTTGGGATGTGGGCAGCAGCAGCTGCAGATCCCAGTTGGCCTTGAGGGTTTACAACCATTCTGTAGTTCACTGTCAGTACAGTATTAAAAAATTACATGAGATAGTCAACAATTTGTTTTAAAATAGGATGTGTGTTAGATTTTGCCCAACTGAAAGTGTTCAGAGCATATTTAAGATAGATTAGGTATACTGAATGAATTTTCAACTTACAATATTCTTAACTTAAAACGGGTTTATCAGGGCATAACCCTACTGTAAGATGAGAAAGGTCTGTATCTCTCTCTCCCCCCCACTTATATATATATATACACATACACACATAAACGTGATATGTATATATGTCTAATATATATAGTATGCATACATATATGGTCATGCACATAGGTTTTATAGCAAGGGAAATTATTATAAAGATTTTTAGATAGGGGTGCCTGGGTGGCTCAGTCAATCAAGTGTCTGCCTTTGGCTCAGATCATGATCCCAGGGTTAAGAACAAGTGCACTTTCTTCACACTGCCCCCTTTTCTCCATTTGCCTGATTCTCCCTCTCCCTATGCCTGCTGCTCACCCTGCTTGTGCTCTCTCTCTCTCTCTCTGTCAAATAAATAAATAAAATCTTTAAAAAAAAAGATTCTTAGGTAAAAAGAATTTATGTCTTTTTAGCAAATTTCAACTTTGATATACATGTCGACTCCTAATAGCACATTGAAATTCTTAGTTTTCTTTGACAGATTTTTTTCCCATGGCCTGAAATGTTGTACATTTGGTTTGAAAGGATTTATTGTGGATCTTTAGTTACATTATACAAATGGAGTCTCACATACATAATACTGAATGGGCAAAGCCAGACACAAGATAGTATGTTCTTCTCTCTTCAAAATAGTGTTTCTGAGATTTGTTCATATTGTGGCATATAGTTGTAGAAAATTCATTCTCATTACTCTTTAGCATTCAACTGGGTTAATGTCCAGTTTACCTATCCATTCTACCATTGGTGGTTATTTAAATACATTCCAGTTTAAAGTTATTATTAATAGTGCTACCAAGAATATTTTAGAACATGGCTTTTGATGAACTTTTATATGCATTTATATTGGGTATATGTATAGAAGTGAAATTTCTGGGCTATATATATAATAAGAATGTGTTCAGTTTATATGTTCATAAATTTTCTGAACTTCTTTTACCAGCTATTATAATTGATCAAAAATACATCACTTTCCCTTTATTCTCCTTATTTTACTTTGTTGCATAAAACTTTATATAAACAATAAAAAAATATATAAAAAAATTTAGGCAAAAAGTCCTGCTAATTCCACTAACATATGAACTGTTTTGTTTTTATTTCCATCTAGAGCTTATCAATCTTAATTGTTTAAATATAGACTTTGTCTTAAGCTTATTTACTTGTTATTTTATGAATATTTTTACATACATGTTTTTCCTAATTATGAATTTTTATGACTGCATTGACTTGATCTATCAGAAGTAGCAATTTCCTATTATAGACTATTTAAAATATTTTCAATTTTCACTAATTTTATTGAAAAAATTTGTATACTTAAACTATTGTATCTTTGGTACACAGTTTCTTAGGTTCCATATGCTTGGAAAAAGAATGTAACACATGTTTTCTCTCTCTGACCTTTAGCAAGCCCAGAGAAAAGTACAACTATTCATGACAATATGTCAACCTACTTATCTTCAAATTAACGTATACTTACTCTGCCTCAAGCCTGAGTGACATTACATTTCTTCCTAGGAGGTTAAATTGGTAAGGTCTCGACAACCAAATTCTTGGTTGAAAATTGAACATTTGGATCTACCAAGATTTCTTACTTCTTTGTTATAGAACTCAACATGTCTGTTATAGGAGTAAGAGAAAGGTTTTGCTCTTTATACCCAAGCTTTGCAGGTTTCACTGTGCATTTTACTGTCTGTCCCCCTTTTCTCCACTCGTGACTCTTCCATCTATCCCTGGAGATTTTACATTTCAAAATAACTATAGTTTAATGATGTGTGAGCAGACTGAAGCAGATAATGACTCTAGTAGGGAAATGTTATAAGCAAAAATACTTCCTTAATTCTGACCCTAATACTGTGACCAGCAGTTCCTTCAATCCATGTATTTTTGTTTTGATTCCCCAAAATATGTATTCTAGAATGTTAGGACTCAAGGGTTCTCATTGGCTATATAAGTTAAAGCAGGAACTGTGTTTTTAGATGACAGATCTAAATGCAAACTATTGATAGCTATGACCCCATAAGTAATCCCAGTGAGGATAAGGTGTCAAAGTGAAATAATTAAATATGAGGCACAAAGAGATAAATTTAATCAGTGCTTACAGCCAATTACATTTTGGCAGAGTGTTACTAGTATTTCTAAAAACCATTTGATTTGCATTTAAGTGATTAAAAGGAAGAGTTACAAGGTAATTGGGATATCCTAATTTCATTAATCTTTTTTTTTTCTCAGTGCTTAATTCAAAAGTTGTCGAGAAGGATATAATGCTTAAAAAGTGAAAAGGAAAGTTTGGAAATCTTAAAAGAGTAAAAAAAAATCACCTTTTCTTAAAGAATGAATAATTTTCATAGTCAAATAGTAAGTTGCTATTTATTTTTTAATTAAGTAATTGCATGTAACTAAATGTCTTGAGCTCAGTACTTTCATGTGGGCAATCTACATTATAGAAGTATTATTATTATTTTTAACTATATAATTTTTTAGCAGACCCCAGATAAGAAATATCTTCCCTTAGTTCCAGGTACAACAGTGTTCCTCAAAAGCTTAATGAAATTTTGGAATGAGGGCCCCTAATAAGAAGCTTCAAGACATAAATATTTGAATATTCCTTTTTTTTTTAAATCACTTTTTTGAGATATTATTGGCATGCAATAGCTGTTCATACTAATGTATATATACAACTCAGTGAGTTTGGAGAGAAGTATATACCCGTGAAACCTTCACCATAATTCGTGCCATGAACATATGCATCACCTCCCGATAGTTTCCTCCATCCTTCTTTATTTATCACTATTATTATTTTAGTTAACATTATTGTATAATTAAAAATTTGCTAAGAGCATAGATCTTATGTTAAGTGGTTTTTTTTAAAGACTTTTATTTATTTGACAGAGAGAGAGATCACAAGTAGGCAGAGAGGCAGGCAGAGGGAGAGGAGGGAGCCTGCTTCTCCCTGCTGAGGAGAGAGCTAGATGCAGGGCTTGATCCCAGGACCCTGACCTGAGCTGAAGGCAGAGGCTTTAACCCACTGAGCCACCCAGGCGCCCCAAGTCTTTACTTTTCTTAAGGATAATCAGTTTCTGGCACCTGTGTGGCTCAGGTGGTTAAGCAACAGCCTTTGACTCAGGTCCTGATCTCAGAGACCTGGGATTAAGCTCCACATTGGGCTCCCTGCTCAGCAGGGAGACTACTTCTCCCTCTCCTTCTTGCTCTTGCTCTCTCTTGCTGTCTCTGTCTCTCTCAAATAAATAAAATTTAAAAAAAATTATTAAAAAAGGATGATCGGTTAAACATCAGTATTGTTCAAGGCAAAGGGTAATATTATTTCCTCTGGGTTTTACTAAAGGAAGGATATAAAGAGTTAATTATACAATATAGTCAAAGTTTACCACATTAAAGTTACACTGATATTATCTGTTAAGATACATTATCACTGATTATTAAAGTTTTATCTTCTTGCCTGAATAGTCCGTTATTGACATAGACAATCCTTTGTACTTTACCAATATGAAATTACAATAAAAGACTGAATTGCAGAGGTGTCTAAAATGTCCTTGAAATGAAAAGAGAAAATGGTTCAGACCATATTTCAGAAGTTAATATGTATTTCTCATCACAGGAAAAAAATGAATTAACTTTGTATTCATTAGACAGTCTTTGAAATAATCTTCAATTAAATAGACAATAGATTACTAAGTCCTATAAAGATAAGACCTCAGTCTTACATAGGATATTTTCTACCACTTACTTACTTGTCATGCTTTAATTTTCTCTGCTTCTTTTAGCTCCTGCTAACATCTGGAAAAGGGAGAAGTGATGGAATAGGCTTTTTCATTTTTGAAGAACCTATCATAAGATTATTTCATATTAGCTTTAGATATGTCAACCTTTGTTGATTAAGGAGTACAGAGATGTGAGAAAATTTCCCTTTAGAAGTGTTCTATAAACAAAACTGGGTCATTTATTTTCAAATTAAATTGGCAAATGTAGTATATTAATTATAATAATCTGAAGTATGTATAGATGCCAAACTTCCTAATAACCATTTTATACGTATTCTCTAATTTAAACTTTATAACAACCCCTTGAGTTGGGTACTATCATTGAACCTCACTTTGCAGGTGAGCAGACTGTTTCTAAGAAGTTGTAAGTTCCCAAATTCACATAGCTCTAAGGGGCAGAGTCAGGATTGATACAAATGGATGTCCTTGGACTTTGGTGTGTGAAGAGGTTGAGCAGAAAGGCTGATGGAATGAGATTTATAGACCCTAAAAGGTGCCTACTTAGTTGATCCATCTAGACATCTGTTCTTTTATTCAACAAATATTTTTCAGCCTCTACTTTGTGCAAATCAGTGGGCAGAGTGAGAAACCAACAATAACAATTAAATATGGCCTCAAATATCGGGAGTGTTGAGTTCCCTGGAGGTCAAAAACCAATTTAAAGAAGCAATTTTAATGTAGTTTTAAATGTTGGTGTGTTAAGAGCTATGATAGGGATTTGACTGGATAACTTATTTTGTGATTTTTTAATTTCTAAAGACTGAAGGCCCAGTGAAGTTCTGGGTGGAATTTCTTTCTGGAAATGGGTTTGCTAGCTCTTACGGGAGCTTAATATTTATAAATGTTATTGGTGACAATGTTTGGGCCCTTTGAAGAATTGGAAAATAAGGTTCTCATAGACCCTGGGTAGAAAAGCTGAAGAAGACTAGTGTACACTGAACTGAAGGGTCTGAGGAAGTATATTGAGCAAAAGTGAGGGGCAACAGGGAATCTCGGGAATCTCCCAGAATTCCCTCTGAGCAGGACACGAGTTGTGTCCACAGAGTGAATGGTCAACATTTATGCAAATAAAATAACAGGAGACTTGGAACTAGTGGAAGGACCTTGGATGTTAATGGTGTGTATTTAAGAGCATTGGGATCAGGGAAGGGAGGCCTATGTGCTATGCACCATTTACTTAAAGGAGTGTCAGTAGCTAACTGAGTAGCGTGGCAGGATAATAGCACAGGAGTGACCCTCTGCAGAGGCCTCTAATGGCATGTAATTTGGAGAGAAGTGCATCTGAGGGCATACATCTTTTATGTGCTGTATGAGGTTAAGTAAATAGGAAAGATATCTAGGAAAGATAGAGCCCTTGGAGGATCAGATATGAAACAACAAGGGTCAGGTACACTTGACTCCGAGGTCAAATGGGATGTTTTATGGGGCATCCTTATGTCAGTCATAGTGAATTACCAGGATTGTAAGTACCTGATGTGATGGTAGATTTATATCACTTTGGGATTATTTTTGATTTTAGCTGGCAAACGTTTAGAAATCTGTTTTTTTTTAAAGATTTTATTTATTTATTTGACAGAGAGAGAGAGATCACAAGTAGGCAGAGAGAGAGGGAGAAGCAGGCTCCCTGCTGAGCAGAGAGCCCAATGCCGAGCTTGATCCCAGGACCCTGAGATCATGACCTAAGTCAAAGGCAGAGGCTTTAACCCACTGAGCCACTCAGGCGCCCCTAGAAATCTGTTTTGTAAAGCAAGAAGTTTGTTGATAGAGTGCTACTGGTTAGAGGCCTATCAGAACATCGCCCACGCTGTATTCTATTTGTCTCCTTATTGTCTGACACATAAATGGTGATGATCATGTACTTCTGTGTCCTTAGTGTTCAATTATATCCTTGGTACATAGTTGGCACCAGTAAATTTTTGCAAAAATAACCACATGAATGCATGGAAGGCAATCTGAGGCCGAAATTATCACAAATACAAAGTTTTCAATTGGTACATTCAGTCTGATGGGTTTCATGGGCCCTATTCTTATTTCTCTTTCAGAAACTCACATGCCTGGCAGTCTTTCTTTTTGTATTCAACAAAGCCTAGTACAGAAAAAAAAAATCAGTTGCTAGTCATAACTTAAAAATACAACTCAAAGCCAGAGTGTTCATCTCCTAGGGGCAATCTTAGGTTTCATCACTATTGGCTGATGGATATTATTCCTCAAGTATTAGTGATGAAGTTGAAGAGATTTTTTTGATGTCTGAATGCCTTTTCAGTGGCCCTGAAGTCAGGGCACATAGTGATCTGAGAGGATCCTGGGGGTTCATAGCATAGTAGAATAGTGATCAGAGGGTAGCAGCAGTCTCTAGGGATGCTCGGGAAAGCTAATTCAGCTTTAAAATTTGTCAGGAAACTATTGCCATGTTCTTAGCAGCCAATGCGTAGAAAAATATGGATTTCAAGACAATGTCCTAGATTATAACCTCTCCAAATGGAAATGTAGTCAATTTTCTCATACATTTTCTAATCATATACTTAGTGACTCCTTTAGCTATCTTTTGTTGCTTCTCACTACACAATTTATTTCACATTTCCATGACAGTATCCCTCTAGAGACAAATCCAATTATGCTATTCCTTGCTTAAAAACCTTCAATTAAAAATAAAAATCAGAGACACCAACTTCAAAGGTATTAAGAGTATGTTATTACTAAACTAAACAATAGAGCCACAAAGATTATTCACAGTCGAGTCATATCTTACTCAGGGAGAAAGACAAGTGAAAATGAAACAATAGATGGCCAGTGTACAATAGAAGTGTATGTAGGATGTTGAGGATTGTGCAGGGGGCTTAGTGGCGTCAATCAAGTGGGCAAGGTTGGAGGTAATGGCAAAGAAAGAGCATATCATAGAGAGATGTTTGCATTATATCTTGAGCCAGTGAATTGGAATTTACTGAGATGAAAATTGAGGGAGAATGCATGGGAAAGGAGGGACAAAGGTACAGAGGTGTAGAAGAGTATTTTAAGCCAGGAAGCCAAACAGTTTGGTGTAGATGTCAGGTTGAAAACAAAGATAATGAGAGAGCTGATGTTGGACTGTTTGGAGGAGGCTGCTCTACCTCAATTATCTAGCAGGCCCAGGAGCAGTTTTTGTGGATTGCAGAAAAGCATCCAAGGGGTTGAAGTCATGAAAATCTATAGTGTGTGCTTTGAAAGAGCATTCTGATTACAGTGTAGTGGGTGGAAAAGACGAAACAAGAAGCAAAAGAACCAGATGAGAACTCATGAAAAATTAGCTTCTTACCACTTACCAGGTACACCAGTGTAAATGTGCTCTACCAGTAAAGTGCTGATTATGGGAATCTGGCTTGCATTTATGTTGGAGGAAAAAGGGGTACAGGGAATAAAGATCTAGGAAGCCACAGCAGAATTAGTTATGAGTGACTTCTGTAAACGAGTAGAGATGCTGGAAAAGCCTCTCTTTTTGTGGGAAGTCACAATAATCATCACTGGCTGTTGCAGTCATCATGTGACCTTATAGCAAGACTAGTAAGTGACTGACCTCCCTGACCTGTGAGATTATTGGCTTCCGCTTACTTCATTTTCTAGTCTTGCTTGAATTTTGTGCATTGGCAAATGTTAATCCAGAACCTTAAAGCAAATGGTTGTGAATGGAAGGTGATCACAGATCACCGAACACAGTAGTATCCTACAGACTCCTGTGCCTCAAAACACTTCAGCTCACCTTTCTGCCTCTAGGTGCCTAAACCAGCTCCCTGCACTCACTCCTCAAAACCTATGCTTCAAACACAGACTGCTATTCCCTCCACTTTTTTCAAATTTCCTTCCCCTCTCTGTTTCTGAGCTCTTCTACTTCATTCAAGGTCCTGCGAAGATTTTCAGACAAGAAACCTTCCCTTAATGTCAAGAGCAGCACTAGTTTACCCTTCTCTGTTCCATTACCTAGGGTCAAGTCCAAGTGTCACAAAACAGCCCACAACAGTGGCTGAAATACTTAAGAGTTTTTTATATATTACACAACCAGAGATTCAAGGGTGATAGTTAAGCATTGACATGGGAAATCAACATATGTTCTGCCATTTTTAATATGTGATTTTGTCGTCCTTGTGGTTATAACACAGATGGCCCCAAACCAGGCATCATATTCACATCCCAGGGAGGAGGAAGAAGAAAAGGAAACAGGGAGCCCCAGCACTCATCTGCTTACATTTCATTGACCAGAATTGAATAACAAAGCAATTCCTGTCTGCAGTGGGTCTAGGTAATTTGTTTTTAGCTTAATAATCAGTTTTTGGCTAATAGATCTCTATGGAAGAAATTAGTAAGGGAAAGAAGTAACCATGGATGTGGGGTAATGTACAGTATCCACCATATTATATTTCTCAAAGTACTTTGAATAAAACACTTTACACAATTGTCAGAATTATTTATGTACTCTTGCCTGTCTCACTGAATGGGATGTCAGAATCACATGGCCAGTGGAAATGTCTCATTCATCTTTCTATCTGAAACATGTAGAATATTATGGAAAAAAGGAGTTGCTGCCATGTGGGAATATATTGAGTTTTAATAAGATAGAACTAAGTATTGGTGAGTTAGTAGATTCAACTAGCATATGAAAACCTCAACTCCCCCGAAGGATAGGATATAATATTAAGTGATTGACATACTTGTGTCTATATATCTGTGTCTATATATCTATATATCTGTGATGTACTTATGTCTATATGTATCTATATCTGTGGCAATACAGATGATACAGACTTAAATAAAATAGAAAGAAGGATTATAACCACCCCTGACTAGTTGAGCTATGAGCCTATGAATTATATTTCCAGATCAAAAAGTACTTATATAGTTTTTTGATAACCCTGTCATTTTAATTCAGAGTATAAGTGATGATGCTATTAACACTGTATGCTTTTTAAAATGCCATATTCCTTAATCTATTCTAGGACTGATAGGTTTATTTATTAGAGACATTAAATAAGCTAAAACCATATCCTGTACTTTCTTCATTTGGTAATTTTGAATTCTGGGTCACATAACACCATATTATTTATCTGTATGAATCTCTATGAGAATGAGTTTGTCTCTGAAAAGGAGATGATTTGACAACCCAAACACCATTTTATTTATGACAAAAAGGAAAATAATAGACTTTATTAATGAAAGCATTTTTTTGAGTGGCTGAATAATTTGAAACTATGACAGATTCAAGGACTTTTGAATCAATTCTTTTAAATTCACTTACTAATATACATAATTTGTAGCTTGTATGATACACTTTTACAGTTCTATAAAAATCAAATTTCAAGACATTTTCAGAGAAAGCCACATTGATTAACTATTTGGATTTTGGTTTTTGTTGTGTTCTCCCCTGACACTGTCTCCAATTCCCTCCTGTCTCCTTGTCTCCCATCCCTATTGTGAAAAATATGTATTATATGATGTAGTGCATCTTTTATAAACATTGTTATTACTTCATGTTCTTGTTGGTTTTAAAAAAAGCTGCAGTTATTGAATGATTATTTATTCTTCTCAAGGGAAAAGAGTCAATAGTTCTTAACTGATTACTCTTTGGAATAACTAATCAAACCAGTCTTTTGTTTGTTTGTTTGTTTGTTTGTTTGTTTGTTTGACAGAGAGAGAGATCCCAAGTAGGCAGAGAGGCAGGCAGAGAGAAGGAGGGGGAAGCAGGCACCCTGCTGAGTAGAGAGCCCGATGTGGGGCTAGATTCCAGGACCCTGAGACCTTGACCTGAGCCGAAGGCAGAGGCTTTAACCCACTCAGCCACCCAGGCACCCCATAATCAAACCAGCTTTGAGAATATTGCATTAAATCCTTTAATTAATGAGTTATTATATTTTTGTAAGTAGCACTGACATTCCTAGAAAAAAGGATAGGTGGAGTTATACATTATGGCATAAGAGGTTTTCTTACTATTCACCAGTATGTGTCATCTGTACAGAATTTTAAGTACTTGTTTGTGCTTTACACACTTTCATTTTAAAGATGTATAAATACATGATCCACACCCTGTCTTTAATATAGGGTGTAACCCAGATCTGGTTCTTTCCAAATTAAGAAATCTTCCTTGCTTTGATCAGTTATCACTTAGGCCTGACAGCATAAAAGAAAATAAGAAAGTATTACTCTTGGCACTAGGTCACTACTAAAAAATATACAAGTTCATCCATGTAAGCAGTTTGCTATTTTTGACTTATTATTGATTAATCATTGATGCTGAATTACTCACATTTAATTAGGGGTATTGAAAGGCATATTTTAGTGTCTGTCACCATTTAAAATGAAAATGAGATGTTAATGATTGTGTTTGTCAGGAGATGACCTTTTACGAGGACTTTTCAGAAATGAAAAAGTACATGCTGTCATCCAACAGACAGATGCTTGCTGGAACACATCCTTGGTGCATTGTTTTCGCTTTTGTTTAGATATTATATTTATTCACGTCTATAGCTCTCCTTTTCCATCTCTCCACCTTTGATTCATCTTTCTGCCTCTCTATTATATGGAATTTTTCCTGCATATAAATAGCTGAATTTGTAATGAAAAGAACACTGCACGGTGTTCGGACAGTTGATGCTTAGGTCTGGATTTATCCTCATTTTGGAACTTTTAAAAAGTCATCTGGAGTCTGCTCCAGACTCTCTCTCTTCCTATGCCCCTCCCCCAATAAATAAAAATCTTTAAAATTTAAAAAAAAAAATCATCTGGACTTTTGGTTTCTCAGTTTACTCATTAGTAAAATACAAGAATTATGTTCACCATTTTATTTCTAAAACCAGAATGTCAGCCACACCAGAATAAAAACTTAATCTAGTTTATTTACTGCTGTATCCCAGCACCCAAAACAGTGCTTTGAATGCAGGAGGTTCTCAATAAGTATTTGTTGAATTAATTAATAAATCCTAGTTATTCAAAATCAAATCTCAATTTTTATTATAAGGAGAGAAAGCAATATTTCTAACACATGTGAATGGAGGAATAAAAAGTATACAGCACAACCGTCTCTAATCCCACCACTCCATATAAGCAAGAGAGTAGGACCAATTTCATAGAACTCTGCTGTGTCCTGGTTACAGGATTGCAGGGTTCTTCTCTCACGGCGTCGAAGAGTGAATCTCACAGACACAGAAAGGTGAAGTGATAGTTTATTAACTGAAGGTGAGAACAGAAAGAAAGCTCTCTAGAGTGAGAGGGGTCCCATCTGTGTTGTCAAATGGATGTTTGGAATGTTGGATGGAGTTTTGGAATGTTAATGGGGTCTGGAGCCGATGGCCAAGAAAAAATTCTTGAGAGGTATTTGGTGCAAAAAGGTGATTTTATTAAGCATGGGGACAGGACCTGAGGGCAGAAAGAGCTGCACTGGGGTCGTAAGGAGTAGTCCATTATATACTTTCAAGTTGGAGAGGGGTTAGGGATAGCATAAGTCACTGAGGAATTTGGGAAGCAAAGTTTCCAGAATCTTGAGGGGGCTGGCTATTGCTAGGAAAAGGTCATTTATTACTGTTTAGTAATTCCCTCTCATGAGACCTTTCAGATATATATTGGTGGGTCATATGCTTAGGGGATGATTGCCGACAAGTATCTTGGGGGATAGCGATAAAGGAAGTTTCCAGAGGACTTTTTGTATGTTCTCATAGGCTTACAGGATCCTAAGGGGTTGGGCTAAAATTGCCTTTTGCCCTTAGCAAAGTGTCAACATCCAGGCAGTTGAGTCCCTAGAGGAATGTCACTCTGCCTGTTTACAAGGACTTGTCAATGGGCTATAAGTAGTAAGAAAATTGAATAATTTTTCTTCTGACTTTGTTTCCCACATCATCCTGACTCTATTTCAGTCTGTCTCGATTTCCTCATGAGTAACATTCTTCTGATTTTGTATCTCATATTCATTTACATTTCTTTACTGTTTCATCACCTGTGAATGTATTCCTAAAATATGTCACTTATTTTTATATAAGTTGGAATTTTATGGAAATAGAAAAACAATTTTTCTTTCATGATGTGATTTATGCTCAAAATCATATTTGAGATATCCATCCATGGTAAAGGCATGGAGATGCATTTTATACATTTCACTATAATTTAAATTCTTCATTCTGTTTCATTGCTGTTTTTCTGTTTTTGTGCTTATAGACACTATCTTAATTATGTTATCATTTTAACATAAAAATGTTTGACAGATCTTACTACCTAGCATGGTGAGTCTCCTTCCTTATTATTTTCCAGGCGTGTCTTGGTCCTTCTTGAGTATTTTCTTATTCAAAAACACATTAGAGGGACGCCTGGGTGGCTCAGTAGATTGAGCGGCTGCCTTCGGCCCAGGTCATGATCCCAGGGTCCTGGATCGAGCCCCACATCGGGCTCCTTGCTCAGCAGGGAGTCTGCCTCTGCCACTCTGCCTGCTTCTGTCCTCCTCTCTCTCTCTGACAAACAAACAAACAAACAAACAAACAAATAAATAAAATCTAAAAAAAAAAACCACATTAGATTATGCTTATTCAATTTCCAAAATCTCTCTGTATTTTTTTTGGAATGCCACTGAATCTGCAGAGCATTTGGGAGTAATTAAATCGTTACTTTATAATTTTTTTCTACTCACGAAAATGAAATATAGTCTTTTAATCTTCTTACATAATCTTTTCAAACACCCTTTACATTTTTATCCCTGCATTTCATGGCTGCAGTATGGATAGTTTTTACAAGTCATTCTTTAATTTCTTCAGTTCTCTTTTTTAGCTATGTCTAATCTGGTCTTTTAATTCGTTTGTGAAATTAATTTCAGTTATTAATTGAAATTATTTCATTATTAGAAGTTATCTTTGTTCTTAAAATTTTCTCCTTAGTTATTTATAAAAAGATTTTGTTCCTTGATCATATTTTTCAGTTTCTTTTTTTAAACATGTGAATATTTTTTATTATATATTCTATATCCAGTAATTTCAGTATCTAAAAACTTCGTGTATTTTGTTTCTTAATGTTGTTTCTTTGGATATTATGGTGCATTATTTATGTGGATGATGATTCTGTGTTGTAATTTATAAGTCCCTAGAAGTTTTTTTAGCGACGAATTCCTGAGAACTCAGTTAATCCAAAAAGGATTTGCCTTTGCTTCTGCCAGATCCCTAGGAATGCTGTTAACTAATAGTAACTTTATAATTGAGATTTCCATTTAAAGACTTTTGAACCATCCAAGTACTGGGATTTGTGAGCACACATTTGAGGAGGGCCCGATTATGGGGAGAGAATATATCTGCTCCGAAACCCAGTAATAATGTGGGGAAAGGGAAGTTCCCTTGCTGCTCTTCCCTCCTGCACAGCAGTTTATTTCAAGTTCACTGTCACACTGAATGTGTGCTGCTCTAAGCTTCAACATTATTCAGTGGTCTCTTAACAGACTCACTGACTTGGGGTGAGTCAAGTCAAATAAATGATTTAACATTCCAAGGCCCACCCCTCCTTACCTCTCATGCTGTACCCTATATACACATTAAAAGGAACCTCAGAATCACCAGTTACCTTCTTTGCCTTCAGTTTTATTAAGGATTTCTAATTCTCTCAACAGTCCAATAATGGGTTTACAATTATGCTTTTTATATTTTACATAGCATTCTGAATTTTTCTCAATTGTAGTGTTATTGAAGAAATACCATAATGCTGAAAAAGCAAATATCTTAGGTTTTTGTTTTATGCTTTTTTTTTAGAACAAACAAAATCTATCAAAAGTGATTGTAAACGTACAGATTTTTCCTATATTTGTTGAGTTCATCATATGTGTCATCTGTTATGCCAGGTATCAAAGAAATAATGAATAGGATAGGATCTGCCTTTTTGGAGCTCCCAATCTCCAGGTGTGGAGATTCTCAGAAAACTAGACAATTGTAATAGAAAACTGTTCTGTGGGAACTTTGTGGACTACTCTCTTTTTTTTTTTTTAAGATGTTATTTATTTGAGAGAGAGAGCGTGAGTGAGAGAGCACAAGCAGGGAGAGCAACAGAGGGAGAGGGAGAAGCTGACTCTCCGCCAAGCTAGAAGTTTGATGTGGGGTTCGATATCAAGACCCTGAGATCATGACCTGAGCCAAAGGCAGCCTCTTAACTAAATGAGCCACCCAGGCCGCCCTTGTGGACCATTTTAATTGGCCTTGAGAATCTGAGGCAAGCTTCACTGAAAAGGAAGTGTGTAAGGTGGTTCATGAGGATTTAGCAGAACATTGGTAAAAAAGTGGGTTTAGGGACTTATTGCAAGATGAAGAAATAAGAACTCATCTGGAGGTTCTGTACAGAGCTGGGAGTGTTGAGGTGGCTGAAGATGGACTAGGACGGTTTCAGAGTATGCGTTTGGCTGGGTGCTGATCATATTGGAAAGGGAGATTTTGAATAATTGCTAGATTAGGCATTTGCAAGTTTTGTGGTATTAAAAATATCCAGTAAGCTGGAAATTTAATGAAGAAATGAATGAGGCTAATAGAAGATGCTTAAGATACATTTGCTCTTTGGAGAAATTGCAAGACAGTTGAATAGCTTCCTACTTGAATACAGATTTTTTCACTTTGCTTTAAGTTGGAGCTAGAAATAAAGGTAACTTTTACTTTCTCCAAAATTAATGATTTTAATGGAAAATGGTTAAATGCATAAACACTTAGACACATACATATATATAATACTTCCCTGAGGCCCCTCTTTGTTGCCAATTTTCTGGTGAGTCAACAAGAACTAGTATACATGCATATTCAAAATGCAAAACCTGTAACCTCAAAAAACATTGCCATGGTTTTCTCCTACCAGAGCCTTTAGTAGAGGATTTTCCCTTCTCTAGGATCTGAGACATTATTTTCCTCAGCACAGAGGAATAATGAGAAGAACAAATGCATAGAAAGACTTAGAAGAGGAAATTCCTGATTAAGATATTTGCTAAATCACTGGCTGAAAAGAAAGAACATTTGTCACAACAGGTGAATTTGCCAAAGCAATGTGAGAACAGGTGACCGGGGTGAGCATAATGAGCTTGCCAAGGGAATCAAGTACAGCACATTTATAGCAGCTGCTGGGCTTCAGGAACCTTAGGGAATTTACTTGAGAGGTTGAGCCAGTTTATCTACTAGCATCATTGCCAGGGATGTGTTAGGAACTTGGGAAACCAGCTTGTGCATCAGGAACATAAAATATCATAGGAGTCACTGTGGAGAATATGTGATCCCAACATCTTAAAAAGGAAGACAAAGCCTGAGATAGGTTTACAGCGTCATTTGTTCTTCAACAAACAAACATCTTGACTATCTGCTGAAGACAGAGTGTAGATGAATGTGCCGATGCACAAAAGATGGAAAGAAAAAAAACCTAACCTTTAGGAACTTACTATCTGTGAAACATGGTACCTGCAGATATGATATATTCATGAGGCTGTGAAAAGAGATAGAGAAGTCTCAAAATGAATATGAAAACATTAGTGCTAAGTTTTAAAATTAGGTTGGTCTTAGTGAGCTAGATTAGATGGGTAAGGCTTAATAGAAGAGGTTGTGCTTGTGCAGAGTTCTGAAAATTGCATTTGGCCCAGGGAGGATGGAGACCTTACATGAAGGAGCCACTTCCTTCTCCTGCAGCCATGGCAGACACCACTAATCAGTCATCTTCCCACTGCACCTGGAAGCAGTATTAATCATTTTCAGTGTAGTGCTACAGGAAGACCCTGTTTTTCATCACAGATATCATCAGAGGTGAAAAGTGTTTGCCATCCCTTATTTGTATAGAGAAATTAAGGCAAGGGCATTCTAGGCAGAGGGTGGAACGTGTGCAAAAGATTGGCCTTAGAATTTGTGTCCAATAGAAGGTGAGGATTTACACTGAGTAATAGGGGAAGGAGGTTGGGTAGTTACAGTGTGGATCCTAGAGGATCATAGATATCCATTTAGGATATTAGTCTCACCTGGTTCCTGAGAACCAGTGTTGTTTTTTTTAAAACCACTTTCATTGCAGTATGGTTGACATAAACAAAGCTGTACATATCTCTGTAGACAACTTGATAAGTTTGTAGCTAGGTATATACCCGTGAAACCACATCTGTGCTATAAACAGATCCATCACCTCCAAAAACTTCCACCCTCTTTATTTATTATTTCCTTTATATATATATATATATAGATATATATAGATATATCTATATATATATATATATCTCCACCCTCTTGGCAAACTTTTAAGTATAAAATATGTTATTGTTACCTATAGACTCTATACTGTACAATAAATCTCCAGGACTTACTCATTTGTATCAATGAAACTTTGTATACTTTGACTAATATTTCTCATTTCCTCATCCTGCCTCTGGAAGCCACTATCCTACCCTCTGCTTTTATGAGTTTGACTATTTTAGATTCTTCATAAACGTCATATAGTATCTGTCCTCTGTCTAGCTAATTTCACATAACATAATATCCTCCAGGTTCATTCATATCACTGCAACAAGTAGATTTTGGAAGCAAAGACCTGACAAGATAATGGAGTAAGTAATGTTAGTTTTTTTTTTTTTAAATAGCACATTTTATTTATTTTTTCCCCCAAAAATGTTTGTTTTACTTTTTCAGTGTTACAAGATTTATTGTTCATGTACCACACCCAGTGCTCCATGCAATACATGCCCTCCTCAATACCCACCACCAGGCTCGCCCAGCCCCCCACTCCCACCCCTCCTAAACCCTCAGTTTGTTGCTCAGAGTCCACAGTCTCTCATGGTTCATCTCCCCCTCTGGTTTCCCCCCATTCACCTTTCCCTTCCTTTTCACAATGTCCTCCGTGTTTTTCTTTATGCTCAGCACGTAAGTGAGACCATAAGGTAATTGGCTCTCTCTGCTTGACTTATTTCACTCCGCATAATCTCTTCCAGTCCCATCCATGTCGATACAAAAGTTGGATATTCGTCCTAATGGAGGCATAATATTCCGTTGTGTATATGGACCATATCTTCTTTATCCATTCATCTGTTGAAGGGCATCTTGGTTCTTTCCACAGTTTGGCAATTGTGGCCATTGCTGCTATGAACATTGGGGTACATGTGCCTTCTTTGTAATGCATCTGCTTCTTTGGGGTAAATACCCAGTAGTATGATGGCTGGGTCATAGGGTAGCTCTATTTTCAACTTCTTGAGATTTTTATGTAAGGTTGATAGGAGAAGGAACTTACCTGGGGTTTTGTCATTATCTTAGAGTTTACCATCTAAAACACTTCCCAATAATTCTGGGATTTTTCCAGCTTATAGGGCAGAGCTCATTTCTCACTATTGAATGCAAAATGCTCACAGTCCCAGGGTCTGCTGCAGCTAGGGAATGAGCACATACTCTACAAGGCTACCTTGAGGGAGTCAGGTCCACACTGGATGCAGTCTGGCAATGGATGGCAGTCCATAGTATCAGCAGCAGCATGAGTAGCAAAAGGAGCTATTTCCTATTTCCAGGGAAAGCAGAAGCAACAATATGCCAGATCAGTGCAATTGTCAAGGCAAGGGTTAGTAGTGTCTGTGCCTAATAGAGAGGCAAAAATGTTGGCAATTTTTGCAACATTATGCTGCAGCTCTTGGCTCTTTAGCCCCAAGCACACCCTATCACGGCCCTTTCAACAAATGGAACTTTTGTGTAAGTGGACCAGCTCCATTTCTGTTGCATGCAGAACTGATCCAGGGGCATTCTAGTGAGAAGAATATAAAAATGAGGTAGCCATGTTTGGGGGGCTCCTGAGCGAGTGTGATAGGACAAGTAATTTTCAAGAATAAGTGAAGGTTGGTGTCTGATTGTAAGAATGAGGGGGAAAGTTTGTTTTTTAAGATTTTATTTATTCATTAGAGAAAGAGAGCACAAGCAGAGGGAGGGGCAGAGAGAGAGGGACAAGCCGAGTGGGGATCCCAACCTGGGGCTCGATCCCAGGACCCCAAATTATGGCCTGAGCCAAAGGCAGATACTTAACGAACTGAGCCACCTAGGTGCCCCAAGAGTGGAAAGGTTTTTAAGTGCTGGGGTGAGCTACTGGAGAAAATAATGGAGGACATCAGTGGAGGGGTGATCAGTAGGATGTGGGGAGCATATTGAATTATTTCATGTTCAAGATGCTTTCCTCTGTGATTAGACCATCTGTGCTTGCTAATTGGCTCCCACTGAAAGTAAGCTCTTACTCCATCAGAGAGAGAGGCAGATAGGGTGTTACCAACCTTGACCTAAAAAGATTGGGGCTAGGTCCTTGAGAAGGACATTCCTGGAGTATAAAATTGGCAGGAAGCTTTTAAAAAGGTTTACATCTCCAAGGGGCAGTGAAAAAAAAATAATTATAAGTTTTCTAAAGTAAATGCTTGCATAAATGGGAGGGAAGGGGGCCTAGAGTCAGTAAGAAGCCTAAGGTCTAGTCAAGCTGAGGGCCACCACTAAATTCCTAATCAATTTCCTGGTTAATTCCAGGAGGAAGAAGGAGAAACACAGGAGGAACTGAAGTTATTTTTATTTCTCATTAGATTGATGGAATGGATTCACAGAGTCAGAAATAACGTCATTTTACAAAGTATAAAACTTGACTTTTTGCATATCTGGTCTGGCTACTGAGATTCATTAACACACACATTAAAGATTAATTATTTTTCCCATTTACATATTCCTTAGAGAATTTTTTAAAGACTTAACTATTTACAGCCCTCCCAAACAACAATTAGAGTCACAAACCAATACCAAAGGTTTGCCAGTTTTTTTGTTTTTTTTTTAAATTCAAATCTATCCACATGTGGTAAAACCAATAGGACACTTGCATTGTTTTCATTATGTATAGGAAAATCAGTAAATAGAGCGGTAACTGGCTATAAACTCAATAATCAACTTTAAGAAAGAGAATAATTTAACAATTATTTCATGTATAAGAGAAAATGCAAAATCTACATTTAAAATTATGCAAGTAAATAATGAATTGATGTGAATATATTGAATGAGATGGTTAATGTTGGCATGTGTAATTGTATGTGCATACAAATGGAATATATATTTAAGTATATTAGAATATAAGTACCAAAAAATATTCCAGAATTCACAAAATGACAGATTAGTGAAAATATACCAATAAATTCCAACAAAATTGCTCCTCAATTACATTTCCTATTTTCTTTTTTTTTTTTAAAGATATTATTATTTATTTGACACAGAGGGAGAGATCACAAGTAGGCAGATAGGCAGGCAGAGAGAGAGGGGGAAGCAGGCTCCCCACTGAGCAGAGAGCCCGATGTGGGGCTCAATCCCAGGACCCTGAGATCATGACCTGGGCTGAAGGCAGACGTTTAACCAACTGAGCCACCCAGGCGCCCCCACTTCCTATTTTCGAAGTGATTTCCTGATTAATCCATGTTAGTTGACCTATTTTGTTAGTATATCCATAAACTGATATTCTACTCTCTTGTTTTCATCAGAAATTGAGGTAATTTAAATTATGAGGTCAAAGTCCTGCTAAGTGTTCTTCTAAGTAACCAAATGGAAAAAAGTCAAAATTAAGCAAACTGACTAGATGTTTTCTAATGTACTGAAAATTGATTTTCACTGGACATAGTTTACTTCACTCTAATTTTTTTCATATTAGCTCTTTATTCTGAGTTTTTTTTCCCCAGGAGAAGAATGTCAGTCTCTTAGAAAAACAGTATATAACATGCTTCAATAAACCTAAAGATATCTGAAGCAATTAATGTTGTTGTGTAATAAAAGCACTGATTTAGTTTCAGTACATACATTTCTATTTTTATATTTGATTTGAATATGGCCTATTTTCCTTGTTTTTTTCACCCTCTCTTATTCTCTTATTCAACTCTTGGTAGGGAAAAGAGCTTTTAAAAAAGTTCTTTTTTCTTTTTCTTTTTTGTTTTTTGTTTTTTCTGTAGTAGACCTAAGCTCAAAAAGCAGGAAAAAAGTTCTATTACTGTCTTCTCATGCTGAATGTCCTCGGTTAGTGCATTGACTGATAGTGTAGTTTTATTTAAAGTAATTTTAAGTACTTTTACTAGTTTTATTTAAAGTATTTATTTACACCCTAAAGTGTAGTTTTATTTATGCAGTAAATGGTTATTGAAGTTTTATTTATTAATTACTGCATAAATAAAACTACATTTGAAGGTAAACACTCTTTATTAGTCAATAAATTTCAATTTATTTTTTTTAAGATATCCAGCCATGTGTTAAATATGTATAGGAATGGCTCTATATAAATTGCCATGTAGTCTCTAAGAAATGTTTCTGTCTTATTCTGGTCTCTTCTATCTTGGCCAAGGAACAAATCTATACCTTCAATCTTTCATTCCTTTACCCTCTCCTGCAAATTTGCAGTAGCTTGTTTGAAAAAATATTTTATTTTATTTATTTTTAAAGATTTTGTTTATTTATTTGACAGAGAGAGAGAGACAGTGAGAGAGGGAATACAAGCAGGGTGAGTGGGAGAGAAAGAAGCAGACTTCCTGCTGATCAGGGAGTCCGATGCAGGGCTCGATCCCAGAACCCTGGGATAATGACATGGGCCAAAGGCAGACACTTAACGATTGAGCCACCCAGGCACGCCTGAAAAAATATTTTTAAAAATGTGCATAAATGGGCACCTGGGTGGCTCAGTCGTTAAGTGTCTGCCTTCGGCTCAGGTCATGATCCCAGGGTCCTGGGATGGAGCCCCACATCGGGCTCCTTGCTCAGCAGGAAGCCTGCTTCTCCCGCTACAGCTCCCTCTGCTTATATTCCCTCTCTCACTGTGTTTCTCTCTGTCAAATAAATAAAATAAAATCTTTAAAAAAAAATGTGCATAAATGATCCCCTTATTTAAAAGGTTTCTTTAGGGGCGCCTGAGTGGCTCAGTGGGTTGAGCCTCTGCCTTCCGCTCAGGTCATGATCTCAGGGTCCTGGGATCAAGCCCCGCATCGGGCTCTCCGCTTGGCTGGGAGTCTGCTTCCCCCTCTCTCTGCCTACTTGTGATCTCTCTCTCTCTCTAATAAATGAATAAAATCTTTAAAAAAAAAAAAAAATAAAAAAAATAAAAGGTTTCTTTATATCTGCTTGTTGCAGGTATCTATGAGAGAACTAAAAACAAATGGATTATTCCATTGAAAGTTCACTTACTGTCCTAGAAATAGAGTATGAATTTTATAAAATAAATGGAGGAAGAAAATTAATGTTAAAAGAGGTCTTCATCTAATAATACTCAACTTTCTGCAGGTAAATGTTGCTATAACTCACATTACAGAAAAAGACATGAGGTTTAGAGAATTCTGGGATTTGGCCAAGATAGTCGAGTGTGAGGTCTGATTTCTTTTTCTTTTTTCCTTTTTTTATGTTTATTTATGTATTTCAGAGAAAGAGAGAGAGCAAGCGAGCAGGGGGTAGGAGCAGAGGGAAAGAATCTCAAGCAGATTTCCTGCTGAGCATGGAGCCTGACTCACAGGGCTCGATCCCAGGACTCCTGAGATCATGACCTAAGCTGATATCAAGAGAGTCAGACACCAACCATTGGAGCCACCCAGGCGCCCCTGATTTCTAAATCCATAGGTGTTACCTTCTAATAAGCTGCTTCCTATAATAACAACATCTCACATTTATTAAGCACTTATCTTGTGCCAGAAACTTCTAAGTATTTTAAAAGTGTCCTTGCTCTCTAGCCACACCTATGGTTGAATAATTTGGGATTATGAATCATTGTAAGAAGGAAGAGCTTACATCATGGGGAGCCATGGGGCATCTCAGTGGGAGACTATTAACAAGATTTACGGATTTGGGCCTATTATCCTGTTATTGGTCATTTTCAGGAAGATTTAAGGAAGCAAGACTTTGCTCCAGATTGGTTATTCTAATCTTATCTAGAAGGAGGAAAAGCTAGAATAGGGCCAAAGCTATAATTGTGAAAGCAGTCACTCATTTGGCAGGATAAAGGAATGTTTGGTTTATTTTTGTTGTTTGGACAATGTTCAGGTTTTCATCTATGTTTAGGCATGATTACAGAGTGACCTTGTTTTGTTTTTGAACCATCATAGTCATATAGTAACATGTATACAGCCTTTTATGATGTTGATATTCTATAAAATTTTTTATGTTTGAGGCACCTGGGTGTCTCAGTCAGTTAAGCATCTGCCTTCCACTCAGGTCATGATCTCCGTCCTGGGATTGAGCCCTGTGTGGGGCTTCCTGCTTAGCAGGGAGTCTGCTTCTCCCTCTGCCCCTCTCTCCCTGCTTGTATGCATGCTCACGCTCTCTCAAATAAATTAATAAAATCTTGAAATTAAAAAAATTGTTTATGTTTAGTAGGAGAAAATCAAGGCCTAAATGACAGTACAGAATAGTCCCCGGATGTCAAAGGCCACCTTTCTCATTGTTAGCCCCCACTATAGGCCCAGGCCAGATGAAATCAGACCACAGGACATTCATCCATGCCATCTGGATTTCTACATTGCTAAGATTTTATTGATCAGGGGTTTCTTAAGAGAATGTAGTGTGTGGTTGGACTAGAGGCAGTCTCTCTTCCTTCTTTTGTTGTGGGAGGAGTTGTTGAGGGGGCAGTGGCTGCATAGACACATTTAAGACCCTGAACAGGATCCAACAGCTGGATGTACTACAAGCAAAATGTATTACAGAAACAGAGTGATTATTAGTCCTTGAAACAAGCTTTAAAGTCAGGAGTCTAGATTATAAAACCCAGGCAGTATATCTGCTAGTTCTGAGAAAGAGTTACCATACCCTTATTTATTATATTAAGATAATGAGAAGAAAAAGCCATTAATAGCTATAAATTGGTGTTAAATAAATTATAGTGCATTAATAAAATGCAACACCTTTCACCCAGTTAAAAATAGTGTTGCAGATAAATAATCATTAGCATTGATAGATATTTATGATATATGTTTAAGTGAAGAATTCACATTACTAAGCAGAATATTGACATTAATCTATATGCAGAGAAAAATGTGTGGAAATAAGTTTATGGAAGTATTAACTGTAGTTATCTCTAAGAGATGTGCTTGTGGGAGATTTCAAATTTATTTCATATTTTGACTTATCTGTAGATTCTCATTTTTCTATGGCCAAATGTATTGCTTTTGTAATGAGTGAAAAAAGGTAAACAAATATTTCTTTGCATGATGGAATTGTGCTTGATTTCTATTTTTATACATTTTGTGATTTTTAAGATATCCTAAAATAAACTATTATCAATATTATTAACTACAAATAAGAACACAAAGATTTTAACCTTTTTTAAATCCCAATTTATATAAAAATATGAAATTATGAAACTAATAAGTTTAGGAATGCCTGCCAACTCAAATGTAAGGTCGTCTATGCAGCACAGTGACTATTTTATGTTAGCTTTATATTAAGTTTTAGTGTCTGACTGGGTCTTTACCCTTCATTTTTAACTATTTTGGGGGGGGAAGCTGTTCTATTTTTTTAATTACTAGTTCAAAGTATATTATAATATTTTGAATTTAATTAAATTCAAAATTAATATTTGTTGCTTCCACAATTGTGTGATCTTATTATCTGAAAATAATACAAAAATGTTCTCCTCCTTTTTAATATATGAACTGTTTTTTGGTAACTGCTTTCTAATTCTTAATAATTTTGAAAAATAGAAGTCATAGAATCCTTGACCTCTTCATGACCTCCATGGAAAATTTAGCTTGCCATAGTTTGATAAATACTGGGGGGAAGACAGAAGACTCCTGGGTATGTGGCAAAGACGATGTGTCACTTATAACAATAGCAGTAGCCAGAGTAACATTGTGGTGTTGCTGTCTAAGCTCCAGTTCTGAGGTGTCTGGGTGGCTCAGTCAGTTGAGTGACTGCCTTTACCTCTGGTCATGATCTCAGGGTCCTGAGATCAAGCCCCACATTGGGCTCTCTGCGACGACTCCCTCTTGCTCCCCATGCCCATACTCAATCTTTCTTTCTCTCTGTCAAATAAATAAGCCCCAGTTCCCACAGGGCAACAAAGAGGAGGGCCAGGTGATGCCTGTATACACAGTGGAGTGTGTTACAGAAGAACCTTGAGTTTAGAAAGTCTGACCTGAGAGAGGGGCCTTAATATTACACCCTGTAAGTACAGCTGCTCCAGAGGGAGAGCTTGTTTTTATTATACTGGAAAGTAAATATATCTCCAGCAAATTATGCCTGTCTTCCAAGCTGCTTGCCATATAAACCTCTTTGAAAAGATAATCCAGAGCAAGTTACATGTCACAGAACAATTGCAACTCTTCCCACTAATGATAAAGATTGCTTTGCATGGTTTTAGCTTGCATGATTATTTTTATGGCCTTGTACTACTATGTAAAGTGAGGACTACATTCACACACACACATATACACACACACACAGAATCTTAGAATTTGAATCAAGTTTTAAAATATGGCTTAAAATCTATTTATATATATATATTTTTAATAAATGACTGTAGTGTTACCTGGCAGTTGTTAATATTTTACTTCCCCATTCTTCAGCTCATAATTTACTGCCTCTCATATTTACATGCAGTACAATCTTCAAGTCAAAATTTCATTAATGAGATTTAGCTTTTTCTTGTTTTCCCTATTCTTTTTTTTTTTTTTTTGAAGATTTTATTTATTTATTTGACAGAGAGAGATCATAAGTAGGTAGAGAGGCAGGCAGCGAGAGAGGGAGAAGCAGGCTCCCTGCTGAGCAGAAAGCCTGATGCAGGGCTTGATCCCAGGACCCTGAAATCATGACCTGAGCCGAAGGCAGAGGCTTTAACCCACTGAGCCACCCAGGCGCCCAGTTTTCCCTATTCTTAAATGACTTAGAATGGGTTTCTATTTGTTTCTTTCATACAATAAACTTGGCTAAATATATAATTTTGTGATATCAACTTACCCCATAACTTTCAGTAGACACTGTACTTGTTGCCCTGGGAAAATCTGAGACAAACTTGGTTTTAACATCTTTTATAGAATATGAAATCATGGTATTCCTTGTTTCTCAAGGGAATGCACTATTACCATTGAAGACACATGCTGGTGTCCCTGGCATTATGTAAGCCTTAAGACGAACATAGCATTTCTCATCTTTAAGTGTCAATATTAAACAAAAGTGATTTGGTTCTCTATTTTTTTTGAAACGATACTTTTTAATATTAAAACACTCACACATATATTATAAATTAGGATAGGAAAACTATGAAATTTTATGATAAAACAAGAAAAGTAATTTGAAAATTCATGTGTGACAGGTAATTTATACTATATGCTTTAAACTCAGTGGGGATATTTTTACCTTTCCACTGACATTAATGACATTCTGTTAAATATACTTGAGAACCACCTAGAGAAATTCTATATTCCAGTTACCAGATTTCTTTCTTTTTCTTTTCATGTCTTCATTACAATTTTTGGAATTGCATGTCTCAGAATTTATAGTATCAAGGTTAGTCTTCCTTGTACTGCCAAACTATTTTATGCTAAGGAAAATTTGGGCAAAAGGATTGAGAGGATTAGTATATCAAGCAAGACAGAGCTGTGTCAGAATTAAGGATTTATCACATTCCACTTGCTAATTGAAAGGATTGGTGATTTGGGAAGTATAAAAAATTTTCTGAACTCTACCTATATATCTATACATGCACATCTGTGCATTCACATTCACAAAACCAACTGGGCTAAGATCTAATCCTTACTAAGTGCTTACTGTGTATCTCGCATTCTTCATTTATTCATTTATTTACTCATTTATTCATTATTTACTCCAGCTATTTATAAATCTTTCCTTAAATAGACTTAAATTTATCTTAAATATACTTTTAGCATTTATCTTAAATATACTTTTAGCGTTTCATCTATCATTAAATATTCCTTTATATTATTGTTTTAATCTGCGTAGTATTCCACATACTGAAATATTTTTTAAGTTTCTCTGCCCTTGCATTTTTAGATTCTTTCCAGCTTTTAATTACTATAAATATCATTCAGTAGTTGTAATAGTGGCATCATGCTGCTTACCTCTACCTTTTTTCTTAACACAAATTATTAAAAGTAAATTACTGAGTCAATATGTATGATTACTTTTAAGGATAATGCACTTTTTTCTTGAAGAAAATATACCGATTTACGGCTGAAAAAATATTGGAATCATTGTTTCTCTAGACTCCAATTAAAAATATTCTAGCCCTTCAAAACATCTTTGCTAATTTCAAAAGCAAATATTCTAAAGACACTGAGTAAGTTCTCATGAGACAATTAGTTTTTCCCAAGCCCAGAGGAAGAAGCCTGATGTATTATTGCATGATCATGCAACTCTGGATATGGCTGAAGGGAATGGGGCTGTGAGGCAACTGGCTCAACACAAGTTGCATTCATCAGATTTTCTTTCGTTAAGTAAAACTGAGACATAAAAACTGGGTGACATAATGGGAAAACTTAAGCCAGCTATCATTACAAACATGAATTAACATTACGGTTTTATGAAAGTCATAATAGGCCATGTACAATAAGTGGAAAAGTGAATCTTCAGAAAAACAATGAAGTAGATGCACTTAGAGAAAGAACAAAAGAGAATGTGAGGTTCCAGGAGGATACAGAGACACAAAGGGAGTGATCGATTGATGTTTTACTACTTCTCCAGATCCTGGATATTCTTCCTAATGATGAGTTCTGTGAAATTATTCTGTATCATTTATTTTTTACTTTTTACTTTATTTTTGCTTGCCACAGGTGTACCTACTCACTGTCACTATACAACACTATTACAATATCATTGACTATATTCCCTATGCTGTACCTTTTATTCCCATGACTTATTCATTCCATAATTGGAATGTACCTTCCCAGTCCCCTTCACCCATTTTGACCATCTCCCATTCCCATCCCCTCTGACAGCCTGACAGTCTGACAGTGTGTTCTCTGTATTTACAGGTTTGATTCTGCTTTTTGTTTGTTTGTTCATTTGTTTTATTTTTTTGGGTGACATATATGATTGAAATAATATATTTGTCTTTCTCAGTCTGAATTATTTCACATAGCATAATACCCTCTAGATCCATCCATGTTGCCTCGTGTGGCACAATCTCTTCCTTTTTTATGGCTGGATAATCTTCCATTGCATGTGAGTGTGTGCATATGTGTGTGTTTATGTGTGTGTGTGTGTACCCCTTTCCTTATCTATCAGTAAACATTTAGGTTGCTTCCATATCTTGGCTATTATAAATAATTTTACAATAAACATAGGGTGCATATATCTTTCCAAATTAGTGTTTTTTTTCTTTCAGCAAATATCCAGTAGTAGAATTAATGGATCATATGGTATTTTTATTTTTAATTTTTTTTAAGGAAACTCCATAGTATTTTCCACAGTAGCTTTACAAATTTACTTTCCCACTAACAGTGTATGAGTGTTCTTTTTTCTCCACATTCTTGTCAACTCTTTTTATTTATTATCTTTTTTATTTTAGCCTTCCAGCAAGTGTGGGTGGTATCTCAGTGTGGTTTTGATTTGCATTTTCCTGATAATTAATGATGCTGAGCATTTTTTCATGTGTCTGTTACCATTTATATGTCTTTGGAAAAACATCTCTTGAGGTCATCTGTCCATTTTTTATATCATATTGTTTATTTTTGTTGTTGAGTTATAAGTTCTTTCTCTATTTTGGATATTAATCCCTTATCTGATATATCATTTGCAAACATCTTCTCCCATTCAATAGGTTGCCTTTTGTTTTGTTGATGGTTTCCTTCACTGTACAGAAGCCTTTTATTGTGAAATAGCACCAATAGTTTCTTTTTGCTTTTATTTCCCTTTCCTGGGAGACATATTTAAAAAATGTCTCTGTGGCTGAGGTCAAAGAAATTACCACCTATGTTCTCTTCTAGGATTTTTATGGCTCTAGGTCTCGCATTTAGGTCTTTAATCCATTTTGAGTTTATTTTTGTGTGTGGTGTAAGAAAGTGGACTCATTTCATCATTTTGTACATACCAGTACAATTTGTTGAAGAAGCTGTCTTTTCCCCATTGTATATTCTTGCCTCCTTTACCATAGATTAATTGGCTGTGTAAGTGTGGTTTTTGCTGGGCTTTCTTTTCTGTTTTACAGATTATGTATCTTTTTGTGTGTGCCACTATACTGTGTTGATTAATAGAGCTTTGTAGTATATCTTGAGATCTAGAATTATGATACCTCCCTTTGTTCTTTTTTCCTAAGATTGTTTTGGCTATTCAGAGTCTTTTGTAGTCCCGTTATAGTATTTGTTCTGGTTCTATGAAAAATACTGTTGGTATTTTGATAGGGGTTGCATTAAATCTGTAGATTGCTTTGGTTAGTATGGACATTTTAACAATATCAATTCTTTCAGTCCATGAGTGTGGAATATCTTTCCATTTGTTTGTGTTGTCTTCAGTTTCTTTCATCAGTGTTTTATAGCTTTCAGAATACATATCTTTCATCTCCTTGGGTAAATTTATTCCAAGGTATTTTATTATTTTTGGTGTAATAGTAAGTGGAATTGTTTTCTAATTTCTCTTTTTGCTACTTTGTTATTAGTATATAGAAATGCTACCAATTTCTGGGTATTTTATATCTTTCAACTTAACTTAATTCATTTATTGTTCCTAATAGTTTTTTGGTGGAGTCCTCAAGGTTTTCTATATATAGAATCATGTCATCTGTAATTAGTGACAATTTAACCTTTTCCTTACCAGTATGGTTGCCTTTTATTTCTTATTCTTGCCTTATTGCTGTGGCTAATACTTCAAGCACAATGTTGAATAAAAGTGACAAAAATGGACATTCTTGTCTTGTCCTTGATCTTAACGGGAGAGTTCTCAGTTTTTCAACGTTGAGTATGAGGTCAGGTGTGGCCTTTATTATGTTGAGGTATGTTCCTTCTAAACCTACTATGTTGAGAGTTTTTTTTTTTTATCATGAATGGATGTTGAATCTTCTCAAATGCTTTTTCTGCATTTTTTGAGATGATCACATGATTTTTATCCTTTTTTTGTTGCTGTTGTGTATCACATTGATTGATTTGCAAATATTGAAGTATATTTGCATCCCTGGAATAAATCTCACTTGATCATGATGCTTGATCCTTTTAATGTATTATTGAATGTGGGTTGCTAATATTTTGTTGAGTATTTTTGCATATATATTCATCAGGGATATTGCCTAGTATTTTTCTTTTTTTTGTGGTGTCTTGTCTAACTTTGGTATCAGGGTAATGCTGGCTCCAGGGAGTACATTTGGCAGCTTTCCTTTCTCTTCTGTTTTTTGAAATACTTTGAGTAGAATAGATATTAATTTGTCTTTATATGTTTGGTAGAATTCACCTGTAAATTTATCTGGTTCTGGACTTATATTTTTGGTAGTTTTGATTACTAATTCAATTTCATTACTAGTAATCATTCTGTTCAGATTTTCTATTTCTTCCTGTTTCTAGGGATTTATTTCTTCTAGATTGTCTAATTTGTTGGCATAATTTTTTTGTAGTATTCTCTTGTAATTCTTTATATTTCTGTGGTGTCAGTTGTTACTTCCTTTTCATTTCTGAATTTTTTTACTTGAGTTCTTTCTCTTTTTTTCTTGATGTGTCTGGCTAAGGGTTTATCAATTTTATCTTCTCAAAGAACCAGCTCTTGATTTCATTGATTATTTTTTCTATTTTTTAAACATCTATGTGGTTTATTTCTGTTCTGATCTTTATTATTTCCTTCCTCCTACTCATCTTGGTTTTCATTTGTTTGTTTTGTTTTTTTGTAGTTCCTTAGGTATAAGGTCAGGCTGTTTATTTGAACATTTTCCTATTTATTGAGGTAGGCCTGTTATCACTGTGTCCTTTTTCACTGAGCTTAGGAACAGCCTTTTTTAATCTTTGAGTGGTGTTTTTAAGACATATTTATTAAGATAAAGAGGCAAGGAGAGGTTATTTGACCCTAAATCTCTAATCAATATTATCAGCAATCATGTTACTTATGTGAGCTAATCCAATCATTTTTTGGGCAATCTAGGATTTACTAGGTTCTAGATGAACATATTAGAGTTACTGTGACCATCATTATAGAGAAACAGAAGAATCTGGGTAGAGTCCCTTTTAGGAAAGGTGATAACACTGAAGTGCTGTGGATGGACTGTTAGAGAGGTGAGGGTCATGCTGTTCAGATATCTTTGAAATATATCTCTTTTAAAGAAAGGACCACAAGGAGGAGGTTCAGTGTTCTCTTCTGAGCATGAAGTTGGCTTTAGGTGTTGCTTCCACCAGTGCTTATTACCATTGATGATCTTTTTTTCTTCCTTTGAGGGAGTAAGAGGAGAGGACATAGTTTAAGTGGTTTCTGTTGGAAGAAAGAAAAGAAAAAAATAAGGAATGAAAAGATGAGCTAGCTATTAATTAGTTATCACCATGCTAACAGAAGTAGAAGTAGAGATTGTCTTGAGCCTATCAGTGGAGCAGTTTCTGGAGATAACAATGATGATAAAATGTTTTTTGAGAGAATGTGCCCACTGCCCATCAGATTTTGTGGCCCATTGCAAAAAAACATAGGATGTCAAGGAGCTTAGCCTTCTGATTTTGTGTTCTATACGTCTGTATGCATTTTAGTAAGCCAGTTAACGTTCTTATAAATTATTTTCTTCCTTTAGTTAGTTGGGAGAAAGATTCATTTATTGGAAAAAGGAAATAAAGGATCTGAAAATGTTCTAAGAACTTAAAACACTATTGTCCCTGATATATTATTATATGGGAGAGACCATCTTGTTAAAATTTGACCACTGTTACTAGATGCCACAGTAACACTGGAGTTCACAGTAAGTCCTACGCAATTCATTCTGAAAAGGTTAGGAGAATACTGATGAGTGCTTATTGTTGAGCTTGGAAGTTAATAACACACTAAAACCTACTATTAACACTCCTAAAACTGCAAAAAGATATATACTTGGCAATAGGTTTTGGCCAGTTGACATTCAGTTATTTTCAGCTGGCTGAACATGGCTAAATTTTTAATGTCATATTTTTCTTAAAAACCTTTTTGAATGTTCTTAATCAAGATCATATTTAGTATTTTATTTCAACTAGTCTAATTAGCTAATGGAGCATGCTCTAGTGGTAGGCTGAAGGATCAGGTAACAAAATAATAAGAGAAAAATATATTTCCTAGCAATTAGTGCATCAGATATTTTAGTCCTCACCAGATACTTTTAGACATTCACGTCTGAAAGACTATTTTAGATTAATAATTGCTTCATTTTTACATTATCTTGACATTAAACAGACTCTTTTTCCTTTTTTTTAAAAGATTTTATTTATTTATTTGACAGAGAGAAAGAGATCACAAGTAGGCAGAGAGGCAGGCAGAGAGAGAGGGGGAAGCAGGCTACCCACTGAGCAGAGAGCCCGATGGGGGACTCGATCCCAGGACCCTGAGATCGTGACCTGAGCCCAAAGCAGAGGCTTTAACCCACTGAGCCACCCAGGTGCCCCTAAACAGACTGTTTTTCAAGATGATTTGCATTATGTCTTGATGACAAGGCAACTAGTTCAAAGTATGTTAGTGTTATTCTGATCTTACAGTTGCTATAAAATATAATTTAATATGATTCTGTATTAAATTAGTATAGGTTTTTGATTCATAAAATAATTCTAAGAACAATTATGTGAAAGTGAAAAGGTTTAATTTTTCAGGGATTTTATTATTCAGAAATGATAATGAAGTTGGCTATTAGCCAAATTCTTGCTTCAAGACCTGTATAGCAGAATTAAATCATGGTTAGAAACTTAAAATAATATTTGTAGTAATAAGCATGTAAGTAATTAGTTTTATACATTATAAATTTCATTCTAATAATAAAAATCATTTAAATCCTTTATCTGTGTGGAGTTCCTTCCTTTTTTTTTTTTTTAAATAAAGTTCTGTTGTTTTTTCTATACGTTTACAGGCTCAGTAGCAACACTCTTGAACCCATGGAGAAGTGTGGTCACACCCACACCTGCTGTGAGGCATCTGCTGAGAAGCTGAAGTGTCAGGACACACAGGTGACCAGGCCCCACCTAGGAAAGTTCTACTCTGTATCAGTATGTCACATTGTTGTAGGTAATATGAAGATGCTGAGTCACAGGTTGGGTGGTGATTGCCATGGAAACTGTTCAAGTTGGACTTCAGCCTGAATTTTCAGTTAATCTGACCCACATGTGGCTCCTTGGCAAAGACAGCCTGGTGATGGAGTGGGACACCATGCACATCCACCTCTACAATACCTGAGGTCTGGATGCTGATGCCACCTTGTTGGTGTTGAGCTTCAGGTTGATGAAGCTATACTCCCTGTGCATGATTTATGTGTCAGGGTGGAAGGTGTCACACCAGAATTTCTACGTGGACTGGCCCACATGGGAGATGTATACCTCTTCTAGGTACTAGAAGGTTGTAGCATTCGGCAGCTCCTGGTGAATCTGGCATCCAGATACCCAGCATCCAGGATGGTGGTTCCACAACTGGGTTCATCTTAGGGGGTTTGCAGCTTAGGGTGCAGGCTGCTCAGGTAGGTACACACTTAGGTGATTCCAGCTTCTCCTAAAACTTGTGCACCTGGCTGTTAGGTTGGCTGATCCTCTGCCATAGGGTCTTCAACTCATCATTCTCCACCTGCTCCTCCAAGCAGCACACCTGGTCCTTGTTCTGCTGGAAGAAGCAGGTGGAATGTAGCAAGCTGATGAGTATGCAGGTCCCCAATGCTGACAGGGTGATCTTGGTGGTGGACATGGGACTGACCATTGCTGTGCTTATTATGCAGAGTTTTCATGGCTGGCTTCAGAGTGACATCTGGCAGAGGGGCAGATGGCCTCTTGGAGGAGTTTTGGGTCATTGCTGTGAGTAGCAACTCAGGGGGCTCTGAGCCAAGCCCTTGTCACACCCCAGGCTAGTCCTGCTACAACCAGTCTCTATGTCTTTTAGTCGACAGGCTCTGAGTGTGCTTGGAGAACAAAGTGAGCTAATAAATTTGTATGCCCCAGATCCTGGGGGCAGGTAAAGTCACCCATAGAAATGACACTCTAATCTAGCAGATCTGCTCTTGGGTGGTGATGTTCTCACTATCAGCATCTACCCAAGATGCATTTGTTTCTCCTTTGCTGCCTGACTTTATGGTGGCTAATCTCCTGGAGTTCTTCCAGACACTTGTTGTGCCTGCCCCTGATGGGACTTCCTGGGCTGCCCTGGGTACAACGCTTAGTCCCTTACCCTTAACACAGATTGTTTCAAATGTCTTTTCATATAATCTCCCACTACATTTTACTCTTGTTGTACTCTCATGTTTCATTTTGAAATAATTCAAAATTTTTTTCTAGAAGTACAATTAATTCTGTATGAAGCACCTAGATTCTTTTCTATAAAGCTCTTAGAAGGATACTTCTATTATATATAATTAATATCAAAATTACAGTCATTTCCTATTACTCTTTTAATCAACATCATCCATAATACAAAAAAAGTAAGACCTAATTCTATAGTTAAAATCCTCAGTTTAGTTGGAAGGCTGCATCTTGCCATGAACTTAAATAGATATGGATTAAAAAAAGATACAATTAATTACCAACAAGAGTGAAAATATTTTAATTGGAAATTGTCATAAAGCCATGTAAATTTCAAAGCTTTCCTCTTTCCTCCACATCTAGCAAAAATTCAGAAGGTGAGTCATGAAGACAAACTAAAATATAAGGCTAAGTCATTTCAAAAATTTTTTTTTTCTCAGTGATTTAGTAAAATTTTTATAATATTTGCATTTTAACTGATAAATTTTTATTCTTTGGAATTTTTAGTGTTAAATAAAAAAAAAACTTAGATGATTATAGACTCTCTGGGAAATTACCTAAATGCATTAGTATTGGAGTTAGTTATTCAGAATGCAATGGGAACTCCACTGAAAATTTCTCCTCAGGGCAATTACCTTATAAGTTCTGTGATTTTACAAAATGGTTCTGGCCTGTTCTGAGAAGGGTGGTTTGGTTGGGGAAGACTTTGAAGGGAGGAAGTACATGTGATAGCCTCAACAGTCTAGTGAAGAAATATTAATATTAAGGGTTAACTCTAATAGGGTGATGTTGATATAAGTTGATAGTAGAGATAGTACAAAGGAAAATGTAGGAAAACTTACCAATTGATTTGGTAGAATAAATAATGAGATTATTTTTTTCTCCCATGATATTAGAAGAAAAATAGCCAAAAATCAGGCTTGAAAGTGGATCAAGTGGAGGAAATAATTCTTTAGTTGGGTAAAAATGGAGGCATTGCCAATGTACAAGATGATAAATATAAGTATTTAAAGTTATGGTATTAAATAAATTAGGGATTGAATAGAGAAGATAAGTAAGAAGACCTAAAACTCTTTAGAGTTAGAATAAAATTAAAACAGCACATAGAAAGGATACCAAAGAGTGAAACCCTGCAGATGACAGTGACTTTGGAGACAGAGGAAAAGGATGGAAAATTGAGGAAAGATAATGAGATTTGTTTAGAGGTAGGCTGAACTTTAAATAATTGTAGTGGATGTTTGAAGATTTAGTGGAAACATACTGGAATGGCAGATTAAAGGAGAGAGGAGATAACACAATAGGAGCAAGAGAACTTCTTGCTCTTCCATGAAGAGTTTGGAAGAGAAAATATAGAGGCCCCTTAAGGTGTACTGCCCTTCTTGCTGCTTCATTCTCTCTGGATTGAGGTTAGCATGTGTTCCAGCAGAAAGGACAAAACTGAGGAGGAAATCTTGATAGTCTGAGAAGTGGAGAGTGGAAGTACAGGCCGTGTGTAGCATTCAGAGCACACAGTGGTCCCATGAATGACTTCTGTAGCAAAGCTGCCAAGTTTAGGTTTAATCCTTTCAAATTTGTTATGGGTGGCTCACAAACTGTATAGAGAGGACAAACCATATAGAGAGGTGCTGCCCATCTTCTCTTCATAAGCTCTCCCTTGTCTGCATCTTCCCTGTTGAAGGAGGGCAGAGAGAGATTACTCATACAGACTGCCTCTCTGGGCCACTGGGAGGCACCAGCAGATGTCTGCAGGTTGGGAGAAGTGAGATCGGCCATTGATCACCTGGCTCCCTGCTTGCTGGTGTGCAACCAGTTAGCCAAATTCCCCTCATGCCAGCTGTGGTCTGGCTATCCTCTTCGGGCACTTCACTCTGAATTCTGGTCACTCTAAGATCAATGGGTTGTGAAAGCCCAGAATAGTTAAAAACAACAGAATATGTTCCAATCCTCCCACCCACTTCTCTTTAGGAAATAATTCGCCTACTAATCTTCCCTCACATTATCCAATTTTGAATATGTTCTCTGTTTCATCTAATATCATAATTGATTAAGTAGTGTTCAAGAAAAAAAAAAGGTAGTGTTCAAGATTAGAAAAAGTAAGAGGAAGGAGCAGCAAATCTGCAAAATCTCTTGAGTACAGTGAGTCAGAGTATGGATTCTGGATGAGAAGAATATAAAAGAGGAAAGTTTTATTTAGGAAAACTTGTCAGAAATCAGGTCTTCTGGATGGTATCTAGGCTATTCTTCATAAAAAATTCTGTCATCTTGTAACCTCTACGTATATTCACACAATTCTTGACTTGGAACTTGGTTTTTGAGACTTACATGATCATACATGGTTTAAAAAAACAGGAGTCACAAACCTCCCATCATTTGCATAGCCATGACAGAAAGGGATTACAAAATTTAAATAAAATAAAGCTCTCCTAGTCTAGAAATCATTTCCTCCTGCCATAGAGATTTTTACTCTAATGTGGGTTTTGGCCAAATTATCATAAATTGTATCACCTTTGAACCAGGCTATAATTATATAGTCATTAAGCAAATATTTATCAAGTACAATTGTGGCTTTGGAGATAATAGAAAATAAGACAGAAAATGTCCCTACACCTGTGAGCCTTTTAGTCTACTGAAAGAGGGAACAAGTAGTAAATGGATAAATAAGGTAGTTTTAGCTAGCATTGAATTCTACAATATAATGTATAATTCGACAATATAATGGTTAAAGAAGATTTTGCTAACACCAGAGCTGAGGCCTAAAGGAAAATAAAGTATGAACCATGAACCATCCTGTGCTTTAAGAAGAGAGAAGTGCTCACACAAAGTGCTATGTCAAGAAGACTTTGGTGTGCTAGAGAAGTAAGAAGGCCATTGTGGCCAGAGCATTAAACATTAGGAGACAGGTCTGGAAAAGCGGTCTAGGGACAGATCATCATGACCTTTTTTTAAGTCTTGTTAAAAAGTTTGGAATTTATTCTAAATGTACAGGAAGTTCCTGAAGAGTTCAAGCAGAATGGTGACATTATTTCTTTAAATTTTTAAATGTATTTCTCCTGCTGCTGTGGGAAGCACAGGTTGTA
Organism: Procyon lotor; assembly: GCA_028646535.1. Classification (NCBI taxonomy): domain Eukaryota; kingdom Metazoa; phylum Chordata; class Mammalia; order Carnivora; family Procyonidae; genus Procyon; species Procyon lotor. The sequence goes on from CM053605.1 coordinate 129,158,117, forward strand.
GGCAGGCAAGAGTGGAAGCAGAGACCCACTGAAGTTATTTGCAATACTACCAGTATTTGAATGTTTACCTGATATTTGAATGTTTACTCTTGCAAAACATAGCATTTTCTCAATTAACCTCAAAACAGCCTATTTTTTTAAAAGATTTATTTATTTGAGAGATTGAGGAGGGACAGAGGAAAAGGGAGAGAGAATCTCAAGCAAGCTCTACACGGAGCCCAGAGTCCAATATGGAGCTTGATCTCATGACCCTAAGATCATGAGCTCAGCTGAAACCAAGAGTTGGATGGTCAACTGACTGCACTCCCCAAGTGTCCCAAAACAGCCTATGTTTTAAGTTATTATCATTGCAGTTTGGAAATGAAGCCATGCACAGGCAGTAGCTTCTTTGACATTTGCTGTGCAACTTTTTACTAAATATGTCTCCTGAGGAAAGGGAAACAAAAGCAAAATTTAACTATTGGGACTTCATCCAGATAAAAGCTTCTGCACAGTGAAGGAACAACAAAACTAAACGGCAACCTTTGGAATGGGAGAAGATATTTGTAGATGACATATCTATTAAAGGATTAAATCCAAAACATGTAAAGAACTTATCAGTCTCAACACCCAAAAAGCCAATAACCCAATTGAAAAAAAAAAAAGGCAAAAGACAGAGTAGACATTTTTCTGAAGAAAACATACAGATGGCCAACAGACACATGAAAGATGCTCAACATCACTTATCATCAGAGAAATACAAATCAAAACTGTGATGAGATATTACCTCACACCTCTCAGAATGGCTAAAATTAACAACACAAGAAAGAACAGGTGTAGGGGAGGTTGTGGAGAAAGGAGAACCCACTTACAGTCTTGGTGGGTATGTAAACTGGTACAGCCATTCTGGAAATCAGTATGGATGTTCCTCAAAAAGTTAAAAATAGAATTACCCTAAGATCCAGCAATTGCACTACTAGATATTTACCCAAATGATACAAAAATACTTATTCAAAGGGGCACATGTATCCTGATATTTATAGCAGCATTATATACAATGACCAAAATATGGAAGCAGCCCAGATGTCCATCAACTGGTGAATGCATAAAGAAGAGATTGTGTGTGTGTGTGTGTGTGTGTGTGTGTGTGTGTGTGTGTATACACACATAATGGAATATTACTAAGCCATCAAAAAGAATGAAATCTTGCCATTTGCAACAATGTGGATTAAGCTAGAGAGCAGTATGCTAAGCAAAATAAGTCAGTCAGAGAAAGACAAATACCATGAGCTTGCTCATATCTGGAATTTGAGAAACATGTTAGATGAACATAGGGGGGAAAAAGAGGGGCAAACCATAAGAGAGACTTTTAACCATAGAGAACAAACTGAGAGTTTCTGGAAGGGAGGTGGGTGACGGGGGTGGGGGGAATGGGTTAAATGGGTGTTGGGGATTAAGGAGGGCATTTGTGATGAGTGCTGGGTATTGTATATAAATGAAGAACCACTAAATTCTGCACCTGAAACTAATATTATACTGTATGTTAACTAACTGGAATTTAACTAAAAACTTGATAAAATAAAAGGAAATGAAGCCATGGAGATACAGAGGAACTAAGCAAGTCACTCTACATCATAAAGATAGCATGTGATGTAGCCTAAGAAAAATCAAGTACTCAGACATCACAGCCTTTTTCAGCACCACACTGTGCTCATAACTTTGAATTTATATTTATTAGAGTTGGCTATAACCAAATTAGTAATATTAAAGTCTTCAAAATAATCTTCTTATGTCAAAACCAGTGTTGGTGAAAAGTGCTAGAGAAAGAAAATACTTACATTTACAGTAATGAAGCATGAGATGAGACAGTGAATAATCAAACCATAAAAATTTCAGGACAAGCTGTTTCCTTATGAAAGCATTCCCTTATCTATATTTTAACCAGCATTTATATATCTCACCTCTGTTTTCCTTGCAAACATCTATTTTAAGCCTATTTTAAGCCATATATGCATTCAAAATGCTAGATAATTTGAAATTTTGGTGATCTCATCTTAAAAGCTTAGAGAGTCCAATATAGACATTCCCCACATAAAAAGATTAAAATATATCCTTACTCCAATGACTCTTCAGCCAAGGATTTTCCTTTTTAAAGTACTTCCAAAAATAAAATTTGGATGAGACTTACAAAGCATACTTGTTCTGGTAACATAAATGGCAAGTGAAAAAGGGATGGTGAATGACTAACAACAAGTTCATTAAAGATGACAATATGTAGTTTAGTCACTTCTGGCCAAGAAATAAGCCTCCAAAGTGATAATGACCCAGAAATAGCTGAGTGCTCAGAAGCCTGCAGATACACACATACAAGTTAACTATAGGACCTATAATCTGTCCATTTGCTTTGGAACTTCCAAACCTCAGTGTAAATCTGTGCACAAGTGGTTTAGACAAGGTGAGTAAATACTGTGGAAATGACCAAGATTTCCAGCCCTTACTTAAAAAATAGATGGCAGTGAGTTTCTTTGAAATGTTGTCTGATGATATTTACCAAGCTTTTTTTTTTTGAAACATAAATGAGAAAAAAAATAGATGTTCACATTTTTAACATAAATATACCTCAATGGGGGCATCCTGGGTGGCTCAGTCGGTTAAGCTTCTGCCTTTGGCTCAGGTCAGAGCCCCAGGGTCCTAGGTTCGAGCCCTACATTGGGCTCCCTGCTTGGTGGGGAGCTTGCTTCTCCCTCTCCCTCTGCCACTGCCCCCTGCTCATGCTCTCTCTCTCTCTATCAAATAAATAAATAAAATGTTTAAAAATATATGTAACCCAATTTTGGATACAAGACCATCTTTAATGTACAGGAAAAGTAAAATTTTGTCTGCAACTCTTTTAAGTAAGTGTTCATTTAAAATGGTAGTAATGTAGCTGAAGAATTTCTGACAAATATAAAACGAAGCAATTTTATTGATCAAGTCCTAGAAATTTATATTGGCCTTCAACAAAATAACTTCTAGCAATACTTCATATATTTGACAGATGATTTTTATTTCCCTCTGTTATGCCTCCACTTTAGAAGCCACAAGACAATTATAAAATGTCATCAAGATTGAAGAGCAAGATATATTGTTTTACGTTGTTTGAATGGTCTACTGCCTATGTGAATTCAGAAATTTTTTTTAGCTTTCAAACTGGAAACTTGGAAAATATTATGTTAAATTATTCATTATAAAAGCAATGCATTCAGTAATTAGTAAAATTAAGTGATAGTTAGGAATGCTGCTAATTTTCTAAAAATTACACTAAGATTTTAGTACTTTGAAACAGGTTTAAGCAGTGAATAAAAAATAGAAAAGTAACAGAAGTTAAAACTCATGTAATAGTTTAAAATGCATTATTTGCTTTAAAAGTAGTATTTATGAATAATTAAAATAAAAATGCTGTTCATTTTTCCCTCTCATGGCACCAATATTTATGATTTTTTTAAAGCAGAGAGAATGAAATTATCTTTATCAAAACTACAGTTAAAATTCTGTGGCCATTTAGAGTTAATAAACAGAAAAAAAAAAGAACTTTAGAAAATTTCTCTCAGGAATAAATGCTATTTGAATAAAGTAGAAGTCAAAATACTTAAATCATATAATTTACATCAAAGAATGTCCCAGAATTTTAAAGAAAATACTGGGAAACAAAGTCAACATATTGGGAATTATGAAAATAAAATTGATTTTAAAAGATAATAAGCCGTCCAATTTAAAATAGAAGTTAAATTGCAATGTACAAATAATATTCTTTTTTAAGAAACGTAGCCCTGGGGATACCTGGGTGGCTCAGTTGGTTAGGCAGCTGCCTTCGGCTCGGGTGGTGATCCCAGGGTCCTGGGATCAAGTCCCATATCGGGCTCCTTGCTCAGCAGGGGGCCTGCTTCACCCTCTGTCTCTGCCTGCTTGTGTTCTCTCTCTCTCTCTCTCTCTGACAAATAAGTAAATAAAATTAAAAAAAAAAAAAGAAATGTAGCCCTGTGTTTATCTCTGCTGTTTCTTCCTTTTTTGAAATCTATTTTAATTTTTATCTTTATTTAATTTGAGCATAGTTGACACATGATGTTCCATGAGTTTCAGTTGTACAGCAAGGTGATTCAACATCTCTCTCTGTTATGCTGTGCTCTCACCACAAGTGTAGATCCCACTGCTTTCTGGCACCCTGCAACACCATGTTTCTTTTTTCTATTACTATTTTCTGTCACTTAGGGCTCAGCAGAACCCTTGACAAGATTTGTAAGGTGTATCATATGGGAGCAGATAGAACTATTTTTGAATGACTATACTTCTCTTTAAAAAACTTTTTACTATAAAGTTCAACTTAAAAATTGTAGTGAAATTCTAAAGTTCTTGAGGCACATATTATATTGCTCTTTTAGATGCTCAGTGACACTCATGGATGGAAGACCCTGTAAGATTGTGCCAAGAAAAAAATAAGACCTTTGGAATCAGACCTATATTTTAATTTTGGAGCAAAAGTAACAACTGCCAATTTAAAAACAAACAAATCTTGAAAGTGTAAATTTCTCTGGGCAACATAAATTAGATATTTTAACGATGTTCACTCTTCCAACCCATGAGTATACAAGTTTTTCCATCTTTTTGTATCTTCCTCAATATAGTTTATAAGTGTTCTGTAGTTTCTATTGTATAGATCCTTTACCACTTTGGTTAGGTTTATTCCTAGGTATCTTATAATTTTTGGAGCTGTTGTTAATGGGATTGATTCCTTAATTTCTTTTTCTTCAGTTACATTGCATAGAAATGCGGGGCACCTGGGTGGCTCATTCGTTGGGCGGCTGCCTTCAGCTCGGGTCATGATCCCAGAGTCCTGGGATCGAGCCCCACATCGGGCTCCCTGCTCTGTGGGAAGCCTGCTTCTCCCACTACCATTCCCTCTGCTTGTGTTCCCTCTTCGCTGTGTTTCTCTCTGTCAAATAAAAAAAAAAGAAGAAAAGAAAAGAAATGCAACTGATTTCTGTGCATTGAATTTGTATCCTGCCACATTGATGAAGTGCTGAATAAGTTCTAATAACTTGGGCATAGAGTCTTTTGGGTTTTCCACATAAAGTATGTTATCTGAAAAGAGAGTTTGAGTTGTCCTTTGCCAATTTGGATGCCTTTCATTTCTTTTTGTTGTCTGATTGCTGAGGCTAGGATTTCTACTACTATGTTGAACAATAATTGTGAGAGTGGCCATCCTTGTACTGTTCCTGACCTTAAGGGAAAACCCTTCAGTTTTTCACCATTGAGAATGATATTCACGGTAGCCTTTTCATAGATGGCTTTTATGATATTGAGGTATGTTCTCTCTATCCCTATACTTTGAAGAGTTTTAATCAGGAAAGAATACTGTATCTTGTCAGATGCTTTTTCTGTATCAATTGAGAGGATCATATGGTTCTTGTCTTTTCTTTTATTGGTGTGCTCTGTCACACTGATTGATTTGCAAATGTTGAATCACCCTTGTATCCCAGGAATAAATCCCACTTGGTTGTGGTGAATAATCCATTTAATGAAGTGTTGGATCCTGTTGGCTATGCTCTTGTTGAGTATTTTGGCATCCATGTTCGTTAGGGATATTGGTCCATAATTCTCCTTTTTGATGGAGTCTTTGTCTGGTTTTGAGATCAGGGTGATGCTGGCCTCATAGAATGAGTTTAGAAGTTTTCCTTCTATTTCCATTTTTTGGAACAGCTTCAGTAGAATAAGTATTACTTCTTCCTGAAATGTTTGGAAAAATTCCTCTAGTAAGCCATGTCGCCCTGGACTCTTGTTTATTGGGAGGTTTTTGCTTACTGCTTCAATTTCCTTGCTGGTTATTGGTCTGTTCAGATTGTCTATTTCTTCCTATTTCAGTTTTGATAGTTTCTAAGTTTCTAAGAATGCATCCATTTCTTCTGGATTGCTTAATTTGTTGGCATTTAGTTGCTGGTAATAATTTCTGATAATTGTTTCTATTTTTTGGTGTTAGTCATGATCTCTCCTCTTTCATTCATGATTTTATTAATTTGGGTCCTTTCCCTTTTCTTTTGAATATGTCTGGCCTGTGGTTTATTGATCTTATTAATTCTTTCACAGAACCAGCTCATAATTTCATTGATCTGTTCTACTGTTCTAGTTTCTATTTCATTGATTGCTGCTCTGATTTTTATTATTTCTCTTCTCCTACTTGGTTAGGTCTTATTTCCTGTTCTTTCTCCAGGTCCTTTAAGTGTAAGGTTAGTTTGTGCATTTGGGATTTTTCTAATTTTTTGAGAGAGGCTTGGATGGCTATATATTTCCCTCTTAGGACCAACTTTGCAGTGTCCCATAGGTTTTGGACCAATGTGTTTTCATTCTCATTAGTTTCCATGACTTGTTTAATTTCTTCTTTAACTTCCTGGTTGAACCAGTCATTCCTTAGCAAGATGCTGTTTAACATCCAAGTGTCTGAGTTCCTTCCAAATTTCTTCTTGTGGATGAGTTCCAGTTGCATAGCATTGTGGTTCAAAAATACGTAGGGGATTATCTCAGTCTTTTGCTATCAATTGAGACCTGATTTGTGACCCAGTACATGGTCTGTTCTGGAGAAAGCTCCATGTGTACTTGAGAAGAATGAATATTCTGTTGTTTTAAGATGGAATGTTCTGTATTTATCTACAAAGTCCATCTGGTCCAATGTGTCATTCAAAAGTCTTATTTCTTTGTTGATCTTCTGCTTAGATATCTGTCCATTCCTGTGAGTGGAGTGTTGAGTCCTTTTAATATATTACTATCTCTATGTTTCTTTATTTTGTTTATTAATTGGTTTAAATAAGTGGCTGCTATCTTTGACAGAGCAGGAAAGAACATCCAGTGGAAAAAAGACAGTCTCTCCAGTAAATGGTGCTGGGAAAACTGGACAATCATATGCAGAAGAATGAAACTAGACCATTCTCTTATACCATACACAAAGATAAACTCTAAATGGATGAGTGAGACAGGAATCCATCAAAATTCTAGAAAACATAGGCCTCTTTGACATTGGCCACAGCAACTTGTTTCAAGACACCTCTCCAAAGACAAGGCAAACAAAAGCAAAAATGAACTTTGGGACTTCATAAGATAAAAAGCTTCTGCACAGCAAAGGAAACAGTCAGCAAAACTAAGAGGCAATCCATGGAATGCGGGAAGATATTTTCAAATGACATTTTGGATGAAGGGCTTATATCCAGAATCTATAAAGAATTTATCAAACTCAACACCCAAAAACCAAATAATCCTGTCAAGAAATGGGCAGAAGAATGAACAGATACTTCTCCAATGAAGATATTCAAATGGCTAATAGACATGTGAAAAAATGTTCAATATCATTAGCCATCAGGGAAATACAAATCAAAACCACAATGAGATACCATCTCACACCAGTCAGAATGGCTAAAATTAATAAGACAGGAAATAGCAAATGTTGGTGAGAATATGGAGAAACGGGAACCTTCTTACATGGTTGATGGGAATGCAGGCTGGTACAGCCACTCTGAAAAATAGTATGGAGTTTCCTCAAGAGGTTAAAAATAGAGCTACACTACGATCTAGCAATTGCACTACTAGGCATTTACCCCAAAGAAACAGATACAGTGAAAAGAAGGAGTACCTGCACCCCAGTGTTCATAGCAGCTATGTCCACAATAGCCAGACTGTGGAAGAAACTGAGATGCCCTTCAACAGACAAATGGATAAAGATGTGGTACATATGTACAATGGAATATTACTCAGCCATCAGAAAGGATGAATACCCAACATTTGATGGTTTCACTTATGTGGAACATAAGGAATAGAGTAGAGAACAACAGGGCAAGGGAGGGAAAACTGAATGGGAAGAAATCAGAGATGGAGACAAACTATGAGAGACTCTGAACTCTGGGAAACAAACTGAGGGTTACAGAAGGGAGGAGGGTGAGGGAATGGTGTGACTGGTGATGAGTATTAAGGAGGGCACTTGTTGGGATGAGCACTGGGTGTTATATGCAATTTATGAATCATTGAACACTACAGCAAAAACTTACAATACACTATATGCTGGCTAATTGAACATAATAAAAAATTGAAATGAATATGTTGGTAGTTTTTTAAATAAATTATTTAAATTCTAGTGACTCTAGAAAAACTGCTTTTTTTAAATCAGCAATTAACTAAGTTGTTTTACTTATAAAATGGTGTTACAATTTGACATATAATTTTAAAAAGGATATGCAGGAAACTTTGGAAACTGTAAAAATAATTTACATTTTTCTCTAAATTATGGGTATCATAATTGTAAGGCTCTCTTATATTTGGTTCAAAATTAACAAATTTAGACACCATCTAAATCCCAGAACCTCCAATTAGAAGAAAATGCTGTTAAAGTGATAAAAGTGTCTCTTTATCAGTAATGGTGAATAGATAATTTATTGTAAACACTAGCATATAAAATGTTTTATAATCTTTTATTCCTTCATTTGTTCTTTTAAAAATATTTATGTTATATTCATAAGATCTGTGCTACATGCTAGAACATCTGATCAGCATCTGGTTGGGAGATTGACATTTTAAAAGATACATAAGAAATAGCATGACAAGGATTTTAGCAGAAAAAAATACGAAGAAAAAAATGCTGTTACTGGGAAAGAACATTCAGACAAATTTGTTTTTCATGGTTTATCCACACATGCTTACTCATATAACAGATATTTATTGAGCATATAGTGTAGGTCGCATTGCTAATTTGTTTCCCAAATTCCACATGCAAGTGAAATAATATGGCTTTTGTCTTTCTCTGACTTATTTTGTTTAGTATAATACTCTCCATCCGTGGAATTCCATCCATGACATTGCAAATAACAATATTTCATTCTTTTTTATGGCTGACTAATATTCCTCTGTGTGTGTGTGTGTGTGTGTGTGTGTGTGTGTGTACACACAATATATATGTATATAAAATTATTTTGGGAAGCAAAATAGTTTTTAATTTTTTTGAACACATACACCAAAGAATTATGTAATGATACCAAGCATTGGAGGCAGTCCTGGACCACAAGTATGCATATTCCTTTGCAACTGATTCTGTGATAGCAGAACCTTTCATTTCACCTTTATTGTTTACCATATAAACAGGTTTATTGATAACCCTCTTGTTATCTTCAAAATAGAGAAACGGGCCATCTTTTCTCCAGTATGACTTTCATTGTTGAATTACCACTGCTGGAGGTACCTTCTTTGTGAGCTCTGGATTGTTGTTCTATAAACATCACCTCTTCATCCATTCTTCAGTCAATGGACATTTGGACTGCTTCCATATTTTGGTCATTGTAGATAATGCTGCTATAAACATCAGGGTGGAAGTATCCTTTTGAATTAGTATTTTTGTATTCTTTAGGTAAATATATAGTAGTCCATTGCTGGATCTTAGGCTAGTTCTGTTTTTAAGTTTTTGAGGACCCTCCATACTGTTTTCCAGAGTGGCTGCACCAGTTTGCATTTCCACCAACTGTGCAGGAGAGTTCCCCTTTCTCCACATCCTCACCAACACCTGTTGTTTCTTGTGTTGTTAATTTTAGCCATTCTGACAGGTATGAGGTGATGTCGCATAGTAGTTTGATATGCATTTCCCTGATGATGAATGATGTTGAGTATTTTTTCATGTGGCTGTTGGCAATCTGTATGTATTCTTTGGAAAAATGCCTATCCATGTCTTCTGCCCATTTAACAAAGTAATATATATATATATATATTTGAAAACATTTTAAAAATGAATGGTAATAACAATAGCAACACTTCTATGGCACTTATTATATGCCAGCAGTAATGTTCCAAGTGCTTTACTTATATTCACTCATTTTAATCCTGAAAGTAATCCTATGGGGTACTGTCATTATTATTCCTAATTTATAGATGAGCCTGAGGCACTGGGGGCTAGGTAAATTACCCAAGGTCATGACGAAACTGGATTCAAACTCCAGCTGGCTGCAGGGTCTTTGTTCTAATAATCACTATGAATAACCTAATAATCACTATTCAATAGCATGTCTCTAAATACATTCTGCCCTTTTTAAATTGGGTTATTGGTTTTTGGGTGTTGAATTGTATAAGTCCTTTATATATTTTGGATACTGATCCTTTATCAGATATACCATTAGCAAATATCTTTTCCCATTTAGTAGGTTAACTTTTAGTTTTGTTGATTATTTCCTTTACTGTGCCAATTCTTATTTTTTTTTTAATTCCCAATAGTTTATTTTTGCTTTATTGCACTTGTCTTAAGAGGCATGTCTAGTAAGAAGTTGCTGATATCAAAGAGGTTACTGCCTGTGTTCTCCTCTAGGATTTTGATGGTTTTATGTCTCACATTTAGGTCTTTAATCCATTTTGAATTCATTTGTGTATGGTATAAGAAAATGGTCCAATTTCATTCTTTTGCATGTTGCTATCCGGTTTTCCCAACATTTTTGTTGTAGAGACTGGGAGTGGACAGTTTTCTGTAAATTGTACTTTTAAATATTGCTTCTCTTTCTTCTCTCTTGCATTGTTTACAATTAAACTTTTGTCATCCTTAGTTTTGTTCCTCTATGCATAATGTGTTCTTGTTTTCTGGCTATGTTTAAAATTTCTTGTTGTCACTGGTTTTGAACATCTTATTATAGTATGACTTGTGTCATTTCTCTTCATGTTTGTTGTGCTTGGGGTTTGTTGAGCTTGCATTGGGGGTCTATAGTTTAATGAAGAATGGAAAATCTTTGGCCATTGTTACCTCAAGTATCTTTTCAGCCTTATACTTCCTCTCTTTCAGAGACTTTGATTATAAGTATCCTAGGCCACTTGAGGTCATTAATTCATCCTCTTTTCACCTTTTTTTTTTTTAAAGATTTTATTTATTTGACAGAGAGAAACACAGCGAGAGAGGGAACACAAGCAGAGGGAGTGGCAGCGGGAGAAGCAGGCTTCCTGCTGAGCAGGAAGCCCTATGCGGGGCTTGATCCCATCCCAGGACCCTGGGATCATGACCTCAGCCAAAGGCAGACACTTAAGGACTGAGCTACCCAGGTGCCCCCTCTTTTCACCTTTTAATATTCTTTTTCTCTCTGTATATTTCATTATGGGAAGTTTCTCTTACAATATCTTCAAATTTTTCTAATCTTTTCTTCCTCAAAGTCTATCTGATATTAACCTCATTCATTGTAGTAGTTTTCATCTCAGACATGATAGATTTTATCAGTAGAAGTTTGAAGATTTTTAAAAAATATTTTACGTGTTTCTACTTAAATTTGTGATTACAGTTACAATAACTGTTCTAATGTATTTTTCTACTAATCCTTAATCTGTGTTACTTGGGGGCCCATTTGTTAATTGACTTTTCCCTCATTATGAGTCACGTTTTTCTGCCTCTTTGTATGCCTCATAATCTTTGATTGGATGCCAAGCATTATGAATTTTAACTTGAGTTCTAGATATGTTTGTATTTCTGTAAGTCTTCTTGAAATTTGTTCTAGGATACAATCAGGGTTCTTGGAAACAGTTTGATCCTTTTATGATTTGTTGGGCTAGACAAGAGCAATTATTTAGTCTGAGCCTAATTATCCCCGTTGCTAGCGCAAAACAATTCTGACTAAACATTTCTAATGTTCCATGACAATGATGTTTGCAAGTGTCACTATTGTGGAAAAGGAATTATTCCTGGCCTTCTTTGAGCATTGTTAACTGCTTTATCCAATCATTTAGGATGATTCTATTCCCAGTTTTGTGTAGTTTCCTTGTAGACATGTGCTGAATATTTGAGGTAGACTCCGTGAAGATCTCATGAGTTTTTTCTGTGTTTAGCTTTTTCTTCTTTGATACCTCTCCCTGTGAGCTCTTGCCCTTTTGATATCCTTGGACTCTTATGAGACTCTGTCACCGCAACTCAGGAAGTACAGGTGAAAAAGATTAAGACTACACTTATTATGATGAGCACTGAGTAATGATGCATAGAATTGCTGACTCACAATATTGTACACCTGAAATTAATAGAATACTGTATGTTAACTATACTGGAATTTTAAAAAATCTTTATTTTTTTTAAAGATTTCATTTATTTATTTCAGAGAGAGCACAAATGGTGGTAGGGATAGATGGACAAGTGAACTCCCTGCTGATCAGGGAGCCTGACTTGGGGCTCAGTCCCAGGACCCTGAGATCATCACCTGAGCTAAAGGCAGACACTTAGCCAACAGAGCCACCTAGGTACCCCTAAAATAAAAAACTAAAAAAAAAAATTTGTGGAAAGATAAATACACACACACACACACATACACATATATAAATGACTGGAAATGAGAAATGACTCTAGGAAAGTTTTTTCATTGGGATCTTTGAGTATCTCAAAGAGGATGAGTTCATTTAAATTTTGGAGCTCTGGTTTAACCTTTTACCTAAATTGTAGTATCAAAATTCTATTGTTCATTCGATACATTTAGTAGGAAAATAATTATAGCCACTAGGTAGAAAAAGTAAGTGTGTGTGGATTTTGTATGTGACTAATAATCACTGTGCCCCAAGATTATTTTCCATGAGTTCCTCATATTGCAATGTAAGTCAATTGTGTTGAAATGTAATTTAAGTATGGTAAGATGCACCTATTTTCAATATAATGTTCTGTGAGTTTTGGTAAATTTGGGCACCTTTGTAAGATGACCACAGTCAAAAAGTAGAAATTTCCATCACTGAAAAGCTCCCCTTTACTCATTTGCAAGTAACTCTCACTCTTGTACCCAATCAAATGTTAACTTATCTTTTTTTTTTTTTTTTTTGACAGAGAGAGAAAGATCACAAGTAGGCAGAGAGGCAGGCAGAGAGAGAGGAGGAAGCAGGACTTATTTCTATAAGTATAAATTAATTTTGACTTTTAAAATTTTATCTAGATTTTTCATTTGTACATGAAAAATAAAAACTTCATGCTTTTTATTACTATTATCTATGTTCATTTTAAATAAACTCAAATAATATAAGGCAAGAGAAAAGAATATTTCAAATATCATTGCAAACCATACCATCCAGTTTTATCTATATTATATAAGGACATGATAATGATTTATTTCCTGATAAATCTAGATAATTGCTTTAATGTTTACTTTCTTCCCTGAATTAGTGCATGTTTTCAGTATTTGCCTATTTCTGTTCAGCTTGAAGGATAATTTTGTCTTAGGTAAATACTGAGTCAAAGTGTCTTTCCTAGAAATTTTAGAAGTTACTCCATATCTTCTGGCATTGATTGTTGCTTGGATGATATCTAAGATTAGTCTAGATTTAATTTTTCTGTCTTGTAGGTGATTTACTTTTTGTACCTGGATGTCACAAGTCTTCCTTTGATTTTTTTTTTGTTTTTTTATTGAGGTATAGTTGACATATATTATATTAGTTTTGGGTATGCATTATGATGATTTGATATTTGTATATGCTTATGAATTGATCATCATAATTAAGTTTAATTTTCCCATATAAAGTTACATAATAATCAGTACAATATTAGACTATAGTCACCAACCTTTACATTAATCTCCGTAACTTATTTGTTTTATGACTGGAAGTTTGTATTCTTTTACCATATTCTCACATTTCACTTATCCTCAGCCCTCCTTCCGTCTGGCATCCACCAGTCTGCATCTATGAGTTGGTTTTATTTTGTTTTTTAAATTCCACAAGTAAGTGAAATTATATGGTATGTGTCTTTCTCTGTGACTTAATTCACTTAGCATAATACACTCAAGACCCATCCATGTTGTTGCAAAAGCAAGATTTCCTTCTTTTTGTGGCTGAGTAGTATTCCATTGAGTATATGTACCATGTCTTCTTTCTGCATTTGTAAGAGTGCTGGACAACAGTGACTCCATCTTTGGCCCTCCATGTTCCAGGCCCATTAGAAGTTAATATATGCCCTAATGAATAAAATCTTAAAAAAAAAAAAAAAAGAAGAAGTTAATATATGCCCTGTTCTGATTTTCCCTAAAATAGCACACATAAGGCACCACTTTATAACCAGTAGAGATGACTAACACACAGAAGGTGCCACTTTAGAAACTAGTAGAGATGACTGGCACACAGATGGTGTCACTTTAAATAACTAGTAGAGATCCTTGGCACAGAGATGGTGTAACTTTAGATAATTATCCTTTGACCTCACCACAGTGACCCTTCACTCTATAAAAGCTATGGATTCAGGTCCAGACTGAATGGAGAATAGCACCTAGATCATCTGTCCACCCACTCCTCTCAGTAAGTTACCCTGAATAAAACTCCATGTAAATTGTATGGAGTGACTTGGATTTTCATTCTCAAAGTGCCTTCTCAGTTCATAGGATACTTTGCTGACCCTTCTCTATCTTCTAACACCATTCATCCATTGATAGACATTTTGGTTCTTTCCATATCTTGGCTATTGTGTATAACATAGGAGTGAATATATCTTTTCAAATTACTGTTTTCATTTCTAGAGCTAAAAACCCAGAAGTGAAATTATTAGATTATATGGTAATTCTATTTTTAGCTTTCTGGGGGAGCTCCATACTGCTTTCCATAGTGGCTGTACCAGTTTACATTCCCACCAATAGTGCATAAAGTTTCCCTTTTCTCCACACCCTCACCAATACTTGTTATTTCTTGTCTTTCTGATAATAGCTATTCTGACATATATGAAATGATATCACATTATGATTTTGATTTGCATTTCCCTGATGATCAGTGATGTTGAGAATTTTTTCATGTACTTGTTGGCTGTCTCTATGTCTTCTTTGAAAAAACATTCTACTCAGATCCTTTTCCTATTTTTAAGTTAGGTTGTTTAGGGTTTTTTGTCATTGAGTTGTAGGAGTTCATTATACAATTGTAGTATTAGCCCTTTATTGGATATATGATTTGTACATATAACCTCATTAAGTAGGTTGCCTTTTAATTTTGTTGTTTCCTTTGCTTGTGCAAAAGCTTTTTAGTTTAATAGAGTCCTCTGTGTTTATTTTTGCTTTCTTGACATTGCTTTTAGAAATATTTTGCTTTCTTGACATTGCATTTAGGAATGCCTGGGTGGCTCAGTTAAGCTGCAGTCAGTCTGCCTGCAGCTCAGGTCATGATCTCAGGGTCCTGGGACTGAGGCACACATCAGGCTTCCTGATCAGTGGGGAATCTGCATCTCCTTCTCCCTCTGCCCCCCACCTCACTCATGCTCTCTCTCAAATAAATAAATAAATAAATAAATAAAATAAAAAATCAGATCCAAAAATTATTGCCAAACTGGTATGAAAGAGCTTACAGCCTGTGTTTTCTTCTAGGAGTTTTATGGTTTCTGTTCTTATATTCAAGTCTTTAATCTATTCTGAGCTAAATTTTGTGTATTGTGTAAGATGTCAGTCCAATTTCCTTCTTTTGCATATGGCTGTCCCAACACCAGTTGTTGTGCTCCCTTCAGCAGCACATATACCAACACCATTTGTTGAAGAGGCTGTCCTTTTCCCATTGTATATTATTGCCTTCTTTGTTGTAAGTTAATCAGCCATGTATTCATTGGTTGATTTCTTTGTTTTTCTTTTCTTTTTTTTTTAAAGATTTTATTTATTTATTTGACAGAGAGAGAAAGAGCACAAGCAGAGGGAACAGCAGGCAAAGGGAGAGGGAGAAGAAGACTTCCTGCTGAGTAGGGAGCTTAATGCAGGACTTAGTCCCAGGACCCTGGGATCATGACCTGAGCCAAAAGCAGACACTTAGCCAACTGAGTCACCCAGGCGCCCCACGTGTTGATTTCTGAGCTCTGTTTTGTTCCATTGACCTGTGGGGCTGTTTTTATTCCAGTACCATACTATTTGATTACTAAAGCTTTGTGATATAGTTTGAAATTCCAGAAGCATGATAACTTTAGTTTTATTCTCTCTCAAGATTGCTTTAGCTATATAGGATCTTTTGTGGTTCCATACAAATTTTAAGGTTGTCCCTATTTCTGTCAAAACTGCCATTTAACTTTGATAGAGAACACATTGAATCTATAGATTGCTTTGGGTAATATGAGCATTTGTAACAATATTAATTCATCCAATTAGGAAGATAGGCCTGCATTGTGATAAACTTCCCTCTAAGAACTGATTTTATCATGTTTTTCCATTTTCATTTGTCTCTGGATTTCTCTTTTGATTTCTTGGTTGACTCATTGGTTGTTCAGTAGCATGTTGTTTAATCTCCACATATTTGTAATTTTTCCCAGGGTTTTTTTTCCTGTGATTGATTTCTACTTTTATACCATTGTTGTCTGAAAAGGTGCTTGGTATGATTTCAATCTTAAAATTGTTGAGACTTTTTTGTGGCCTAACATGATCTATCTTGGAGAATCTTCTGTGTGTGCTTGAGAAGAATATGTATTATTGTGCTTTTGATTGGAATGTTCTGTAAATATCTGTTACCTTCATCTGGTCTAACATGTCACTGAAGGCCAATGTTTCCTTGCTGGTTTTCTGTCTGGATGATCTATCCATTGATGTGAGTGGAGTATTAAAGTCCCCACTGTTATTGGGGACTTTATGTTATTGTATTGCTGCTGACTTCTCCTTTTAATTCTATTTAATATGTGCTTTATATATTTAGGTCCTTCTGTGTTGAGTGGATAAATATTTGCAAATGTAATGGCTTCTTACTAGATTGACCTTTATATCATTATTTAAAGCCCATCTTTGCTTTAAAGTCTTATTTTGTCAGATATCAGTATAGCTGCACTATATTTCCTTGGTTTCCATTTGCATGAAAAATCTTTTTCTATCTCTTCACTTTGAATTTGTTTATCCTCACATCGGAGGTAAGTCTCTTGTAGGCAACATATAGATGGGTCTTGTTTTTTTATTTATTTATCCACTCTATGACTTTTGATTAGAGAATTTAGTACATTAATATTTAAAGTAACTATAAATAAGTACATATTTATTACCATTTTGTTCATTGTTTTCCAAATGTTTAGTAATTCCTCTCTGATCCTTTCTTTTCTTGTTCTCTTCCCTGTGGTTTGATGCCTCTTTTTAGTGTTATGTTTAGATTTCATTCTCATCGTTTTTAGGTTTTTATATTGGTGTTTGCTGCATGCTTACCGCAAGGCCATTATATATCAGCCTACATATACACTAGTCTATTTTTAGTTGATAACAAGGTAAATTTGAACACATTATAAAATACATTTTATATTTTTATTCCCCCCTCTCTTATTTTGTGTTTTTGATGTCACATTTTGTATCTCTTTATTTTTTATGTTCATTAATGAATTGTTGTAGTTATAGTTATTTTTACTAAAACTTCTGTCTTTTAGCCTTCATGTTAGTTTATAAGTGATATTAGTCCACTACCCTAACTATATATTTACTTTTTTTTTTTTTTTTAAAGATTTTGTTTATTTGACAGAGAGAAATACAGCGAGAGAGGGAACACAAGCAGAGGGAATGGTAGCGGGAGAAGCAGGCTTCCTGCAGAGCAGAGAGCCTGATGCGGGGCTCGATCCCAGGCCGCTGGGATCTGACCTGGGCCGAAGGCAGCCGCTTAACGACTGAGCCACCCAGGCGCCCCTATATATTTACTTTTACCAGAAAGATTTTTACTTTCATATGTTTTCATGTTACTAATTAGTGCCCTCTCTTTTCAACTCAACAAAGTCCCCTTAACGTTTATGGTAAGGCTGATTAACTCCTTTAGGTTTTGCTTGTCTGGAAAACTCTTTATCTCTCCTTCAATTCTGAATGAAACTGTGTAGAGTATTCTTAGGTGGAAGTTTATTGCTTTCAACAATTTGAAAGTTTCATGCCTTTGTCTTCTAGACAGCAAAATTTCTGCTAAGAAATCTACTTACATTCTTATGGTGGTTTCCTTATATGTAGAAAGTTGTTTTTTTTCTTACTGCTTTTAAGATTCTGTCTTTATTTTCAACTTCTGACATTTTAATTATAATGCATCTTAATGTAGTTATCTTTGAGTCCATGTTTTTGGAACTCTCTGGACTTCCTGGATCTGGATGTTTGTTTCCTTCTTCCCCAAGTTAGGCAAGTTTTCAACCATTATTTCTTCATTGAAGTTTTCTGTTTCTTTCTTTCTCTTCTCCTTCTGGGACCCCTATCATACAAATATTGTTCTACTTGACATTGTCCTATAGGTCCCTTAAGCTATCTTCATTTTAAAAAAATTCTTTTTACTATTTGCTGCTCTGTTTGAGTGAGTTCTTTCTCCTAACCTGTCTTCCGGGTCATTGATCCTTTCTTTTGCTTCATCTAGTCTCCTGTTAAATCCCTCTAGTGTATTTTTTATTTCAGTTATTGTATTCTTCAGCTCCATGAATTGTTACTTACCTATATTTTTTATCTATCTGTTGAAGCTCTCCCTGGATTCATTTATTCTTCTCCTGAGAGGGTGAGCATTTTTATGACCATGACTTTGAACTCTTTATCAGGTCAATTACTTATCTCCATTTCATTAAGTTTTTTATCCTGGAATTTTATCTTGTTCTTTCATTTGGAACACATTCCTCTGTCTCCTCATTTTACTTGGCTTTCTCTGTTTGTTTTTATGTATTAGGTGAATCAGATATCTCTCCCAGTCTCAAAGGAGTGGTCACAAGAAGACAGAAGTATTTTTCAGTCTGCGATCTGTGCAGTGTCTGAGGGATGATAGCCTGCCAGGAACTGTGTCTCAGATTGTTTCAGTCCCATGGGGCCCAGAAATGCAAGTTTCTCTGACCATCAGAACCAGGCATTCAAAGGGTATCCACTCTGTGCACTGTATGTACCCACTAGCTTTGGTGGGACCACAGGCCACGGTATACTTGCCCACTGTTTTTAGCAGGGAAGTGCCATGGGGAACACATGGCTATGGTGATACCACCTCCCATGTTTAGCTCCAGGGGGGCCCTAGCCTGGGACATGCAGGGCTCTCAAGGTAGAGGAAGACTGCAAAAAATGGCATCTCAGTGCCTCCATCCCTGGAGAGAGTTCAACAAACCCTTGCTCTTCCAGATGTGTTAAGATTACCAGTAATCTCCTTCACTTGTGGCCTAAGTACTTTTCAACTTGCTACTTTTCTACTAGGTCCCAGGATAAGTAAGTCTGTTCTCAAGCTCATTAAGAATAGAGTCTCAGTTTTTTATACCCTTTTGTGTCCCCTGGATGTAGTCCCATTGGTTTTCAAAGCCAGACATTTTGGGGGCTTATCTCTCTGTGCATTTCCCATGGTTTGAAGTGCCTGATGTGGTGCTTGAACCATTCACTCCTCAGGAATATGCTCTGCATTTGTGAGATCCCTCCCACTTATAGGTTGTGGCACCAGGGGGTAGGGTTTTTGGCAAGACCATGTTTCTGTCTCTCCTACCCATCTTGATGTGGCCTTTTCAACTTTGCTGTGGAGGAGCTGTTCTTCTACTTTACAGGTCTTTTTCAGAGAAAAATGGCCCGGATTTGGTGTGGATTTTGTATATCCATAGAAGGAGGTGAATGCAGGGCCTTCTATGCTGCCATCTTGAATTGTTTCCACCTTCCTTTATCTTTATATTTCAATAGTAAGCCATAATTTATCTTGGTGTGCTTGTTTTTATCAGTTTTTCCAGAAGATACTATACCTTCTTAATCTGCCTAGTAATGTCTTACTACATTTCAGATCCATTCTTTTTATATTCATTATCTGAGAGATATTACCTTTCTGTTGAATCATTTTTGCCTGATTTAAATAAATTTTCACCTCATTAGTTATTTTTTTATTCTTGTCTTTTTTTTTTTTACCCATTATGATTCTGTCAAATCCTTTCTTATCCACATCTATTCTATTCACCACTGTCTTTTAACTTAGGCAATATATTTGTAATGGAACTATTTATTTCTATATTTTTTCCTTAACTCTATAAGTTTCCTTATATTTTCACCCCATTCTAATTTTTTTTGCATTTTCTTTTATTTATTTATTTTTATTAACATATAATGCACCCCATTCTAATTTTATATATAATTTTTAATTATATAATTTTGAGCTCTTTTTATTATGTTAATTTTTGTTTCTGCAGCACTTGTTTAGTGCTTTTATTTCTTAGATGATACTTTCTCCCATGCTGCATTCTTTGTCTCTTTTCTGTATTTGTTGTTTTTCTTCGTTCATTTTGGTTCATTATTTCCTTCAAATGTGTTTATAGTATGTTTGCAAAAGTACCATACCATTACTTTCACTTGTCTCTCTGATGCAGGCATATTTATCCAAACTTTATATTTGTTTTGATGAAATGTGAGAGATGCTTTTGATACTCATCTTATATGGGACTAATCTGCCTTTTCCTTCCCCATTTACAACTTCTTTCTGTTCATTTTCCTGAGGCCTGGCATTTCTGAAGACTACAAGGAGAGCTGGGATGAAGCTGGGTTCTTCTGAGACGTTAGTCTTTCTTCTTAGACCTGTTACTTTTTTGTTAACAGAACCTACTCTATCAGCAGGAATATAACCTTACTTGGAAAGTGAGCTTCATCTTCAGTTCCCTAGCTTTTACCAAGAGGACATTTTCCCTAGTAGACCAGACTACCACCTTTATCCACCACCTTTGGAAATGAGAATAGTTGGAAGGAGTTTTAGAGTATTTGGGCCATGGAAGTAGACATGTGGGGTTAAGCCACTCTTTCCTTTTGGGAACTAAGATACTTGAAAGTAGCATGAGCGCTGGTCTGCCCTTGGATTCTATTAACTTTTACAAGGGTGAGCCTTTACAGGGAAGATTTTCAAATTTCCAGCTCTGGTTGTTATTGCATGGGTAAGTGAATCTAAATCAGTATTAAGAAGTCTGCTACCTTGTTGGGGCGCCTAGGTGGCTCAGTGGGTTAAAGCCTCTGCCTTTGGCTCAGATCATGATCTCAGGGTCCTGGGATCGAGCCCCACATTGGGCTCTCTGCTCAGTGGGGAGCCTGCTTCCCCCTCTCTCTCTGCCTGCCTCTCTGCCTACTTGTGATCTCTCTGTCAAATAAATAAATAAAATCTTAAAAAAAAAAAAAAAGAAGTCTGCTACCTTGCAGCTACATGCTATGTCCTCCTTTGCAATTTTATCACTATCAGGAACAATTTTTCTTTCCATATACTGATTCTTTTTCCTTATTTTTTTGACAGATTCAGAATCTGATTAAGAAAAACAAAGATATTTTTCTTTGGCCCTTTATTACCTCCCTCATCTCCTTCTCTGACAGTGCAATGTCCTGGACAGTGGGAAGCTCTGGATTCCCCTCTTATCTCTGCTGTAGTTCACAAAGTGGTATGTCAGAGCTTCTACTCATGGAATCTTGCCCCTTGACCTTTCTCATTTTTAACTGTCTTTCCTCCAAATTCAGAAAATTTTGAAGATATTAATGAGTATATTGTTCACTTACCTCTTTTTTCGTTCTGTTTTGGCAGGCTGGGAGTAGAGGAAGGAACTGAGTACTATGCAAACCCAGAACCTTCTATTCCTTGTTTTAGCTATTATATTTTATAATTTAAGGTATAAAGTCGAACTGTTCACTTTTTGACTGATACTGGTATATTTTTACTGGATCTTATTATACTTTGCGCATTTTATTGACTAGTGGATTCAAAGAATTCTGAAAGCTCTTCCAAAATTTCCCAGATGTTACAAAGGATACAGAAATTTTAAGCACATTTATTCATAAAAATAGTCTGGGTATAATTTCCCAAGTCTTGTGAACCTTATCATATCATGAACTTCAGTGAAAGAATTATGCTACAGAAATAGAGGTAGGCATTTGTGTTCTAAATCATCTAAGCAAGATAATCTTGGTTTTTCCTTATTTTACTTTTGAGGAAGTATAGTTTTTGGAAGTTTTGAGGAAGTATAGGAGCTAATATCAAAAAGACCTCTTCTAACTGTACCTTAATATTTTTAGATGTTGGAATAAGCTGGTGTCAAAGATTATTTTAAATAATTGGCAAGTAGTGTCTAGAGAATAAGTAACAGTCTAATTAGACTTTCATGGAAGGCTTAATCTAGTGCCAGACTCACCTAGGGGTCCTATTACCTAAAGGTAACTTATTAATGCTAATTATGATTTATTTTTACCTAACTGTAGGGGCTCTAATAACAATAGAGCAACATTAAGCAAATAAGACACAGGAAGGGTAGCATAACAAATAAATGAAGGTCTTTGTTTGTCCTCCTGAATTTGTTGCTGCCTTTTCTGGTACCAGTTTTATCATTAGTGTTGGGAAATATAAAAGTATCCTTGAGCTTCTAAGAGAGCTTTCCTGTTAATTTTCTAAGGTAATTTAGAACAAGAAGCGTGTGAAGGTACTACAGTGTTCTATGAATTTCGGTATATAATATAAAATATTTCACAGGAAACAAATCAGCAATAATTTAATTGTGTATTTCCAGAATATGAGAGGATAAATGATGACAATATGGATAATTTGATCGCCATGATCACTAGTTAACAATCAAGCCATCACAAAAGACTACAAAGGGAAAAAATTGTTTTTTGTGTTCAGCTTCTGCTGTCTGAAGTGTCAATGTATCCCGGTGGGTGGATAAATGGTTGAATATTAATCATCCTTGCCTGCCTGGCAAAGCTTCCTGGCTTTCTTGGCTGTGACTGGTATACTAGTTAGCTTGTTTTCTAGACTGGCAGCTGCCCATCCCCTGGAGAAGCACTCATGCATCTCTTTCCCTGCCTAAGGGAAAGTTTTACTTTTCCAAGTTTCATCTCTTACACTTAAATCAGTGGAAGCAAAGCCCTCTCACTAATGCCTTGTATTTCCATCTCATTCCTCAGGCTTTAGCCTGACATACTGGGCTGCCTTAGTACAGTTTATTGTTACTTTTGGCCTGTGTTGCCCTAAGCAAAATCTAGCCAAAAGCCTAATAACACTTCCAGCTAGCTTCTCAGTGTCCTACTGTTTATTTTTACATATTGGTTATGTTTATCGCTATAACACAGTGTCTTGTACATGAGGTACACTCAGAAATGTCTTAGTCCATGAATAATAGAAATTAGAATCAATTTCATGATCATTTTTATATATGATAATATAAATACAAACAGAATCTTTCTTGCAGTGTGTCTTGAGAAGCAAAGTATATTTTTTAGTAAACAAGGATATTCATTTGAGTTATATAAAATTAATAAGAAAATCCTTGTTTTCCTAATTTTGTCTTAGGAACTAAGAAAAAAGAGTGTTTCTTGATTTGATTATATTTCTTTTTTTTTTTTTTTAAGATTTTATTTGTTTATTTGAAAGAGAAAATGAGCCAGAGAGAGCAGAAGGAGAGAGAGCACAAGAAGGAGAGAGAGGGAGGAGCAGACTCCAGGCTGAACAGGGAGCCCTGATAGGGGACTTGATCCCAGGACCCTGGGATCATGACCTGAGCTAAAGACAAATGCTTAACCAATTGATCCACCCAGGTGCCCGATTTGATAATATTTCTAAATGAAGTAGGACTTATAAGATTTATCTGAATCATCACCTTTAACATCTTTCACCTGTCATCTATCACCTTTATTTTAGCTTCTGTTTTGCACTGCAGATTTTTTTGGTAAGGAAATAAATTGAAACGGAATAAATCAATGTAAAGAAACTACATTTAGTTCAATAGCCAGAGACATCCTTTAGAATTTTCTAAATTTAAACAGTATTACTGAAACTAAATTTATTTTATCAAAATGAGATAACTACTTGAGAGTACTTTCAAAACCTGGACAGATAACAGCAACAATTTAAAATTGTTAAACTTAGACGGGTAAAGATTTTTTTTTTTGGTCAGAATAGTCAAGAAAAAAAAAATCAAGCTTTAATTTTATGCCCCAATCAAGGAAAGCAGCAAAAGTGAGATTAGGAAGGAATATGTCTAGTCAGAGTGAAAATAGTTCTCCTGTAACCACATAAGTATATGACTTTTTCAATATCTGAGAAAAGGTGCAAAAATGTATGAAATGTTTGAGAATAATGTGATAGAGAAAAGGAAACCCTTATGTACCGTCAGTGGGAGTATGAATTGGTTTAGCAACTATGGAAAGCAGTATGACAGTTTCTAAGAAATTCAAAATAGGACTATCTTATGACTCAACAACCCCACAGATTATTAAGACATGGAAACAACCTAAATGTCTGCTAGTGGATGAATGGATATAGAAAATGTGGTATGTATATATACTTATGTGTATATATACACGTGTGTGTATGTATGTATGTAATATGCATATATGATAGAATATTTCTCAGCCATAAAAAAAATTAGGAAATTCTGCTATTTGTGATAAACATAGATAAACCTAGAGGGCAGTAAGCTAAGTGAAATAAGTCAGACACAAAAGGATAAATACTACCTTGTATCACTTATATGTGGAATCTTAAAAAGCCAAACTTATCAAAACAGAGTAGATTAGTGATTGCCAGGGTCTGAGGTATGGAGAAAGTAGGGAGATATTGATCAAATGATGCAAATTTTCAGTTATAAGATGAATAAGTCCTGGGGATATAATGTATAGCATGGTGACTATAGTTAGTACTGTGTTGTATACTTGAAAGTTGCTAAGAGAGTAGACCTTAAGTATTTTCACCACACATGCGTGCACACGCACACACATACTCATACACACACAAATGATAGCTCTGTGAGATGGTAGATGTGTAACCTTATTGTGTTAACCATTTTGCAATATATACATATATCAAATTATCACATTATACATGTTAAACTTATACAAGATTATATGTCAATTTCAATAAAGCTGAAAGAAAAAAAGTTGATCTTTCTGAGAAATTTACCCACAAAAATCAAATTGACATTAAAGAATGTCTACAGTGGTCCAAGGGAAAAAAAAGAATAATGTGAATATTTTTGTCATTGTTATCAACATCATGTTCCTCATCAACAACAGAAAATACTTATGGAATACCAAACAAACATTATGGAATAATTAAATAGGTATTTAATTAAATACCCATATTTAATATAGGTCTTTAATGAAATGTTTTCATTTCATTAAAACATTAACTTAAGGGGTGCCTGGGTGGCTCAGTCAGTCAAGCCTCCAACTCTTGATTTTGGCTTAGGTCATGATCTCAGAGTTGTAGGATAGAACACTCTGTGGGATTCCATGCTCAGTGTGGAGTCTGCTTCTCCCTCTCTCTGTCTGCTCCTCCCTCCACTTGCTCACACTCTCTATTTATTTATTTATCTTATAAATAAATAAAATCTTTAAAAAAAAACCTCCAAATTTAATCCACTATGAATAAATATGTACATACATAGGCACATGCATCCAAACACATATACTTGGTTGCAGAAAAAATAAATGTACATGGAAGATTTTATTCAGTTAAATTCAAGACAAAGGATTTAGTTAGATAACCTTTTATGGTTTTCTAAAATTTCTTGGTTGCTATGAAATCTGGGTGTTACTTGATATACTCCATACTTCACTCATTTATCCAACAGAGTTGAAAGGTTTTTCCAGATTTTTATGTCTTCGAGGAGGTCCTATGGCTCTGCTGATTCTGGAGTAGGCTAGGTGTGGAATTAAAAGCAAATGCAAATGCTGACAGTTTCAGATCCAAAATCTGTAGTTTCCAACCTGCTGTGGTCTATGGAATTAGAACTTCTTTATTTTCTGGAGTGCTAGGGCAAATTATTTTTTGAAGGACATAAACTCTGATTAATACAAATAGTTTTTTTTCAAAATATCTAACAAATTGAATACCTTTATTTTAACTAATAATACAGGTAATTATGTTTCCTGTTGCTACTGTAAGAAATTACCACAAACTCAGTAGTTTAAAACAATGCAAAAATTTTTCATATGGCTCCAAATGCCAAACATTCAAAATAGGTTCACTGACTAAAACTAATGTGTTCATAGGGCAGTGTTGCTTCCGAAGTTTCTAGTAATTTTATAGTGGACAAATCTAGGCAGATACAATGTTGATCATAAGTAATGAGTCATATTGTCATTTATTTATTATTTTTCCCAATGTGATGTTCTGAGAAAGTTATAACCTTGTTTGTGTGGTATTCTTGCCAAAAAAGATGATCTTAATACATTCATGGGAAAACAGAAGCCAAACCAAAATTAGGGGACATTTTTAAGGGAGAAAATAGCTGATTAATGCTCTTCAACCATGTTAAGGTCATGAACAACAAAGACTAAGGAACTCTGACAGGTTTAAGGACATTAAGAAGGCATGACAATTAAATGTAATGTAGGATACTAGTCCAGAAAAAGAAGAATAGAAATAAAGCAAATTAGATGTAAATAGTGTCTGTAGTTTAACAGTACTATATCAATATTATTCATGTAATTATTCAAAATTATATGAAATGTTAACATTAAGGCAAACTGGGTGAAATGAGAACTCTGTACTATATTTGCAACTTTTCTGTAAGCCAGAATTATTTCAAAATTTAGAAAAATCTTTTAAATACCTTCTTTAATGCTATCAAAATACCAAAGCAGCCTACAGTTAACCCACTCCCCCAGATCTCATTTTCCATGGTTATTACATGGATGAAGTCTGTGTCCTTTCTGATGATTTTCCTGTCAAAATATTTCCTGTCAAAATATTTTCCTGTCAAAATATTCTACTTACTTCCGCTTTGTGACCTGGTATAAGGCCAACATGTTGGGAGCTATCACATTTCTCCTGTATACTTACCCCACCATTAAATTAACTTGTACAGTGGCGAGATGATTACTACCTTATACTCTAAACCAGCAGGTTACGCATAGATGTCGTTCACATGGAGAAAAAATTGTAATTTAAAAAACGATGATTTTCAGTATTAATTAAAACTTCTAATAATAAATATTAATGCCAGCTTTCATTTAAACAGGCTTATTTAAGAGGTTTATTTAAACACCAGCCATCCTTCTGTTATTCACCTTTGCTTAGTATTAGCATTGTCTGTATCTAGGCCTGAGTGGCTATATTAGATATTACTCTTCTGGAATCTACTATGTCTGCAACTCTGGGGTACAGGATAATAAATCATTGTGGATCATTATCCTGTTATGGAAGTTGTTTTTTTGTGTGTGTGTGGCATTCTCACAAAACAGGACTTTTTGTTTTTCTGTTCATCTTGCTTACTCTGTTAGCTAAAGAAATAACATAGTTGTTTGGTTTTTTTTTTAATATTCCTGGTTTAGTCACTTAAAGCATATCACAGAGGAGTTGGGTGAGGGAAGAGGTGAAATTGGTGAAAGCGATTAAGAGCACACTTATGATGAGCACTGAATAATGAGGTATAGAATTGTTGAATTACTGTATTATACACCTGAAACTAATATAACACTGTATATTAATTATACTGGAATTAAAATTAAAGACTTAATTAAAACAAACAAACAAACAAAAACAGATCAAGAGCAGATTTCTTGTATGTTCCACGTAACTTCTTTGCTCTTACTATTAGGGAAGCAAATAATTACCAAAAGGGAAGAAATAAGATCTTTCTGTAGTCATCAACTTTCTGACACATAGCTTTTCTTTTAAAACTAAAGCTTTAATCACTACAGATTTTTATAGGCAAGGTTTATACGTGAAACCTTTCTCTCCCGGGTTTCTTAATGACAAGGTTACGGGGCTTTTTAGCTTGTAGCCAAACCAGGTACTGATTCAAGCTACTGTCCATTGTAATTTAAACTCATTAGAATATAACTTTTAATCCACGTTTAAGCAGGCAATACTAAGTTTTTAAAGGAGAATAGAAAATTAATTCTCACAACAGTCTTTAAAAAAAAATCAGTGAGTTTTTCTGGGCCTTTAGTTCTTTCCTACAAAACGAAGTTAGTAATTCTCTCAGTTAATTCCCAAAGTTCTGTGACGAGCAGTCATTGGCAGGAACATGACGTAAGAGCATTAATCTTGAAGAGTGACAAATAACCACGCACTTCTGATTACCTGTCCTAAAATTTAATGTCACCTGAGGGAAATCTGTGGTCCTTCTATGTCTCCTAACATTCCTAAACATGACAAGGTGGTTTTGGGAGATAGATTTAAATTCAGGAGCTTTTTAAAAATCTCCTCAAGAAGCAGGGCAGGGCAGGGCAGGGCACAGTACTCTACAAAGAGCCCTGACAATGTTGTATGAGCAATATGCCTAGGTGTCATATCTTCCTTTCCTCGCCATATTTCCCCTCTTATGGAGCTAATGTACTCTGCACTGTGTTCTAGTAATTGGAATCCTTCTTTACAGATTGCAAACCCTTTTTGGGAGAGAATTTTCCTTATTCATCTTTGGAACATATTTAATGCATGGCCCACTACACTGCATATAGTAAGTGTTTAGTAAATATTGGTTGAATTCAAGTAATGAAATAGAGCCTTTGAATTTTAACATGTCCCTTAAAAAGTTATTTTTAAAAATCTGAAAGATGGGGCGCCTAGGTGGCTCAGTTGGTTAAGCGACTGCCTTCAGCTCAGATCATGATCCTGGAGTCCCAGGGTCAGGTCCAACAAGGGGGGGGGTGGGTCCTTGCTCAGCAGGGAGTCTGCTTCTCCCTCTGACCCTCCCTCCCCTCATGCTCTCTCTCTCTTAAATAAACAAACAAATAAATAAAATCTTTTTAAAAATTAAAAAAATTAAAATCTGGAAGAGGAGAGAGAGAGAGAGAGAGAGAGAGAGAGTGTGTGTGTGTGTGTGTGTGTGTGTGTGTGTGTGAAGAAGATCAAGTCAGGAGAGAAAACACTATATACAGAGGCTGTGTGTAAGGAGACTGTGCCATGTGTTATTCTAGACAGTACTATTTAGTGCAGTGGTTCTAAACAGAAGTGATTTTTGCTTCCCCAAAGAGGCACTTAGCAGTGTCTGGGGACATTTTTAATTGTCATGAGTTGTGGAGTATGGTGTGCTGCTACTGGCATATAATGGGGAGCGACCAGGGATGCTGCTAAAAAGCTCTGGAATATACAGGGCAAATAATTATCTGGCTCAAAATGTCAACAGTGCAAAGGCTGAGAAACTCTGGAATAGATCAAACCAAGCCAGGGGTCAGTATGATAAAACAGGGATTTTATTAGGACATCACCCTTCTGCAAACAAATGTAAAATTATTTTAGTACATGCTTGCTTTTTAAGTATGTATCTTTCTCACTTGCACTCCTATGCCACAAAATAGTATTATTGTGAAAATGAAAATCTTTGCCTTTAAAGTTAGAGTAGAAACAGGACCTGGAATAGCTTTCTTTTAAGGACTTTCCTCTTCTGACATCCTGAATTCTTTCCCTTCTGTGTGATCTTACCAGAAAGATGGCTGAGCGGACTTCTTATGTAGCCTTATACGTGAGTAGAATGACCCGTTTCTGCCTTTTGGGAAGGCAAATTTACTTTTACATCTTTTCCTCTCCTGTCTTCTGCTTTTTTCTTGGTTGGTGAGGGGGGTAGGGAGATAGCATATCTAGTCCAAGATTGTGGGGATAAATTTAATATAATAAAAGTAAAGTTTGAAAAGAGAGTGACAACCAAAACATAATTACAAAGGTGAAAACGGGAATAATGTCCACTTTAGCAGTGTGGCCAAATTTAACTTGAGTTAGGGATCTCAGTTAATCTGTGTGATATATTATTTTAAATTTATAGAGCATTCACTTGAATGGGTTTAAAAAATGACTAAGGCAATTGAAATTATGATATTAGAGATTTGGCAGTCATCTGATCCTGAAGATCATGGCACAATTAGGCTGAGGAATCCTAGCTTGGAACCTGGAAACCCTGAGTTAGTGTAGTAATTTTCTTGGTTTTCCTTATACTCTAGATCTAGGATAAGCCAAGACAGAGTCAAACTTCTTGAGCTCTTTGCTAATGCAAATCTTGAGGTATTCCTCAGCCAAGTCAACCAACTAATAATCAGCTCAAGGTCATTCCTGTACCATAGATGGAACAAGTTGTCAGTATTTAAGGCATAAAACTCATTTTGGTGAAATGCTCAGGCCATTTGACATTATTCTTAGATAATCATCTAGTATGCTTGACAGAACATCGTATCCTCCATCCTCTGAATTCTGACTCAAACCTGTAATAATGTGTTTACAATAGTTTCCTCAGTGATATGAACAATTTGCCTATGAGCTGAAAAATGCAGTGATACACATTATTATCAAGCTACCCATACTGTAAGCCTAATTCGTGGTTATTCATGTGAATACCTCACATAGTTCTTTTTGCTTTTAGCTCCTGAATTTTTATTTGTCTATTTTTTCTGTGGTGAAGAAGTTTCATAGCTCAGCAAAGTCTTAGAACCTTTTTTTTTTTTTTTTTAATAAACAGGCTGTAAAAGGCAACTGCATCTAGCTGTAAGACATCAAGCATGTGACCCAGGACTTGTTATTTTTCTTCTCAGTTTCTGTAGCTAAGGCAAGGGCCTTTTCTTGGCCTCTACTCTGTGATATTCAAAAACCTGAAGCTTTTAAAGTGGGAGAGGAAACCTAGAAGGTAAGCTTTTGTTTCACAAAGAAATCCCAGCTAGTTACCTAGGGCTGCATTATTAATCAGGTCCTCTTGTTGACAGTGCTGGGATCACTTTGTTGATATTCATCATGTCTGTTGGTAAAAAAAAAAAAAAAGAAGAAGAAGAGGGAGGATATCGAATAGCATCAGTACTCTTACAATCATTCTCTGTTTCTGCTTTATATTTGGAAATTTAGTACAGTGCATGGCTGTTTCAGTAATTGTGGTGCAATAAACATCTGTGGAGGATGGTGTAAACATGTTTTCTCTGCAGAGCCCCATAGCAAATAACATGTATATCATTGGCTCTCAGATAACTCTGCGAGATGGCCTATAACTATGGAGCACGTATCAGGGAATGATGTACGAATTACCTCCTGATATAGAAAGAAAAAAGGTGAAAGAAATTTGACTGGCTGAAAGTTTCTCATTAACTTTTGAGAGCTCTAGTAGTTCTCATTTCCTGGTTTCCTCAGGAAAGTCCGTGTTTAGCATGTACTTTGAGTCTATAAACACTTCATCCTGCCAATGAGACCAAAAAGATCCCACACTGTGCAACCTAATGTCTCATATCTTGTCCCTTGTAGAATTTCTAAAGTATGGATACAGATGCTTCCAGTACAGATCTACTCTTTATTATCAAGGAGCTTCTTTTAAATTACCTCCATGAAGATTCCATGACCTGGAACTGGACTGGCTACATAATTGCAGTAGCAAATGTCAAGGAGAGGCCCCTTGGTTAAAAATTATGAAGAGGGGCACCTGGATGGCTCAGTTGGTTAAGCATCCAGCTCTTGATTTCCACCCAGGTCATGATCTTGGGGTCTTGGGATCGAGCCCCACATCAGGCTCTGTGCTGAGGGGGAGTCCTTTAGATTCTCTCACTTCCTCTCCCTCTGCCCTCCCCCTACAAGTAATAAATAAATAAATCTTTAAATATAAATACATAAAAATAAAAATCATGAAGAATTTTGCGATGGCAACAGCAGAGCGTTATGCCAAGCATGGATCCTCTGTGGCCACTCAGATTGCACAACCACAAACCCCATTTGCAAAACTGGCATACCTAGGGGCGCCTGGGTAGCTCAGTGGATTAAAGCCTCTGCCTTCGGCTCAGATCATGATCTCAGGGTCCTGGGATCGAGCCCCACATTGGGCTCTCTGCTCTGCGGGGAGCCTGCTTCCCCCTCTCTCTCTGCCTGCCTCCCTGCCTACTTGTGATCTCTCTCTGTCAAATAAATAAACAAAATCTTTTAAAAAAAACCAAACTGGCATACCTAATAAAACCCATGCCAATGAAAGTTACTTGGAAATGATACCCAGTAGATAGCCATTCTATACAAGGAAAGCCCTGTACATATCATTTTTTATAAAGTTCTCCATATTACTTTATAATACTAACAATGGTATTGAAAAGCATAATTCAAGTCACTTTTTGTAATTTTATTGAGGTATAGCGGAAGTAAACTCATGCACACATATGTAGAGTGCAAAACTTGTCAATTCTCAACATATGCATCCTCCCAAAAGACCATCACCATGAGAAAGGTAACAGATGTTTTTATCATCCTCAAAATCTTTGTGCCTTTTTGTAATCCATCCTTCCTTCTCTTCACCCTGTCCCCTGGCAACGACTGATAGGCTTTCTGTCACTGTAGATTAGTTTGAATTTTCGACATAGAATATGTACGTTTGTCTAGCCTTTTTCCCTCAGTGTAATGATTTTGGAGTTCATTCCTTTGCTACACTTATCAGTATTTCATTCCTGCTGTGAATACCTGGGGAAAGAATAGTTGAGTTACATAGTAGTTAAACATTTAAATTTTGAAGGTAGTGGCAAATTGTTTCCTAAAGTGCTTGTTGCATTTTATATTCCCAACAGCAGTGTGTGAAGGTGATGTAGGAAATGTTGGGATTTGGAGCCAATGCCCAAGAAAGAATTCTTGAGATGTCTTTTGGGCAAAAAGGTGGTTTTATTAAACGTGGGGACAGGACCGGTGGGCAGAAAGAGCTGTCCTGGGCTTGTGAGAGGTGACTGATTATAAACTTTCAAATTGGGAAGGGGTTAGGGACACCACAAGCCTCCAAGATATTTTGGAAACTAAGTTTCCAGAACCTTGATGGGGGCTGGCTATTGTTAGAAAAAGATCATTTATTACTGTTTAGTAAACTCTCAGTCACAGACCCTTCAGATGTGTTTCAGTGGGCCATATGCTTGGAGAATGTTTGCTAACATGTATCTTGGGAGATAGAGATAAAGGAGGCTCCCAAAGGAATTTTTATATGTTAAAGTAGACTCACAGGATCCTGGGGGTCAAGCTAAAATTGCCTTTTGTCCTTAGCAAAGTGTCAACATCAAGACAGATGAGCTCATAGAGGAAGGTCACTGTTTCAAGGACTTGCCAATGGGCTGTAGGCAATAAGATTTAATTTTTTCGTTTGCCTTTGTTTCTCACATCAGAGATTCTAGTAGTTCCATATACTCAAAATACTTGTTTTGGTCAGAAAAGACCAACTCATGCGATATTTAATTCTCTTCTAATATTACCTTTAATTTATTTGTAGAGAATCCCTCAGAGAATTCTGATTTTTATTTCCAAAATTTTATTATGAAAATTTTCAGGCAGAAAAGTTTAAAAATTGTACAGTGAACACTCATATATATACCATCTAAATTTAATAATTATTATTTTGCTATGATTGCTTTATCACCTATCTATACACTTATCTATTCAGTCACCACTCAATTTTTTAAAGGATGAAAGAATATGTAAGTATAATGGGGAATAGCACAGATCTCAGACACAGATTATCATCCAATAAAAATTATGTTTTCTTCTAAGATTTTTTGCATATAGCTGATATTTTCTTGTTAGATTAAAAAAATATAATCTAGAACAGAATTTGGAGATCATGTAGTTCTCAGCATCATCATTTTCTTCACTACACAAATGAGAAATCTATGGCCAAATCAAATGATTTGTGGAAGGTAATAAGGTTAATTGTGAATCAGATTTCATGATTTCTAGATCAACATTCTGTGCACAAATCCACATTTTCTCACAATATTAATGATTCATATTTTAAATGAATAAGATGTGTTCCTATTACTGAATTGTAAAAAATTATTTTGCTGTCCATTTATGAAGATATAATTCTGTATTATAATTATATACAAAAGCCTGCATTTTTTAAAGTTGAAAGGAGTATCAGTATCCTCTATGTTTTTTCCAACCCTCGTGCCCATTTGAACCCTGACTCTGGAGTGAATAGGTTAGTACTTTGAAAAAATGTTTAAGGTAGTTCAGTTATTTTTCCTAATTTTCTTTATTTGGAGTGAAACTTTAAGTATATAAATGACCCATATTTTTTCCTCCCTTTTGTCTCCGTTTACCAATCTTTGGGACTTTTATCTTCATTCCCGCAACTCTATCAGGGGATTTTTCACATGAAGAAAGAGGAAATGGAACTTGGAGAAGTCCAATTTTATTTGTTAATAAGAAGGAGGTTGAAAGTAATGGTTAAAATTGGATTTTTAAGCTATCAGTGGATGTAATTTATTCCATCATGCCAGGTCCCTATTTGCCTTCTCTTTATTGCAGGTAATTGAGAATTAGTCACGTTTGTTATTTTTAGCACTCCCCGATTCTGTCTGGAAATGGAAATGAAATTATGAAAACAAGTAAAGAAAAGCTATCAAAAATATTTTTAAAATAACCACTCCTGATTCAATGAGCCAGGAAATATTAGGAGACTTGGAAAAGGATTATTCTAAGATAAAAATTAGGTGGGTTTTGTTTGAGTTGATTATTCATCTAAATAACCAAGATTGAGTGGACTCACTGAGAAGATCTCCTTGCCACACATCCTAAAGTAAATGTTTTGATGCTAAGAAGACAGCAGGGGACTCTTACTTCACTTATTTTAGTACTAATGCTTGACTTTGAGAAAATGAATTTTTGAAGCTTTGGAATAGGGCTTTTAACTTGCTTTTTTCTCCCTTAACCTTGAAATTTTACCCCTTAACACAAACCGTTTTTTAGAAAAAATATTTCAGATGCATTTAAAAATTTGATGGTCAGTAGACAGTTTAATGTGAAGAAGAAAGACTGATTTATATTTCTAGGTACCCTCAAAATAGAAAGTACATCTTCCAGTGCTATTTCTTTGTAAGAGTTTAAATTCATGTACAGGCTGTTAATTTGAAGGGCATTTGAAGTTTGAATTATAATGCATCAGTCATCCTTGAAAACTCGGGCAATTAATATACACAAATACAAAATTCCCTGAACAATATTTTTGTCCACACTTCATTTATATATGCTTATAGGAGTTACTCATGCTAAACTGCAATTTATCAAATCCCTGGTAACAAAACAAATCACCCTGTCATTTTATACTTAAAAATGTCAATACTAACTTTTTTCAAAATACAGGTATGGCATTTGATTGCAAATACCTAGTGATGACAAAATTGTCATCCTAATAGTGAGAAGGAAAAATGTCCTATTTTAAGAATCAGTATGCCAGTTAACAAGTTATTATTAATATAATAATTTTTTTTCCTTTGTTAAAAGGATCTTCTGACATCTTGGCAAATTTAACACATCCACCAAGTGGAAGTTACTCATTTATCACCCTAGAGATCAGGATCACTACTTTTAAATACACATACGATAATGGCAATGCCCTATACTCTCTTATAGATGTTGTTCACATTTTACTACAAGTGAGTTACCATGTGGCAGTCCTCTATTCCTGAAAATAGAAAGAACTTACCAGCAAATAACTTTTAAGAACAATGTCTATTCCACACAGGAATTCAGAGGAATTTACAAATGATTTGGCGATGTATTTGGGGGAAGTAAATGCCAATATTTTATTCAGTCTACTTTTCAATTTTTATTTTAAAACCAAGAGATTGTGTTTTTTAATCTAATTTTTCCTTTCATCATATTTATGCAGGTCCTTCCGAGTGCACAGAAATGCTTAAGCATTTTAATGGAAAGTTATTCATTTGGGTAAGAAACATGGAAAATAACCTAATTATATTAATGATTTTAAAAATACACATTTAATAATTGGCAATGGTAAAAAGTTAATATTTATAATTAATTTGATAAAGAAGTTAAAAGCTGTTATAAATAACTCTGAGTGAAATTTGGAGAAGGTAAGTGGTATATGCCACAGATAAATTATAATGGGGCAGAGAACCAGAATTTTTTAATTTAGGGAGGTTTACTTGCCTTTCAGGATATCAACAGAAAGTCATCTTCCTTACCTTAGTCCATGACTTTTTTTTTTCAATTTAAGTTCAATTAGCCCAAGTATAGTACATCATTAGTTTCAGATGTGCTTCATAATTTATCAGCTGCATATAACACCCCATGTTCATCATGTCACATGCCCTCCTTAATACTTATCACCCAATTACCCCATCCCTCCACTCACCTCCCCTCCAGTAACCTTCAGTTTATTTCCAGTAGTTAAGAGTCTCTCATTGTTTTTCTCCCCCTTTGATAGCTTCCTATTCAGTTTTCCCTCCCTTCCCCTCTGATCCTCTGTCCAGTTTCTTATATTCCATATATGACTGAAGCCATATGATAGCTGTCTTTCTCTGATTGACTTATTTCACTCAGCATAATTACCTCCAGTTCCATCCACAATGATTTAATATTCATCCTTTCTGATAGCTAAGTAATATTCCAGTGTGTGTGTGTGTGTGTGTGTGTGTGTGTGTGTGTGTGTGTGTGTGTGTGTGTGTGTATACAGCTTTATCTGTTGGTGGACATCTCGGCTCTTTCCATAGTTTGGCTATTGTGGACACTTCTGCTATGAACATTGGGGCTCAGGTGCCCTTTCAGATAACTACATTTGTATCTTTGGGGTAAATACCTAGTAGTAAAATTGCTAGATCGTAGGGTAACTCTATTTTTAACCTCTTGAGGAACCTCCATATCATTTTCTAGAGTGGCTATACCAGCTTGCATTCCCATCAACCATATAAAAGAGTTCCCCTTCCTTTTCATGTTGCCAACATTTGTTGTTTCCTGTTTTATTGATTTTAGCCATTCTGGCTGGTGTGAGATGGTATCTCATTGTGGTTTTGATTTGTATTTCCCTGATGCCGAGTTAGGTGGGACATTTTTTCATGTATCTGTTGGCCATTTATGTCTTCTTTGGAGAAGTGTCTATTCATGTCTTCTGCCCATTTCTTGACTGGCTCATTTGTTTTTTGGGTGTTGAGTTTGGTAGGTCCTTTAGAGGACCTATTGGATACTAGCCCTTGATCTGATATGTCATTTGCAAATATCTTCTCTCATTCCATAGGTTCACTTTCAGTCTTATTAACCATTTCCTTTGCTGTGCAGAAGCTTTTTGTCCTGATGAAGTCCTAAAAGTTCATTTTTGCTTTTGTTTCCCTTGTCTTTGGAGACCTATCTAGCAAGAAATTGCTGCCGCAAAGGTCAAAGAGGTTGCTGCCTGTGTTCTACTCTAGGATTTGGATGGATTCCTGTCTCACATGTAGGTCTTTCATCCATTTTAAGTTTATCTTTGTGTATGGTATAAGAAAATAGTCCAGTGTACCCAATGAAGGCTCGATCTCACAACACTGAGATCATAACCTGAGCTGAAACCAAGAGTCAGATGCTCAAGGACTGAGCCACTCAGGTGCCCCTGATCCCCTCCCCAATTCTTGTCAAAGTTAAGATCCTGGTGGTGAGTGGGGGTGGTGTGTGTGTCTCAGGCTATACTCATGACAGAATCACAGGGAAACCTCAGTAAAAATACAGACTCCAAAGTCCCCCAGACTTACAAAGACAGAACTGGGGCTGGGTTTCAGTCTCCCCACTCCCACCCTCAAGGTGAGACCATCTTTTTTTTCACAGTCCATGGAGGAAATTAAGTTCCTAAAGGGACCCAAGCCACTCTTACTTTCCATCCTGGAAATCCTGAAAACTTATCCAAATTTTTTAAACCACCTGCCAGTTTCAGGGAAAAGCACAGTTTTTAACTGCCACCTAATTTTTATCATATGGTTGTAACAATTTATTTTCCTTTTGCTGGGCATTCAGATTGTTTCCAATTTGTCCCTATCTCAAGTAAATCATGTTGCAATAAACATTATACAGAAAAAAAGAAAATAGTCCAGTTTCATTCTTCTACATGTGGCTGCTGGGAAATTGGACAGCCCCCATGACCTTTATCCTTACCTAATTCTCAACTTTAGCTTTCCCTAGCCCTTCACTGTGGGACTTACTCATATTCCCAAAACAGGATAGAAAGAGTGGGCAGAGGTGCCTGGCTGACTAAGTTGGTAGAGCATGTGACCCTTGATCTTGGGTTTGTGAGTTCAAGGCCTGTGTTGAGTGTAGATATTGCTTTAAAATAAAATCTTAAAAAAAAAAAAAACAACAGATTGGGCATGTTTAGAGAGTCCTATGGTTTTCAAGAGTAGGAGCTGATTATAGTGTCTTTTCTAAAATAAAAAGTAGGTTTCCACTCATGAATATTAGACTCCTTTTTATAGAAAAAGTTTTACAAGTTTAAACTCAGTATACATCTTCTGACAGATACTAATTTACCTCTGGAAAAAATACGACAGTGTACTAGAAATCAGTATGTTCTTCAAAATTGCAAGACAATCATGAACTTCTGGATTTGGACTTCTTAACCCCTCTTGCCTTGACTCAAGGACCTATAAACATTTCAGTTATTTCTTTGATTTCAACCACATCTTTCTTTCTTTTTTTTTCAACGACATCTTTCTTTTTGATCTTATATTCCTCTGAACTTTTGTTGGGTATTTGATTACTTTTTTTCTACTTTGAATTTTGAGTTTCTTTCCACAGAAATTTGATTGGAACGCTGAACTTTTAATTTAGAAATCACAGGACTCATTTCTGCCTGAAAAATCACCAAGGTCATAAAAGTGTCATACTTTTAGGATGTATATAAGATTATGACAACTGCTGATATGCTAATAAGGATCCTGTGGCCTCTTCTGGTTCATTTTTAGTTTGCTCTCTTCCTTGATTCTAGGGAGCAACACCATGCCTTGCACTCCAATTTACTCCTAAGAAGTGCTTAATTTTACACAGCATCATGGTTATTTCTTTTTCCGAGTGTCAGAGATTTTTTTGTCCTTTAGGCCTTTAGTAGAATCACTACTTCTGGGAGTCTTGCCCAACAACCTGGTCTAATGGTCTCTCAAGCTCTTTCTGTCTTTTCATCCTTATTGCTATCACTGCCTCATGTTTTATTACTCATTATTTCTTAATTTGTTTATTTGCCTTCTTCCTTCACTAGAACACAAGATCCATGACCTGAGAGACCAGATCTCTGTTATTCGCTACTATAAAATAACAGTGTCTGGCATGGAGAAGACTCTCAGGACATGTTGGTTGAATGGCAGACTAGATATTGACAAAGGAAAGTCTCTCTAAAATTACAGATGCTAGATATCTCTAAATGTAGAACAATAACAGTTAAAATTGTATCTTAACTTCACCTAACTGAAAACATGGAATTATAAAGACTAAATCATCTTGGAAAGAATGTTTAATATTGGGTACCAGGTGGGCTCAGTTGGTTAAGCATCTGCCTTCAGCTCAGGTCATGATCCCAGAGTCCTGGAGTCTAGCTGTGCATTGGGCTCCCTGCTCAGCACGGAGGCTGCTTCTCCCTCTACCTCTGTCCCTCCCTCTACTTGTGCTCTCTCATGCTCTCTTTAGTTTTAATTTTAAAAAGGAATGTTAAATATTACAAATATCTATTCTAACAATATTCTAGATACAGCTAATTTGTTAAAAAATATTAACAATCAATAATAATTGTGTAATTGATTTTTAAATTTATATTTCTGAACATCACTAGTATGCTTACAGTCTGATGAAGATGAAACATTTCTTTGTGCTTTTAATGGTGTTTTAATTTAAAGGTACATACATTTTTTGATGACCTTGGAGATAACTTTTTCAATCATCATGGGTAGTTGCTTCTGAAGGTCTGATTTCTCTTTTTCTGCTGCTGCTACTAGAACGTGCCCTTGACTTTGCTCGCTTCTGAAATGATACTTTTGTTCCTGCTCAGAAATCAAAAATAGCATGTGAACATTACATCATACATAATTTTTCCACCAAAACATTTGAGGATAATTTAGATTCATTTATCAGAGTTTTATTTTTCCAAATCTTGTAATACCCTAGGGTTCTATAGTAACTAACCTTATACTGAATGCCAGAGGACATGCACTAAGCTCTTATTTAAAATCTATTTATGATGTATTTTAAATATTCAGTAGAGACTTCTTAAACATGCAGCCTTAGTTTATTGAAAATGGATTTCCTAAACCAGGAGATTGGATATTTATATCAGGCATTTGTATAAAAAAAGATTTTGCTAATCTCTTACACAAAGGACTGATTATGATAATCACGTATTGTTTAGCAGCCCAGTTAAATTTTCTATATTAGTAACTGCTATAGCCCACCCATATCATTCTATTCTTTGTTTTCCTTTTTAACTTATGCTTGATACATGTTTCTGATTGAAAGAAGATTGCTTATTAATATGGAAACTTAAAGCTTTTCTGCTTTACTGCTCCAATATATCTATATAAGCTGTTTAAAAAGTTCTGAGACTTCTGAAATTAGAAATTTAAGGAACCAAAAGAATGCTTTTGGCATTATAGCTATCCTTTTGGTATTACTGCATAGAAAGAGATTTATGTTGACCTGTGGTTCTAAACCAGTAGGAATTTTGCCACCCAGGAGACATTGCCCATTTTTATAGACATTTTGGTTGTCACAACTGGAGTGTGTAATGGGAGCTAGTGAGTAGAAGCCAGCGATGTACTAAACATTCTGTAACACATAGAGCAGCCCTCCGCAACAAAGAATTATCTGGTTTAAATTGTAAATAATGCTGAGATAGAGAAACACTGGTTTATACAAAGTTTTAAAAATTAGTGTAATTTAATGTATTGAAGTTCTTCAAAAAGGCTAAGATACTAAAAAAATACCTTCTTAGAGGAAAAAGATGAATACTAGAGATAAGAAATGAAGTCATAGGCAATGGAAGAAAAGATTGTGTAGGCTTTTGTAGGCCATTCTAAGAAATTTGGCTTTTACTTTGCATGAGATAAGAACTCATTTATATGGTATAGGACAGAGGAGAAGCATAATCTACTTTATATTTTCACAGGATCCTTTGACTGCTAGGATAGAGAGAATTCCAAAGCTATTCTCCAAAGTTCCTTCCTTGTTACTCAATTAGTACTAATCTAGGTATTAATGTGAAGGGACTTTGCAAATGTAATTAACAGCACAGGCTGTACCATAGTAACATCATCACAGATTATCTGGACATGTCCAATCTAATCACTTGAGACAGAGAAATTTCTCCATCTGGTGTTAGTCAGAGGGTTGTGGCAGGAAAGAGAGGGAGGCAGAGGAGAGATTCAAGGTATGGGAGAGATGTCACCCACTATTGGTAGCTTTGAAGGTGGGAAAAAGGCCACAAACCAAGGCATATGGGCAGCTAGAACCACACCCAATCAAAAACCAGAAACAAAACAGAGATCTCAGATCTATACTGGATAGAACCAAGTTCCAACATCATCCCAAACAACCATGGAAGCCGATTTTCCCGTAAAACCTCCAGAAAAGAACACAAGTCTGCTGACACCTTGATTTTGGCCTAAACAGAGAACCAGCTGAGCCACACTGTGCCTGGACTTTGGACCATGGAAACTGTACGATAATAAATAGTTGTCTTAAACCACTGATTCTGTGGTAATTTGTTTTAGCTACAATAGTAAACTAATACAGTTACTGGGCTTAGGGTTGTAGACTCTAGGACAGCGAGGGTAAAAATGGAAACAGATAAGAATGCCTCTCAGTACTACCTGGACAAGAGATGACGGTGACCCTAAAGCAAGGTGATGGTGGTGGGAATGATGAATAGCAGGTGAGTTCTGGATATGTCTTAAAGATAGAGCAAATAGAATGTTCTAATGAATTGGATAGGTCTTATTAAAGAACTAGAGAATACAAGAATAATACCAAAGGTTTTGTGTGAGCAACGGGATGGATGGGGTTGTCATGAACTAAACTAGATAAGACTGAGCAGATTTTAAGGGAAAGATTAAGATGTTGGCTTTGGATATAGTTTATGATTCTTCTTAAGATTTTATTTTAAACTATTTAGCACCAGGAAGAGCAAATATTTGACACATATGCCTCCTCAACCCTTTCCACTGTCACTGCTCATAGATCACGTTACGCTTGTCAGCTGATTCAAGATATTAATTACATCAGAATCCTTCTTAGCTCTGCATTCAAAGCAGCACTATCAGAGGAGAGGTGTCATAATTCAAGATGAAACCATTTGCCATTCTTATTGTTCTAGTGTCTCTTGAATCATACACCAGGTGTATAAAACATAAATACGTCTTCCTGTATATTGCTCAGTAATTTAGCAATATGTCAGTATACTGCATTTATCATAGAAATGCATAGCTCTAAATTGTAGAAGTCTTCAGTGATTATGAACAACTTACTTTAATATAACATATTTCATCTCTTCCCATACTCCTCTAGTCAAAATATATTTCTTTTCCTCTTGACTAAAAAAGAATAAGAGTACTATGTATTAACTCACCCGTTTTCCAGTCACATAGACATAACTTTACCTTTGTTTATTTTGTGATCATACAGAGGATTGAGTTTGAGTTTTCTTCAAGATGAACACTCATGTATTTATTCCTAAAATAAACATGCAAATTCGAGTTAGCAAGATGAGATCAAGAGATACTTTTGGCAAAGCGTCAGACTGCTAGATGTTCAGTGATCGGATGGCTTTTCTAGACTTACTGGTCAGTTCATAGGAGTAGTGCTTGGGTTGGTGGCACTGCTGCTTTGTTTGGGTAAGTGGTGAATGAGCTATGTCAGTCTGAAACCATTACTTCTTATTGTTGGCAACTGTGTTTAATCAGCCATGTCCCCTGGATCCAATATTGTGTATCTCCTTAGTACAGTTTCATTCTACCCCACATATGCCCCTTAGCACTGCTGTGCACACTCTAGATTCCTGGATGACACTCGGTCACACTGCAGCTGGGCAGCAATGACCAATCTGTAGGCATACACTCTTTATTGTCTGTAAAATCAAGTGGGCACAGTGCCTGGAAGAGCTGACCAGGATGACCACAATATTCTGTTGGTGGTGGAATAGTCACCTTCTCATAGCCCTGTGGTTGCTGACACACCTGGACATTCATATACTAGGGCATACTGACACACAAAAATGCCCACAGGTACACATACACACGCAATTACTTATGTCCTCTCACAGTGCCATTTGGTCTTTTCCTTGGCATCATCTTACCCTGGATGCTCTTGAAATACTCTCTTTGACTTCCTATACCATATAATCCAGATAACAAAAGACAGCACGCTGCCTTTAGGGAAGCAGAGGGTGCTATCAAGACTTTGTACTGAATGAGTTTAAGTCAGACTTTATTCCCTGGCAGAACTGATTGCTATGACCATATTTTCAGAAAGACTCTCTTTCTTCTCCTGGCCCTTGAGAATCATAGCATCTTCTGAGC
The DNA here is from genome assembly GCA_028646535.1 of Procyon lotor. Classification (NCBI taxonomy): domain Eukaryota; kingdom Metazoa; phylum Chordata; class Mammalia; order Carnivora; family Procyonidae; genus Procyon; species Procyon lotor. The sequence continues at coordinate 129,201,184 of CM053605.1, forward strand.
TTTCCAGTGTGTTCGTGCAGTAAGGACTCTTTAGTTATATGTATTGTTTTGGCAGTTTGGGCATCCAAAGAATAAACTCCCGAATAACAGAAAATATGAAACTATGTCTAGCTAATGGTAGTAATAACTATCCTTTGAGTGAATCAAGCTAACAAACTACACTTTTTTATTATGGTAGTATAAAGGCAAACAATCAAAGACTCACTAATTTTCTCTTAACTGAAGCCCTGAATTCCTTTGGCACATTGGTTGATTTTTGCTGAATCTGGGTCAGGTAGACATACAATGAAAATTTAAGGCAGGTTTAGCTAATAATTTCAAGAAAACTAGAAGGCTTAAGAAATGAAAAAAATCTTGTCTTTCATAGAAATTGTATAAAATATATTTTGCAATAAAAGATTCACCTTTTGGCTATTATAAAGACCAAGCAATCCTCTATAAATCAAGCTTGGCAAAAACTTATTTAATTTGGTTTGGTTGGAAGTTAACCAAACTAATTTATAAGTGTCACTCATCCTTTTGTTAATTCATCTCACTGACAGGCTTTGAAAAGAATGTAGAGACATTTCATCACTGGGTCACCTGTGGGCCATACTTAGCACTAATTGGAAAGATGGCTCACCACAAGTGAGATATTAAAACATAGAGAAGATGCTCTTATTTATTTCTTCTCAGCCATGCCATGCTGACAGATCATTATTTGTCCGAAACTACCATTTTGCCATTCAGTATAGAAGTCAATGGCAATCAAAACATCACTTGCAATTGTAGTGAACAGCAGCCTCAATTTCACGTGGATTTCCCTTTTATCATTTCAGAGGAATGGAATGTAGATAAATACTGTGATGAGAGTCAAAATGAGACAGATATTATTATATATAGACAAGCCCAGTGCAGAAGTTGTGGACAGTTTTATGATGACTGTTTACTAGTTTGAAGATAATGAAAGTTTTCCCCAACAGAAGACCGAATAATTTTAGAGTCCATGCACAAACCTTTAATAAAGTTCATTAGTGGATGTGGGAATATTTGACTACAGACTCTTCCAACCATGATTCACTTTGCTGGTTTATTTGGCTGAAAATGAAGTGTGCCCTGAAAGAACTCCCCGAGTAATATTATTTTTTAGTATTTATTGCCTTAGTCAAAGTAACTATATATCTTCTTAGTTCATTTACAGGAAGAATTACATGAGTATTGAAAACTGTCAGGATAGTTACTTAGATTCATTAATTCATACAAAAGTATTTATTGCACACCTACTATGTGTGTATGTTTTAAGCATGGGGACTATAAAAGATAAAACCCTACCCTCTTGGAGTTTATAGAAATTGTAGTCTGTAAAGACAGAAAATCAATGAAAAGAAATAAATAAGTTTGTGAAGTGCTAGAGGGTGATAAATACTATGGAGAAAAATAAAACAGAGAACAGAGACAGAAAGTGATAGAGGATATGCTTTTCAAATACAGTGGTCAGGGAATGTTTCATTGAGAAGTTTATATTTAAGTGAATACCTTGTATTTGACAACTGAGTGACATTTGGATAAAGAGCACAGTAATCAGAGTATAAGGGCCCTTGTCTGGGATGAGCATATGGGGTTGCAGGAGGCTGAAGGGCTTGATTAAAATGACTAAAGAAACGACAGAAGGAGGTGAAGTCAGATGAGAAATGAAGATTCAACCTCATTAAGCCTTATAGGTCAGGGAAATGATGGGAATTTACTCAGGGCACGGTGGGAGCTATTGGAATGTTTTGAGCCAGAGGAGTGATAAAACTTGATTTATATGTTAACAGGATCGCAGATGATATGTTGAGCGTAGGCATAGTTAAGGGAAGAGCAGAAGCAGGTCTGCCTTCCATTCATTTGTTTATTCATTCATTCATAGAGTCAACATATATCCAACATTTAAATGTTTCTGTCTAGAAAAAGAAGAGTAATTTCCTGAGATTTAGTTCATTCATGAAATTTAAATCTTTTTTTAAAAGTTATAGAAAAGTCCTCTTTTTTCTTTTTTTTTTTAGCAAAAACTGTTTGAATTCCATAAGTAAACTGAGTCCCAGAAAAGATGTCTTTATTTCTAATAAATAGAGAATTCCCTATCCACATTAAGTCTAACACATTCAGTTCTGATAAGTCAGAGTGACTGATCTGGGGAAATAAAACTAGTAAGCAAACCAAAAAAACTCCAAACAGCTAATGTTTCATTGATGATTATAAGAGGTGGTTCTCTTAGGAGAGGAAGAACACTGGAATTATTCATCATATATTAAATTTTTATAAATACACATATAATGAGACTAGCATGTTACTTATATATGATTTCTTAGAATTTTGGCAATATAGGCAGCAGTGATACCTGATCCAAAAGACAATGAGTAGATTCAGGAAGCAATAAGTGGATTCAATGAGCAGGTTATCAGAAATTACTCCAAAGATATTTGGATGACTTTCAAAGTTCATCAGAAAAATTTGTTATTTATGTACTTTATGAGCTACAAGAAAATCTAGCTGTACTCCATTTCATAGACTCATTTCTGTTCAATACTATGTTTCTTCTGTCTGTTAAAGACCATAGGACTGATTATGCTGTTTTTACATGCTCTTGTTTTCACTGAGTATTAAAATAATCTTTGTTGAATAAAAATAATATGTAGAGGGGCACCTGCGTGACTCAGATGGTTGGGCATCTGCCTTCAGCTTGGGTCATGATCCCAGAGTCCTGGAATCAAGCCCCACATCAGGCTCCCTGTTAGGTGGGGAGCCTATTTCTCCCTCTTCTTCTGCTGCTCCCCTTGCTTGTGCTATCTCGCTCTGTCAAATAAATAAATAAAATCCTAAATAATAATAATATGTAGAAGTCTCTGTACATAGTTTTCACTTCACTTAATATTAAGATTCCAAATACCACATATTACTTTGACTTGTAGGTGCCCTTTTATAAGCTGCTTTGTATTTTTGACAATTCTTCAACTTAATTTTACTAGTGACTATCACCCTGTATCTAACATGCTGCTTTGGGAAGACATAAAAGCATTATTAAATCACCATTGGGAGCAATTTGCCAAGACCCTTAGAGGCGTAATGGATTTTGCTAATAGATATTTTCTGGAGCTACATTTTGTAATTACTAGATCCAAACTGATTCTATTTTTTTTCCCTGAGTTGTATGGATATTCATATGTGAAGTGCTAAAATTATGTTAAAATTCACTTTACCAAATATTAGTGAAATAATTCATTAGCATAATAATGGGAGGTGTTGAAACTCTTTTGAGAAAACTGAATTCTTGATTTCCTTTGATGTAAATTTCCACAGTTAATATTTCTGATATTTGCATTGCTCTCATAAAGCACTATAAGAAAGTGACTTGTTTTATGAACTATATTTCTTTATGCTTTTTGAAATACTCATTGTTCTCAGTGGTTGAACTTATTCTCTGTTTTTACAATCTCTTCTCTTTTCCAATTCCTAATTTTTACCTCATTCTTTTATATCTCAGAAAATGGTACTGCCTCCACCCACATGTTCAAGCAAGAAACATGGACATTATCTTCATTTCTTTCATTTCCTCTACCTACCCTAATCTCCCTCAAATCAATTTGTCAGTGAAGTGTACCAGTTTCATATTGTGCATTTTTTAGATTTTATTTATTTTTGCAAGAGAGAGAGAGAGAGAGCATGGGGGGGGGGTAACAGAAGGAGAAGCAGACCCCCCACAGGGCAGGAAGCCTGATGTGGGACTCCATACGGAACAAGATCCCAGGACCATGGGATCATAACCCGAGCTGAAGGTAGCCGCTTAACCAACTGAGCCATCCAGGCACCCCTGTCCACTTTCAATACTACACACTTTTCTGAACTCCATCCTCTTAGCTGGACTCCCATCATGATGGTGTTAGACATTGCAGTCTCATTGGTTTTCCTTCTTCCTCCATCTACCCCTCCAAGAAAACAAAACCGTACAAAATAAAATAAACTCCACAAAAGAATCTTTTCTCTACACATTAACACTGGAGCAGAAGAGTTAACCCAAATAAGATCATTGTTCTGACCTGCATAACACTAGCACATTCTCATTTGAAGTTTAATTTTACTTTTTATTTAGAGCTTCTTTTTGGTGCTCTTAATGTAGAACTTTCTGAAGTTCTCAATCTCATTTGCATTAAGTACCAATTATGCTACATAATATCAATTTAAGACTTAAAGTAAAAACAGCTCTAGTCAGTGTGAGCTGTGGATGAAACAGTGCCCAGAGATCACATGGAGTTCTGGGAATAAGTAACTTCCATTTTAATGTTCAGAAAAGGATCCATTTGCTTCCATAGCTTGATTTTTATGTGATCTTCTTTGGGTTCCTTCTTGCTACCACATTCAAGCATACAGAGACTTCTCTAACATTAATTAATTTCTGTAGTGGTGTGGAGGTGTTAAGAAGAGAAAAAGAGTTAGAGAAAGAATGCACTGAGTAGGAGGAAGTCTGCATGGGTCTACCCATTAGAGAGAGCCTTGAGTACTTAGGAATCAGTAGTTATCGTGCATGGCTGGGACAATGGCTTTGTTCAGGGATGTGGGGAACTGAATATTTCTGAGTCCTGAGTCATAAAGGGAGAGTTTTCTTGCCATACTAAAAACTTGGAATTTTGTTTTGAAAGACTGTGGGGAGGCATTGAGGGATTTTATTATGTCTACTGTTGATTTTCATACTGTTGATGGGTTCGATTTTTCTTCAGAGTTTGAAAACAAAACTCTCCAAAGCTCTGCTTGAAAATACAAATCAAATGCAAAAGCTTTAAATCAGTAGAGATGAAACATGCCTTCAGTCTTGTCAAAATTAAATGAGGATGAAGTTTGGTCAAAATAACTCTTCCTCTGATTGCTTCTCCCACACCTTCAAATAATCATGGAGTTTTAGGCTGTGGTGAATGTGGCCTATAAATGTTTAATGATTTTTAAACCAAAGGTTAGAAAAAAGAAAGATATTTTCAGAAATAGATAACTACACTGCCAATTAATGTTCTTGATCAGGAGTATCTTCATTTGTAAATGTAATAGAATGTGGAAGACTAATTCAAGGACAAGAGATTATTTTCATTAAACTTATCACTTAGATTTCTCCTTATTTCCTACATGTATCTTCTAAATAGTAAAAGACATCAGTGAAATTAAATATATTTTAAACTAGGCATTATTTTTAAAATGTCACAAAGATTTATAAATAGGGCCATCTATTATATTTACTAAATTTCAAGAACACCAAAGTAAAAAATAGCCCCAAATCATGCTGAATGGCAAAAAAAAAATATGAAGTACAAACTTAGAAACTTCACATCAAGCATCAAACTTTTCTCCAAAATAAAATGTCTCAACTTCTAAAGTAGAACCCAGAACTTTTCTTTAAACTGGAAGAAATTGAAAAAGTAACTAACAGTCATTTCTGAATCCTCTTTGAATCGGTCTTCAATTTTTGGAAGGTATTTAAAAATGTATCATAAAAAAGAGGAAAAAAATAGATTTGAGTATTTGAAATTATTGCACTAAAATATGCTGATTGTAGTTAACAAAGAAGTCTTAGAATACAGATGTGTTTGCATAGCCCGGAAGGTATGAAAAGCAGCTAAGCCCCACTTTTGTTCCCTGGCAGCACACACACAGTCCTAGGCCTGTCTGTTCTGCATGTTTGAATATCAGACAGGGAACAGACTAAATAGTTCACAGCCATAGCCAGCGTGATTTTCTCAAACGTAGGAAGCAGTGGAACCACAATTTTGCATGGCTAAGTATTTGGAGCCAAGAAGGAATAGAGAAAGACATGATTTTTCTTTTTTCTTTTTCTTTTTTTTAAAGGTTTTGTTTATTTGACAGAGAGAGGGAGAGAGAGAACACACAAGCAGGAAGAAGGGCACAGAGAGAGGGAGAAGAAGCAGGCTCCCTGCTGAGCAGAGAACCCGACATGGGGCTCCATCCCAGGACCTTGGGATCATGGCCTAAGCCGAAGGTGATGCTTAACTGATTGAACCACACAGGCACCCTTGACACAGATGATTTTTCAACTGTGAGAGAGGTTAAAAGAAATTTCTGAACTGCTCCAAGATTCACACAGTACAGTTATAGAAAATGCTGGGATGCTACATATGGAAATGAGAGCAACCCATTTTCATTCATGATAAAGAAAATTGTGCCAATTACTGGGTATGAGATTTGCAGGCTGAGTTAATATACTTTACCAGAAAATACAGACAGGTTTGGATTTGAATCCTGACTCACCTTCTGGATCGTTTTACATTGACTGGATATGATTGCTTAATTTTTATGTTGCTCCCTATGTTATCTATAAAATTGGGATTTTATTGCCTTCGTTGCAGAGTGGTTGTAAAAAAACTAAAGGAGATAACGTATCTCATTAATATAATACTAGAAACATAGTAGGTGCAGAATAAAGTATCAATGCAAATTATAAAGTGTAAGCAAAGTAAACCAAAGTATAAGTAAAGTATAAAGTAAATTAAAAGGTTTCATTGACTTTATGTTGTATATCCATTTAGAGCTTAAGCATTTGTGTATGTAAACATTTGTGTATATGATACACATTTGTGTATAAGATGCTGTTACTTAAAGCTTTCTCTTTTTTTTTTTTTTAAGATTTTATTTATTTATTTATTTAACAGAGAGAAAGAAATCATAAGTAGGCAGAGAGGCAGGCAGAGAGATGGGGAGGAAGGAGGCTCCCTGCTGAGCAGAGAGCCTGATGCAGGGCTCAATCCCAAGACCCTGAAATCATGACCTGAGCCAAAGGCAGAGGCTTTAACCCACTGAGCCACCCAGGCGCCCCAAAGCTTTCTCTTTATGTGTCCTGAATTTTTTAAGTTCCTGGGGGATCTTGGAAAGTGCAGTGGCTGATCTGTTGAGTGATATTGTGCCACTCAGAGTGACTTCATGAGAACTTATTTAACCAGGGGAAGAAGCACCGAATGGTTGTATTAGTTATTGTATTACATTATTTTAGAAACCTATCAATCTTCATTCAAAACTGAATGGGATAGAAAACAAAACCTGTATGTATGAGAAAAAATAATTTTACTTAAAATGAGGAAGACTAAGTTCTCAATCCTCTATCAATTGACTGTGTAAAAGAGAAAGCACATGACCTATTTGAGCCTCAGTTTTATCTGAACTATGAGAATGACTTAGATGAATATTTTCCAACTCTTTTGTTCTGGCATATATACTTTTCTCTTTGCTTTATTTGAGTCTTTTTATTTTTTTTACCATCTAATCTCTGGATTTATAAATTTTTTTCTTCTAATGCAAAACTCTTATTCAAAAAGTATTTTTAATTTTATAATTAATATTTGCCAAAAATTCTGTGCTTCTTTGAAATTAAACAAAGTAAATATTTTATATATAATAAATAAAATAATCATATATACCATATGTTAATTAAGAAACAATAATATATTAGTGTCAAGGCTAAATATAACCTTCACCCACACAGAATACATTTTACATTAAAGGATTAATGAAAAAAATGCTGACCTCATCAGCAATGCTTTAGCATATGCATCACTGGTGCCATTTTATGTCAATCTATTAGTCTATTTTAAGTTTCAGGTAAGTTCCATGGAGGAAATATTGGATTCAATGGTTAGAATATCTGACTTCTAATTGTACTTTCACCAGTAACTTCAGAAAAATTATTTCTAACTCCTATATTCCATTTTTGGCCCTTGAGGTCTAATTAACAAAATTGTGAGATATGTAAAGCATACAACATGATAATTTGATATAATTGTGAAAGGATCGCCCATGGAGTTAATTAACACATCCATCGCCTCACATATGTATCCCCCTTTTCTATGAAAATATTTAAGTTCTACTTTCTTATTGAATTTTTTTTAAGATTTTATTTATTTATTTCAGAGGAACAGAGAGTGAGCAGAAGTGGGGAGAGAGAAGCAGACTCCCGCCTGAGGAGGGAGGCCGACATGGGGCTGGATTCCAGGACCCTGAGATCATAACCTGAACCAAAGGCAGACGCTTAACCACCTCAGCAACCCATACTTAAGCAGCTGAGCCACCCAGGTGCTCCTTTCTTAATGAATTTTAATGATACTGTACAGTGTTATCAACTGTTATATCCTCATACTTTATTCATCTTAAAGCTGAAAGTTTGTGCCTTTTTACCATCTTCTCCTTATTTCCCCCACCCCCGAACCCCTGGCAACCACTTTTCTACTCTGTTTCTATGAGGTAAATTTTTTTTTAAGATTTTTCATATACATGATACCTTGCAGTATGTTCTGATTTAATAATCAAAGAGTTAATAAAACTTGCCTTAATCATCCTTACAATTGAGTTTTAAGTTAACAAATTTATTTATATAAGTTTTAAAGAGTTAAAAGTGTGATCATTGTTTTGTTATAAAAGGTATGGCCTACAGAGTCAAATTAAATATGTATGGAATTTTCCTCTACTTCACAGCCGAAAGCCCTTGATAAGTTACTTAACATCTTTGAACTGAGGCCATCATCAGCAAAGTGGTGGTAATAACACATACCCTGGAGCTTTAATATGAAGTTAAGGTGAAACAGTACATCCCAAAATAACTAACAGGGTGTCTGGCCCTTAAAATTTTCCTCAATAAATTATAATTTTATTTTCTATTGAACTTCACATTATATTTGATATAATTAGTTATGACACTTCTTAACAAAAGCAAAAGACAAAGCGTAAATTATGCTTTGTCAATACAATTTTTAATAAATCAAAACATATCATAAACTTTCCCAATGCCATGAGTAAATGAATGTAAATGAAAGAGAGACAAGCCTATAGAACACAGTCAGTTTAAGGAATAAGAAATGGGAATGGCCAATAAATGGAATGATTTTCAGTTTTCTTGCTTGAACATCCAACATATAATACTGATCTACCTTTTCATATCCATAGTAGCAAACATTATCAGTTTAGGTAATTATAAGGGAGAAGGAGAGGGGGAATCTGCAGCAGACTCCCTGCTGAGCATGGAGCATGATGTGGGGTTCTGTCCCAGGACCCTGAGATCATGATCTGAGCTGAAATCAGCAGTTGGACACTTAACTGACTGAGCCACCCAGGTGTCCCAATTTGGGTAATTATTTTTACCATGACTGAGTATGAACAGAAATTCTCATACACCTCAGATATATTTTGGGTGACAAGTTTTATTGCCAAGTAAGGTTGAATGTGTATACCTTTCCATTCAGTAATTCCATTAATAGATTTATACATGGAGAATTTCTATTAAATGTGCAAAATAAGACTGTACTAAGATGAAGTAAAAAAAAATTAGATGGGAAAAACCCTAATTCTGTCTCAGTAGAAGAATGGTTAAATAAACTTTGATTTTTTTTTTCATATATTGAACATTGAAAAACAGTATAAAATAATGAGCTGTATTTATGTGTATCCACGTGGAAAAAAACTCAAAAGCATAATAGTCTAAAAATTCAGTTACAAAATTACATATTTAGTACAACAAATATGTAATTACATATTTAAGTATGTAAATATTTATTACATATATAAGTTCAACAAGTGCTTTGAACTTCCAAGCAATTTCGTGCATTTTAAATTGCCATTGATATTTTCCTAAAATGTAAAAGTATGGTAGAAAAGATTTACATCAACTTGAGAATCACGGATACTTCTAGGGATGGAGTTAAAGACATGGAATGGTGGGTAGTTCATTCATACCCACCATTCAGTGGTGGGTAGACATGGTTGAGCTTCTGCCTTTGGCCGGGCTAATGATCCCGAGTCCCACATCAAGCTCCCGGCTCAGTGGGGAACGTGCTTCTCCCTCTCTTCCTGCTTGTGTTCTCTCTCTCTGACAAGTAAATACATAAAATCTTAAAAAAAAAAAAAAAAAGAAAGAAAGAAAAGAAAGAAAGGGAATGGTGTAGGCTTATAATTGAATCAATTATATACATATATATGTGTGTCTAAAAATTAAGTACAGTTGATATGTCTATAAAGTATAATAGGTTTTTGTTTTGTTTTCTGGGGTTTTGATTGTTTATTTTAGCCAAGTACTGTGTATTCAAAAGGGTAGAGACGATAGAGTACAGTCCCCCTAGGGACAGGATGGAGTAAAGCAAGCAGTACAAGTCAGCTTCTGCTCAGCATCTATTCTGGATGCCCCCCAAACCCCCGGGGCCATCTTGTTGATGGACATCTTGAAGAAGCAGTGAGACTACGGTAGGCATCCATTTTCTCCAAGACCTCAAAACAGCACATGAAAGTCTTTTGATTTAGAAATTCATTCAGGTACCTGTGCTCAAACATCTGGTTCTGATTTAAGACATCGTAGATGAAGAAATCAACAAAGGTAAGCTTTTCCCCTGCAAACCATGAGAATTTTCCCAGAAAAAAGGAGAATGTCCAGTTGTTGTGGTAGCTTTTCTAAGTACTAAGTCTTTTCTAAGTACTGGCTATCTATATCTATATCATCTTTATCAATTTATCTATTTAAAGAAATAATATATAGAAAGTAGAATAATAAGAAATAATGTTTAGTCTGCATGCCACTGTGGGTATTAATAAATGCTACAGTTCTTCGTGTAACTGCCAATACATTCTGATTTATTTGGTTTAAATACACTCAGTAATCTATGCCGTATTTTTAATGTTTATTGAACAACCAAGTTCGTGAAGGTTCAGGTAGTTGATGGACTCCATTCTGAGCAACACTTGTTTATGATAGTGAAATTTAGACTTAGATTATCAGCCATGATTTTTTTCATGTGTGATTCTTAAAATATTTTGAATACAAATTTTTTTAGGTTTAGTCTAATTTCTCTTGTGTGTTCTGATAAATTACCTCCTATTTAAGGTTTTCTGTATTTTCTTATCATTTTTTTTTATCATAAGTCTATTCCTTAATCCCCAACCCCTATGTCCCTCATTCCGCCCAACCCACTTCCCCTCTGGTAGCCATCAGTTTGTTCTCTGTAGTTAAGAGTCTGTTTCTTGACTTATCTATCTCTCTCTCTTCCTCTTTTTTTTTCCTTTGCTCATTTGCTTTGTTTCTTAAATTCCACATATGAGTGAAATCATACAGTATTTGTCTTTCTCTGACTGCTTATTTCACTTAGCATAATACTCCCTAGCTCCATCCACATCATTGCATATGGCAAGATTTCATCCTTTTTTATGACTGAACAATATTTCATTATATGTATATTTTGTTATATAAGTATTTCATATATATAATTATATGTATATTATGTATACATATACATTGTGTATATATATTATTTATATTTCATTTATATATAGTTATATATTATGTTATGTATATAATTATATTTTTCAATGTTTCAATATTTCATTATATCTATATCTATATCTTTATCACCTCTGCTTTACCCATTCATCTATCAATGGACACTTGAGTTGCTTCCTTCATTTGGCTATAGTAAATAATGCTGCAGTAAACATAGGGGTGCATATATCCCTTTGAGTTAGTTTTTTTTTTTGTAATTTTTTAAAAAGATTTTATTTATTTATTTGACAGAGAGAGCAAGAGAGGGAACATAGCAGGGGGAGTGGGAGAGGGAAAGCAAGCTTCCCACTGAGCAGGAAACCCAACGTGGGACTAAATCTCAGGACCACGGGATCATGACCTTCACCTAAACCAGACACTTAACAACTGAGCCACCCAGGTACTCCAGTTTTTTTTTGTAATTTTTTGGATAAATACCCAGTAGTGCAATTCCTGAATCATAGAGTAGGGTTTTGTTTGGTTGGTTGGTTTTGTTTTTAATTTTTTGAGGAACCTCAATGCTGTTTTGCACAATGGCTGTGCCAATTTGCATTCCCACCAACAGTGCACAAGGGTCTCTATTTCTCCACATCCTTGTCAATACTTGTTTCTTGTGCTTTTGATTTTAGCCATTCTAATAGATGCGAGGTGATATCTCATAGATGGTAGTTTTGATTTTCATTCCCTTATGATGAGTGATGATTAGCATTTTTTTATGTGTGGCCATCAGTATGTGTTCTTTGGAGAAATGTCTGTCCATGTTTTCTGCCCGTTTCTATTTTTATTATTTTTATTTTTTATTTTTTTAAGATTTTATTTATTTATTAGACAGACACAGCAAGAGAGGGAACACAAGCAGCAGTAGGGGAGAGGGAGAAGCAGGCTTCCCGCTGATCAGGGAGCCCGATGTGAGACTCAATCCCAGGACCCTAGGATCATGACCTGAGCGAAGGTAGACGCTTAACACCTTAGCCACCTAGGTGCCCTTCTGCCCATTTTTAATTTGGATTATTTGTTTTTAGGGTATTGAGGATTGAATTGTATTAGTTCTTTATATATTTTGGATACTGACCCTTTATCGGATATGTCATTTACAAATATCTCCTCACATTCAGTAGGTTTTCTTTTAGCTTTGTTGATTGTTTCCTTCTCTGTGCCGAAACTTTTTATCTTGATGAAGTCCTAGTAGTTTATTTTTGCTTTTGTTTCCCTTGCCTCAGGAAACATATCTAGTAAGAAGTTGCTACAGCTGATGTCAGAGAGACAAATGCCTGTGCTCTTTTCAAAGATTTTTATGGTTTCAGATCTCATATTTGGGTCTTTAATCACTTTGAATTTCTTTTTGTTTATGGTAAAAGAAAGCAGTCCAGTTTCATTCTTTTAAATGTAGCTCTCTAGTTTTCCCAATACCATTTATTAAAGAGATTGTCTTTTTTCCACTGCATAGTCATACCTCCTTCGTTAAATATTAATTAACCATATACTTGTTGAGTTTATTTCTGGATTTTCTGTTCTATTCCATTGATCTATATGTCTATTTTTTATGCCAATATCATACTGCTTTAATTATTATTGTTTTGTAATATAACCTGAAATCTGGAATTGTGATATCTCCAGTTTTGTTTTTCTTTTTCAAGATTGCTTTGGCTATTTGGGATATTTTGTGGTTCCATACAAATTTACAGATTGTTTGTTCTAGTTCTGTGAAAAATACTATTGATATTTTGATAGGGATTGCATTAAATCTGTAGATTGCTTTGGGTAGTGATAAATTAATTCAGTAAAGTAGCAGGATCTAAAATCAATTGCACAGAAATCTGTAGCATTCCTATACACTAGTAACAAAGCAGCAGGAAATGAAACTAAGAAAACAACCCCATATGCAATCACACCAAAAACAATAAAGTATCTAGGAATAAACTTATCCAAAGAGGTGAAATACTTGTGTTCTGGAAAGTATAAAACACTGACAGAAGAAATTCAAGATGATACAAAGAAATGGAAAGACATACCATACTCATGGATTGGAAGAATAAGTATTACTAAATTGTCTATACTACCCAAGGTTGTCTGTATTTTTAATAAGAACTTTGTTTTTTTTTAAAGATTTTATTTATTTGACAGAGAGAGAGAGATATCAAGTAGTCAGAGAGACAAGCGGGGTGGGGGGGTGGCGGGGGTGAAGAGGACTCCCTGCTGAGCAGAGAGCCTGATACGGGGCTCCATCCCAGGACCCTGAGATCATGACCTAAGCTGAAGGCAGAGGCTTTAACCCGCTGAGCCACCGAGGCGCCCCTTTACTAAGAACTTTAGCTAACATTTATATGTAGTTGCTAGGACACATCTGAATGGAATCTCTGTTCTAATTCTTATAGTCTATATAACCAAAACCAACTTCTGTTTCATCATTTGTAAAATTGGTGTGGCAACATTGCTGACCTTAGAAGAACATCTTCTAAGGGGATTAAATAAAAATATGTAAAACCACAGGACTGTTCTCAGCGGGTGGTACAAATGCTCTCTACTATTATTAGCAACTTCATCAAAATCATCACTATTACCATCAGGCCATTAAACAACTTAGAAGTAGTTGCCATCTTTCTGGTCATTAGCTTTTAAGATAATACTTATTTGCATGGTTTTGAAAATCTTCCATAATTTCACTGCACTTTCCCATGCACTAAGCTGATCTCACCTCACTATATCTTAAATCAGCTGTGTGTTTTTTTTAAGATTTTATTTATTTATTGGACAGAGAGAGAGAGAAATTACAAGTAAGCAGAGAGGCAGGCAAAGAGAGAGGGAAGCAGGCCCCCTGCCGAGCAGAGAGCCCAATGTGGGACTCAATCCCAGGACCCTGAGACCATGACCTGAGCCGAAGGCAGAGGCTTTAACCCACTCAGCCACCCAGGCACCCCAAATCAGCTGTGGTCTTAACCTGACCACCCCTTTTGATTGTTTATCATCCTCACCTTCAATGTCCTTTACTTCTCATTCTCCTCTTCTAATGCTGCCCATCGTCCAAAGCTTGCCTCAGATCTCATCTTGTCTACAGGTACATCAAATTGAAATCATAATTGAAATTTTCTCTGTCAATATTTATATTGTCTATATCAGGTAATTTAGTGGTCATTGTGTTCTGTCTCATATTGTTCACTGAGGTTTCATAGTCACATCTTTAGCAGAAAGTTGACTGTTTGAAGCTAAGGGTTGCATCTGTGATGTCTTCCATCACTCTCACAGAGCTAGAATCATGAATGAGCAGCAGATATTTAATACCTTGAGATTGTACTAATCCACTATATTTTTCCTATAATCTGATTTTTGCCATTGCTCTGAGTGTGGCTATCACAATTCAAGCCTTGTGTTGTAAATCATGGTTTTAAAGAAAATTTATTACACGTAATTTACTCATCTTGCATATGGTACCAGTCTGTCTTTTTCTAAGTAAACAATCCCAGAAGAAAAATTTTAAAGACCTTTTAATTATTATAAACTCCCTTTAAATTTTTATAAATAACAACTGTTCACATAATTAAGTGTGGTTAAATAGGACAATAGAATAAGGACAGTTATTTCTTAAGAAAAAGGTAGGAGCTTCAGCAAAATAGAGCTGCTATTGCTTATGTTCTTTTTGCTTTAATTAGGCTAATTTTTCTTAGATATATGAAGACTACTAAAGAGGAAAAAAGTCAAATACTTCTGACAAGAGAACAAGTTGAAATAAAGTGTCCCAGAGGGTTACAGCACAGCCCCACTTCTTCTAGGGATAACAACTCTCTACACTGTAGTGCTGAAGCTACAGTGAGCCACTGGGAATTAGATGTCTTATAAAACAATCTCAGGCTATTTGAGATTGTTCTGGTCAAAGCCTCCATCACTCGTAGGATGATAATTTAGTTTAGAGAAAAAAAATCATATCAGATTATAATTTATAACACTGCTTAAAATATGAAGTCCAATAGCTATTTTAAGCTTAAAACATGTTTTAATAATTACCCTCTGAATTTTAGGAGCCATCAAATATAACTAAAACTTTTGTTCTTTTTGAGGTTTTATAGAGACTCATGGTTAAATTATAAAAAATTAAAATACTCTTTTTATCAATGCCTAATAGTGAAGCCATAATTCTAAAATTATATTAAATTTATAATAGATATATTTTTATACATTTTTTCAGTCTCCTTTACCCATGCAAATGTTTTTAGTCTTTTCTAAGTCTCATCAGCAGTTCCTCTAAAGCATTGTCAGGAAGGAGACTTAGGATATACCCCATACTTTCTTTCATTGCACTATTGGAAACCAAGTGATGAAATTGTGACTATATGTTCAAAAGAAGAGCTTTCCTAGAATGACTTATAGAAGAGAGATAAATGACAAGTAAAACCTATTAAGGTATTTCCAGATAACATAGTCCATGAAATACCATGTAACAGAAATCTGATCAGCAAACTCATCTGAGTTCTAACTTTAGGGTTTAAAGTTTAGATAATATTTCTACTTCCTAACTTGTAGTCTGTATTCATTCATTATTTTTTTATTTGTCAACATTTATGGATGAAATCAGACAATGGAACATGAAATGATTAAGATGCAGCTTGTGCTTTCAAGAGATTCATAGTTTATCATGGAGAGAAGGAGGGAGAAGCATTACAAACACAATTATAATTAGAGCTGAACTCAATTTATGTTTTGAATTTCTATTCCACCAAGAAAGAACAATATCATCTTGGTCATTTTTGGGCTGTATTACCTCCTTCCCCTGGAGTTGTAACTAAATCCTGGGAGCACATGTAGATCTAAGGTGATGTGTGTGTTGGGGTAGCAGAAGATCTGTTCCCCTTAGTTATTCATTGACACTTGTAAGCTATCAAGTGCGAGCTTTCACTCAACCATTCCTTCTCCTGCACTATTATTGTCTTGCTGGGTCTCTAACCCAGTAGGTAGAGTGGAGACTTTTGTTCTCAGACTCCATATCTCTAATGCATCCCCAGGCATCCAACCAGGGAAGCACGATGCAGTGCTCTACAAATCCCGTGTAATTCTCTCTTTTTTCACTTCTCTTTCTATTCATCATGATTTTTTCTCAAAGACAGTTTCTCTGTCCCATTGTTTCTTTGCTTCAAATATAAACAGCATAATCTCCCTAACAGGTATAAACTATTGGAGATATAAACCCAGAAACCTAACAGATACTTTCTATTTTCTTTTCTGTCATGCCCTTCTCCCCATAGAAGGAAGCCCAAAGTATATCTTCTTTTTCATAGATGAGATACCAGTGGGCTATGTATAGAAATAAGGAAAAAATTTTCAAATAGTCTGATACCACCAGTTAATTTATATCTAAAGAAGAAATAATGCTGGAGGACCATTACATAAATATTAAAGAGATAATAAGGGCTAATGAAAGAGGCTGTAGTTTTCCTGGCATTTGAAGGAAAAATATGTCTGCATTGGAGACAGTTTTGTTCAAGGAAAATGTTGCATGCAACTCGCAGAGGAGAAATGTAACAACTGCTTTCCCTTTTCCTAAGTAAAAGAATACTGGATGTAATAACAATGGTATGAAGTAAAATTCTGATACACTGATTACGTGGGAAGAGGAAGAAGAGCAAGAGGAAGAGACAATGCCCATGAAGATGAGGCATCAGCCTAATAAGCCATATGTTGATGGTTCTAATGTGCCGGATAGCCTAAATATCTCTTATAATCTAAGGATGTTTCACTTCCTCCAGTCAACCATGAGGGGTCCAAGAAATTGGTGAAGTTGTAACCCAATAGGATCCAGCCATTTAATTAACCAAACAGGATTTTCTGTAAAACATATATTTTTTTAGAAAAACAGTGATAGAAAATTAAACTACCAGGCACCCTTCCTACTTTATTCTGAGTTTTGTGACCTGTCACTTTTCTGGGACCTGAACTGGGTCATGACAATCTTTATCTCCCCTTCCCTTTTATTTCTGGGAAATCTGGAATTTCTGTGTTATTATTTTTTTCCTTACACTTCCAAACAATATCATGGTATTTTCGATTTCCAGAGTTGATAAAATAAATTCTCTTTAGCCCACATGAGATTGAGGGTTTAAACATACGATTTCCTGTAAAATTTCGGTAGTTTGTGGAGAAAACACATTTGTAAACCAGTGCTTAACTGAGAAGAAGGATAAAGGGATTATGAATTTATTTTTACTTTTTTATTATTACCTTTTTTCAAAAGATTTTTGTTGAAATATATTTGACATATAACATCATATAAAGTATACAATATGTTAATTTGATACCTTTCTATATTTTATAGAAAATAAATCCTACCATTTTTATACTATTAAATCATTAGTATTAAACAATCTCACAAAAGATGGTCATTCTATAGAAGATAAATTAAGTAGCATTCCTTATATTCAATCTATTTGAAAATGTAGACATGGAGAATTTGGCATTGTTCAAATAATATGTTTTTCTGGCTGATTTTTTTTTCCATTTTTTTAACCACATAGACACTTCCAAACTGGTTTATTTTAAAGCTTTCCAGTTACTAAAGGGAATAATAATGGAATACTTGACTGTTACTACCATCTTTTAAAGCTGTAAGCTCTAATATTCAATAGGCACATGAATCTTTTTTATGATACTGTATTAGTTTTGTCCAATAATGACTGAGATACAATTTTTGTGACTACTGACCCCTGAAAACAAGACAGCATGCTAGTTATTTGAACTCCATACACCCCAGTGATGGAGGGCACTTGCTTTTTGGTAGGCATTTATGAAAGAACATTGCTTTGCCTTTCTAGTTTTGTCTAAAGTTTCTCAGTATATCTTAAGTCTTGGTTCCTGCATATGTGAAAATTAAATGATGTAATGCATGCAAAAACCTTGCTTGGTCTCAGGCACATAGTAGAGTGATGTTATCTTGAAATTTGATATTCAGAAAAACAATAATTTAAGTGTTTCACACATGAGAATAGTCAATTTTCAAGCACAGTGATTTTTGTTTGTATGCTTTTGGTTTTTCCTAGTGTGTGTGTGTGTGTGTGTGTGTGTGTGTTCTGCCTTATGAGCTTCATGGTATAGATGATAATGTGATCAGGGACAGCAAATATACAATGTGAATGAAGAGTGTTTAGTGATTGTTTGCAAAACTCATTATTACATGTCTTCATTTCTGCTCTACTCATACATTTTTGCCTGGCTTATATTCATGCTAGTGTCATTTGATGTTGGTACATTTTGACTAATAAACCCCATAAAAACAAAAATCTTTGTACATTTTCAATTATTGCTACTTATACTTCTGAAAAGCAACTCAATATTGACTATTTATTGCACAAAAGATCATCTGTGCCACAATTCTATAGTAGAAATTAATATGGGGTTATTTATATCAGAGAAACATATAACAAAATAACTAGATATAGTAACTTCACATCTAAGACATTTCTTGGCCTTTAAAATCTAAGAAATGATCTATATATCATTATAAATTTGTTATCTCACAGTAGTGAAATTCATAGTATATAAAACTTATATCTTCTCATTACACATCTGTGCTTTTAGGTGGCACAGAATAAGCAAGCACAGCTTCTCCCATTTGATCCTCATAGCGATCTAATGAGGTAGGCATTTCCTTCCCCACGTGACAGGCCAGGAAACAGCTTGAGAGGCAAGATGGACATTGGTCAGGGTCATGAGACCCACACATCCCACAAACTCAGAATTCTGAGAGTCAGAATCTGGCACATTCTACACTGATTTCTTTTGCAGTTATCTTAACACCATCCTACTTCTTTCCATGTAAAATAATTTCACATCCTTTAATATAAATTGAAAACCACATAAAAACATTCACATTAGGTTTAGCAGTTCTTTGGCTCTTGGAATTTGAATCCAAACCTTTGTCTCACACTGGATATTTCAGATCATTTAGTTGCCAAGAAGATTCCATAGCCTTGATTACTTTCTTTAATAAATATACTTTCCTGTGTGACTTTCAGCATCTGCAAGGGACTTGAAAAGACTATTCATAGGGATAATGAGTGTGCTTGAAGAATGGGGAGGCAAAACAGAGTGTCCAGTGCACTGGAATCAGGAAGGAAGACACGCAAGTCACTTGATCAATTGCATAATTATTTTAATCAGGAAACTCACTGTTTGACTCTAAATTTTCTAACTATACAAAATATAATGAAATAATCTCTAACTTTTTTTTTAAAGATTTTATTTATTTATTTGACAGAGAGAAGAGAGATGACAAGTAGGCAGAGAGGCAGGCAGAGAGGGAGGGGAAAGCAGGCTCCCTGCTGAGCAGAGAGTCCGATGTGGGGCTCGATCCCAGGACCCTGAGATCATGACCTGAGCTGAAAGCAGAGGCTTAACCCACTGAGCCACCCAGGCGCCCCAAAAATCTCTAACTTTTAATCTTGTCTTCTAAAAGCAAAAGACCACTTTGATAATTTTTAAATCTTTTTTTTATAAATGTCCTGGGTGTTCAAGAAGTGTTTATTTGTTGCTTTTGACACATGATTTCATTCATCTTTGCAATTAACTTAATAATGATTATCTCCCATTTATGCCCATTTATTAATGTAATGATCTTCTAAAAACAATAAAGATTAAAGACAATTTAATTAGAAAAATAAATTAGTAAACTGATGTCACTAAATTTTTTACTCAACTATTAAATCAAAATGTACTCTAAGCAGTTTTATGTATCTAGAAATAGGATTATCCACTATAAAGTAAAAGAATGACAGCGTTTCAGACTTTGTAAATTAAATTGTGTGATTCATGCATTTTCTAAGAATCTGAATGACTTTCAAATGAGCCAGCTACTTTATGTCTCTAAGCCTTCTTAGAAAATAAATGGAAGAAATATGCTGATTCTTCTCTTTACATTAATACTTCCACACAAGAGCCTTTTAAATATATGCTCCAATCATTTTATTTCTTTAATTGGATTGCATTATTTCCTAGTTCCCCCAGAACCACAATGTGGTAAAAAGTATCCAAAATGACCTTTCTTTTCGAGGTATCAGTAAAGTTTCAAATCATACAGCAACTCAGAATCATTGTGGTATGAGATTCACTGATGTAAAAAAAAATTATACTAATAAAGTATTTGTTGATAAGGATGTGCTTATAGAATCTGTGAAGAGCAACTGAAGAAAATTCACACATTCTACTTATCACTAAAATACAATATTGTTTAGGGCTGATTATTTGCATTTGTTGATTTTTGTTCCATCTATAAATATTTAAATTACTCAGGTATAAAAAGATGGAAGCAGTCATGTACTCTTTCATTAAGCTTCCACAGAAATATATCAAATAAAATATCCATGAAATAGACAAAGACTAATTCTTTGTGTAGAGAGTGAATTTTTAGGTAAAAATTATTATTTTGACCTATATGTCATAAAGAGCAGGCCTCTGCTCAAAACTGGAACTTAGGTCAGTTTGTCATCTGCACATGAGAGTTATGTTTGGGAGATCTTTAGTAAGAGGATTGCTTGGCTGTTTTCATATCAACCCAAAATATCCTTTAATGTGACAGGTTATATTAATGTCAGGTTTCAAAGAGCAAAAATTCAGAACAGAGGACCTGTCTACTTATTTCTTTGGATTTTAAGTAACCACAAACAACATTATAATCCTAAGAAACAGACTTTTTGAAATGTGAATATTAAGAGGAAAAAATGAGAAGGTCTAAAGCAGGTATATCAGTTTAGTTGTATAAGAAGACAATATCTTAGAAAGCACTTTGACATTTATAAAATGGTATGCAAATGTAGGCATTATAATGATTAAAATTTATTTGGAATTTCTATATATTTTCATATAAGCAACTCTTTTTTTCCCCTGCTACTTTCTTTGTGTAGGTGCTAACGGATGAAATGATAAGCATTGGAAGGCAAATTTTTAACCCGTTGGTTATTACATATATATGTTATACTTGTCCCAGATTTGGGAATTCTGCGTATAAAATTTAATGTTATAGACTGAATTGTGTTCCCCTCAAATTATATATGTTGAAGCTCTAACCTTCAATGTGATGGTATTTGGAGGTGGGATCTTTAGGAGATCATCAGGTTCAGATGAAGTCATGTGGGCGGAGCCCTCGTGATGGATTAGTTAGTACCCTTATAAGAAGAGGAAGAGACACCAAATTCCTCTTTTTCTCTTCCATCTGAGGATATAGTAAGAAGGCATGGTCTGAAAGCCAGGGAAAGAGTTTTCAATAGAATATGACCATTCTGGCACCCTGATATCAGACTTCCTTGCCTCTAGAACTGTGAGAAAATAAATTCCTGTTTTTAAGCTGCCAGTCTATGGAATTTTTTTTTTTAATAGTAGCCCAAGCTGACTAGTACACTCCTACAATTTGATTAATAGAGATGAAAGTACCATATAACTTAACTTTAGCGGTTTAAAAGCATTGAAAATGAACTAGTTTCTTTAAAAGCTATAATAACCACTAAAAATATTAATATGTTTTATATTTATACAAAGTAAATGCATTAAACCCCAGGGAAACATGAAGTTTATTAAGCCAGTACATGAAATTTGATTATTTTTATTACAGAATATACAGCATACTGTATATAATTTTAAAAGAGATGATACTTTTACAGTTGAGTCGTATTTTTGGAGAAGAATTTAAATCGTACTTTATATGTCTAGGTAAAATATCTTCTTTAGAATAGAGAGAATTGAAAGAAAACCAATACTTATGATACTATAGAAAAATTTCTACAGGCTAAATCATGAATTGTAACTTTTTAAAAAGAATTTTACAAAAAACTATAGATATTAAATTTCATTTTATACTTCTTTATATTAATTCTGTTCTTGTGTTTGAAATGAGCCACTACGCACAGTGACAGAAAGCCTTTAACCTGCCATTCTATATAAGCCAATTATTTTAAATTATTAAATGGAATAAGGGACAGATGCCTCTTTCGTTGTAAAATAGCAGTTACACATTCTGAATGCCTGTTTTTAATCTGGAATTTTACATATTCAACTACCTAATACCCATGCTTCTCCTAACCAACCTCCTAGACATTTCAATGTTTCAAGTCTTAAAAGTTGTGAGTGAAAATGTTTTCAAACTTTTGACATATACACAAAAATTCACATATTCCATTATTATATATGAGTGTATAATCATTTAATTCATATAATTATATCCATAAAGTGAGGGGGGAAATTCCAGAACAGCATGGGAACTGGCTACAGCTGCAACATCAACAAGAAACATTTTATTTGATTTTCAGGAAGTATCTGGGCTGATAGCAACACTCACAGAACATTTGGGAACATTTTTCTGCCCAGAGTTAGATTAGAACTGAACTGAACTGTCTTCACTGAATTTGGTGTCCTCACTGTGACCTGTACCACAAGAGTTTGCTCATGGTTCTTAAACGTTTTACTCCTGTTTCTTCATTTCTTCTTTCCCATTACACATAGTCATCCTTAACTAGTAAACGAAATAGATATGCCCTATACCATTGTAGAGCTTACAGTCCATTTTTTAGAATAAGTGAATAAATGAATGAATCAGAATTGTGGGCTATTCCAATTTACCATAATCTATTCTAAGTCCTTTCTTCAGGCAGTTTTTCCTCCCTCTAACCTGTTCCTCCCACTGTACTCTGAGGATGTTCTTTGCTATTTCATCAGGTGATAAAGGAGTTCTCTCATCCTGATCCGTTCCTCCCGTACCCTTTATCCAGATACACTTTAAATAAAATGTCAGTTAGTGCTCTCAGGAAAGCATTAGTGAACTCTAAAGAATTAGTTTATGTTTCCCTAATTCCACGCACTCATATCATACTATATACCTCATTTACATTTCATTTGCACAAACAGTTAATTAAACAAGTGGCCATGGTCTTAATGTCTGTCTTACTCAACTGTAAACTTCATGAGTACACTACCATGTACTTTGACATACTTTGTATGTCTCCAGTGCTCAACACAAAATGCATTAAATGCCGAAAGACTAAATAGGAGAAAACTGTTATTACAAGTGAGATGAACAACTGGGAAAATACAGACATGATTCTTATATATAGGAAACTTCAGAAAGAGGGTGACTCCATTAGCTTTAGGTAAACAGTGGTGTTATAATAGGGAATTCTCAAGTCAAATGCAAGCTTTGCATCATACCTGATGAAAAGATGTGAAGCACAACCTGATCTTGAAGATCAACTTGAGGTTGATCTCTGTGTGTGTTAACTACACTTGCATAGAACAATCAGAGGTTGGTTGCAACGGGCCACAGATAATTTTTTGTGTTGTACATGATGTCGAATTCACACTTGTTTAATATTGAAATCATCTACATAGGGCCCTTGCGGGTAACCAAAGGATATGGTCAGACTGATTATCTTCATTTCTCTGCTCCTGAATCAGTGATTCATCTGTGTTTGTGTCTTCCTCCTCTCTCTTTTGTTTATAACATCACCGATCATTGCATTTGTTGCATGTAAAATGCATGCAAAGCTATGAGTGTCAACTCTCTACAAGTATCCCATATTGTTTAAAATTGTTTCTCAGTATATTCTTTGTAGTTTTTGCCCTGTTAAGACTGATTAGAATGATTTTTTCACTGCATTAGTTTTCGCTTACATTAATAAATCAGTGCAGTCACATATACTCAAACTGACTGTGTATGAAAATGTCATTTTTCTCTGTCTCATGTAGCACACACATTTCCAGCTTAGGAAAACTATAGCATTTGACTATTATTGTAATTAGAAAAAGAGCATATAACTTTCAACAAGGTTTATCTAGATATTCTGTTTTTCTGTTTCCTGATAATGGGTTCCATTAAAGTTAATTAGCTCACTTTAGTCTTATATACTACTGGAAATAAAGGCATATCTTTAAGTAAAACAAGAAAATCAGCATCATTAAAGCTTCCAGTTGCAAAGAGAAGTGGAATATGTTGTAAAATCTGAACCCAATGCAAGCTGAAATTAGGAACAGGTGATAACCTCAACAATGTGCATCTTCTACAGAGTATTATTATATGACTAATTAAAATCACAATTTCAGAGTTTACACAAAGAGGCTTAAAGATAAAATATATTTTCAATTGCATTTAAAGTTTTATTTCATAGTAATTTTTTAAAGTTAATGATTTCTTTGGAAAGGGGACTTGGCTAAGTTCACTTCCCATTCTATTATTCTGCAAATAGAAAATGTCAGGGACCAATCCAGGTCAGATATTATTTAAATATATTTACTCAAAAAATGAATTTTGATGGATTTAAGCATAATTTTAGGAGCTTGACTTTTACTTATCTGTCAGTACTTTGCCAGCTCTAGAATGTTGCCAAAATATTTCTTGTTTTTTATTCTAGCCAGATATCCTGTCAACATTTATTAATAAATTGAGAAAAAGTAATACCATCTCTGGTGATTGATGGAAACTGGTAATACTAATAAGGAAAAATAAATAAAATAACTCTTGAGTTTACTATCCTCTCTGTATCTGGTATATTTCTATATTACCAAGTCCCTAGGGTATAGTTTATGTGTGTCAGAAAATAATAAATTATTACTAACAAAGTATCCACATGGATATGACTCGCATCTGCTATCTAACTTTACATTGTAGATTAACAATAATTATAGCTATAACATAGAGATGATCATCTGAAAGCAAGAACTCGTATCTTTAATTATGTTTGTAATGAGATATTAACCTTTAAAAATAAATTTGCCTTTCCTTTTGTGACCTTGTGCTATCTTTCTCCTTTAATTTTCATTATGAATGGTGTTTTTATTTAATTTATCACTAGGGAGAATGTAGTGTGATGAAGTTGAGAAATCTAGACTGGAAAATTGTTTAAAAGGAGAGATTAAATGTAGAGAAAATTATTGCAACCTTTGAATGTTCTTTCTCTTTATTATATTTCCCTCCTTCACATTTTTCTTTTACCTACATTCTTCCTTTTCTCATCTTTCATAGGCATTACTGTCTACAATTTTTAAACTAAGTTGACTTGACTCTGCATTCAGTCTTCTCTCATTAGTTGTAAGGCCTTAAGAAAATGTGTGAAATCTCTCAAGTTAATCCCAAAGTAGTGAGTTTCTAAGAGTCAGAGATTTGGCATTTGCTAGGTACTCAAGAAATTTTATATCATTCATTCTCTTCTTTCCTTAATCTATCATACACTGCAGGTCAAATATAGCCCATAATCTTTGTCAAGAACATCATTCTTACCATAACTCATAAATAAAAATTTCTTTTTTTATACAAGTTTTTATTTAAATTCCGGTTAGTTAACATACACTGTAATATTAATTTCAGACACAGAATTTAGTGATTCTTCACTTACATACAACACCCAGTGCTCATCACAACTGCCCTCCTTAATACCCATCACCCATGTGATTCATCCCCCTGCCCATCTCCCTTCTAGTAACTATCAGTTTGTTCTCTGTAGCCAAGAGTCTGTTTCTTGGTTTAGCTCTCTTTCTCTTTTTCCCTTCTATGTTCATTTGCTTTGTTTCTTAGATTCCACATATGACTGAAATCATATGGCATTTGTTCTCTCTAACTTATTTCGCTTAGCATAATGCTCTAGGTCCATCCACGTCATTGCAAATGGCTAAGTTTCATTCTTTTTTATGGCTGAGTAATATGCCATCATATATATATATATATATATATATATATATATATATATTCATTTATATAAATGTATATATACCACCTCTTCTTTATCTATTCCTTGGTCAATGGATGGACATTTGGGCTCTTTCCATAATTTGGCTATTGTTGCTAGCCTGGAGAAAGATAGGCTCCAAGCTCATTCAGGTTGTTTGCATAGTTATTTCCCTGTGGCCCTGACTTATTGGCTGTTGACTCAAGGCTTCTCCAAGGTCCTAGAGTCAGTTTGCAACTTCTTGGCATTTGGCTATGTCTGTACACAGTTTTTATATGGCTGACTGCTTCTTCAAGACCAGAAAGAAAATCTCTCTTTCCAGTCTGCTAAAATGGAGTCATAGGTAACATAGTCAAATCTAGAGTGTGAAATTCCATTGTCTTTGTCATATTCTATTTGTCAGGACCATGTCACAAGTTCTGCTAATACTGTAGGAGAAGGGATTTATCAATATGTAGAATCCTTGGAGTGTTTCTGCTCCAACAGGCAGCTAGAATTTTCAAGGGAGAGTACAGAAAAGAAAAAGCTATACAAAAAGACAACGGTACAAAATGAGAACTGTGGAGAGCTACAGTGGGTCCTTCTGTTGGCTAGTGATCTGCACATGTGCAGGAAGAAGCTACTTGAGGCCAAGGAAAGAACAAGAGGAAAAGGAAAAAGAAATACAATGCAAAAGGAAAAAAGAATACAATTCCCAGACCTCAAACAGATCCAGGAATAATTTAGGTCCCCATGAGCCAAAGTGAAAACCCTTCCAATAAATAAGGAGAGTACTGAGAAGAATATTGCCTCAGTAGAAGTGCAAAATTAGTTTTAAATTAAAGGCTGCGCTGCTACCCTTTAACAAATCTTAAAAGCAAGCCTTGAAAAGATCAACTGCTTCCAAATAACTGCGTGTCAGGGTGAAGCCCAAAAGCATTTTAAAGGAACACAAAAAGCTTGAGCTCCCAACAAGATAAAATATTCAATATCTGGCATCCAGTTAAATACTTAACAAGCAAACAAAGAATGAGGAAAATATATCATAAGGAGAAAAAAATGAATCCAGAGAAACAGATTCAGAAAAATTTAATACCCATTTTTAATAAAAAAGAAGGTTAACTAAGTTGTGATATATTCATACCTTGGAATACCAGATTTCAGTGGTTTCCAAATCTTTGTTCATGCCCTTCCCAAAGTCCTTATGACACTTTCAGGGGTTCTACAAGGTCAAATTTATTTCCATAATAACATTAAGGCATGTGTTGCTTTTCTCATTGTGTTGACATTTGCGATGAGTATGCAAAATAATGGTGAATAAAACCCTAGTGCCCTAACACAAAGCCTGGCAGTGGCACCAAACTGGAGTAGCACTCCTATTATTCATGGCCATGCATTTGCAGGAAAAGCATTTCAGTTAAGAATGTATTCAAAATAGCAGTAAGAAAATATAATGTCATTAAACCTCCCCCCTCCTTGAGTACGTGTTTTAATGTTCTGTGGGAGAAAAAGGGAATGCATAAAGCATTTCTGCTCAATATTGAGTCAAATATGATGCAAATTGTAGATATTTAGAATTAAGTAGGTGGTACACATGTTCTCCAAAATAAAGTAAGCCTGTCACGTCAAGGTAAACGACTTTGGATGTTTGTTGCCAGTGATTAAATTTGATCCTGATGAGTTAGAATTTTAGGAAACTTGTATCCAATAGTGGGAGTTTGACAGCTATCTACTGCTTAAAGTCTTCTGATGAGATTGATAATGATATTGACAAATAGAGTTATTGATATTGTTTAATGAAATGTGTTGGTCCTTGGAAGATCTTTATAACTGTAAAGAACTGAATTTTCCAAATGAGTGATGTGTGATGTTTCCAAATGACGCATGGGTAACAGTCCATTCAGAGGTAAAGATAGATCAATGGATTTTTAAAGTAACAGACTAAAATGTTCATAGAAATGATGTTAGATTCACATTGCAACTTAACTTGAAAAACTTACATGTTTTGAGTTTTATGCAGTATCAAAAAGAATGTATACAATTATCTTAAAAGCTACTAAAATTCTGTTTACCTTTTGCATACCTGTGTGAGGCTGGATTTTCTTTATATATTTCTATACTTTATATATTTCTATATGCCTATTGCAACAAATTAAATGGAAAAGCAGATATTAGGATCCAGTAATCTCCTCTTAAGCAGGCATTAAAGAGATTTCAGAATATGAAAAACAATGCCATTCTTCTTATTAAATTTTTCAAAATATAATTACTTTATGAAATTATCTAATTTATATTCCCATGCAATGAGATTTTTCTAATAAACTTGTAAAAATTTTCCTAGTAGATAGATACTTGTAAAATATCTCAGTTTTCATTTCTGATATGACAAATTTGAAATGTATAACATACATAAACCAAAACTATCTGTTGTTTACAATTTTTCAAAGTATAAAGAGGACATGCAATCAATATGTCTGGTTAAGGAAATTCCTTTCCAGAAAAGGAAAATAAGTGAATAATGAATAAATAAGAATAAGTGAAATAAATGAGCTATAGCTACATACAACCTGCATTCATCTTACAACTGCAGTGATTATAAAAGAAGCAAATTGCCTAAAAATACAATATGTATGTTTCTATCACATATCAGGCAGATAGACTGTGTAGTTTAGAAGTCATATATAAGTGGTAAAATAAAAAATAATTTCAAGGACTTATACTCACAAAATCAGTATTTTGGGTTATGTCTGGGAAGAGGAGAAGGAATAAGTGACTAGGCAGGAATACAAATGAAAATCAAGCAATTTTCTAGAAACAGGCACTGATCTATCACTTGACCACTTTGTAATTATTCCCCAAATTGTTCATATATAGCTTATGTACTATTCTGAAGTTTTATCTCACAGTTAAAAAGGGGTAAGAAATTGATTCTGGAAAATAGCAGTAAAGAAAATAAACATGATACTACAAGCATTAGACAAAAACATTTATCCAGAAGGAAAACCAATCATTTTTAGTTCTAACACTAAAACACCAGCATAAATTTATAATTTGAATGAAAAACAATTTTATAATTCTGGACTGCTAAAATGTAAACCTTCTTTTCTTCCTCATCCAGTTTACTATCCACAGTAGATCATCTCAATAACACTTTCCCATATCCTGAACACTCTTGACCCTTCAATATTTCATTCTTCCTTCATGGCAATCCTCTAACCAAGGACAACCCCCAACTATTCAATGTCTTATGTCTTCATCTGGAAAGCCAAGAAGTTCTGGAGAATGAAGCTGGTCAGATTTTGAATACTGTAATACTCACTGACCTCAAGAGCAACTAAAAATCTCAACCCTTTCATTATATTCATACTGTTTGCAACCTACTCTCACCTCCCACAAGAGCTATTTCCAAGCTTTTCCATATTCCCTTAACCTCCACCTCCTCAAGCCTCCTACCTTCAACAGATGACATTCCTATTAATAATTGTAATAAAATAGAAGACATTAGAAAGGATCAACCTCATCTTCCAGATATCAAACCAGCTATCTCCCTCCATCTGAACACATTACATACTTCTCTGTTAGTATAGGACCTTACCTCTCTTTCATTTAAGACCAACTTCTCCTAGACATAGTTCTGGAGGAC
This sequence comes from Procyon lotor, assembly GCA_028646535.1. Lineage (NCBI taxonomy): Eukaryota > Metazoa > Chordata > Mammalia > Carnivora > Procyonidae > Procyon > Procyon lotor. Next base: position 129,230,795 of record CM053605.1, read on the forward strand.
TTTTTTCTGTATTTGTAACAATAATAGTTAAATAAAAAATATAAAAATAAAATAACCTTGGATGTTGACACTTTGGAGATTTGTGTTCTGAACACCCTTTGTTACATTGTATCAATATTCTGAAACTTTCAGTTGTAAACATCTATAATATATATGTTATGTATTTCAATATTGAGTATTTTTAGTCATCATAGACCAAAAAAATTCCAAAACTTTGAAAGTATGTCACTTTTTGTGGTTAAAATCCAGTAGTATGTAGGCAGCACATACTGATAAGACAGTATGTTATTTGGAAACATGTTTAGAAATTCCAATATTTAAGGTGTTTCCACTAATGACCTCTCCTAATTGTATAAATTACCATTATGCTTAAATGAAAAAGAAAATAATCTAGAGGACCTTTTTTCTTTAGTTTTTATTTAAATTCCAGTTAGTTAACATACAATGTAATATTAGTTTTGAGCACACAATTTAGTGATTCAACACTTACATTAAACAACAGAAAGAAGGTGCACCTAGGTGGCTCAGTAGGTTAAAGCCTCTGCCTTCCTTTGGCTCAGGTCATGATCTCAGGGTCCTGGGATGGAGCCCCACATCTGGCTCTCTGCTCGGCAGGGAGCATGCTTCCTCCTCTCTCTCTGCCTGCCTCTCTGCCTACTTATGATCTCTCTCTGTCAAATAAATACATATATACATACATACATAATAAATAAATCTTTAAAAAAAAACCTTTAAAAAAAAAACAACAGAAAGATCTTTTACATGAAATGATTACATACCTCATCTTTACTATATATTCTGCATTTTAATTTAATGTAATACAAAATACAAGATAAATGTTTTCTTTACAGAGACATGGATACTGGTGAATCTATAATGGGGGATAATAAAAAATATTAGTAAATGCTCAGAATAATGTTCAGATTGTCACTCCTTTGATACTGAAGCTCAGATTTTAAAATATTTTCAGAAGAATGTTTTAACAAAGAAACTACCAAATTTTCAAATATATAAACTATGGGAATTTATGATATTTTATTGCTTTATCTTATTTTAAATAATAAATTATATATTAAAACACATTTTTATTTATTAATAATATTAAAGGCAAAATTATTCCTTGTCTATTCATTCTCTACTGAGAATCCTAAGGCCAAATAAACTTAAAATTTTCTTTTGTTCTTTCATGTCCGGGACCTTCGAACTCCAATATTTAAAAAAAGGATTAAAAAAAAGATTATTTCTCTTGGCTTTTAGTGATAATATGTCCAGTTGAGATTTCATTTAATGAATACTTTTTATGGGTAATCTCTATGAGCTAAAACAACATTGATCTTTAAAGCCAGGTTACAAAACAAACTAATATAACTGCATTCTTACTATGGGGGTGGGGTCGGCACTGGATTGCCTCCCAGAGATTAATTCCTTTTAGATAATTTTCCATGTGACATGAAATCTGTTTCTAAACACTTATTAATTATAATATATTATATTGAACTTGCCCGTACATTCAACTTTATTCATGACTTGTCACTCTGAAGTAGAAACATTTTGTTTTAGGAGTCAGGGACCAATATGAAAAAAAATTAATTATAGAAAATTACAAAAAAAACCAACAACAGTCAATGCTTCCATCACTGAAAATTTAGCCACTGTCAACTTCTTGGTATATTTGATTTGAGTCTTTTCCCTCCCTCCTTTCCTCCCTCCTTTCCACCCTTCCTTCCTTACTTCCATCTTCCCTCCCTCCCTCCCTGTCTCTCTCTCTTTCCTCTCTCCCTCCCTCTGTCTCTCTCTCACTTTCCTTCCTGCCTTGCTCCCTCCCTCCCTCCCTTCCATCTCCCTCTTCTGTATTCTCTCTCTCTCTCTCTTATTTTTTTAAGAACTCACTCTACTGTAAAATTGACATGTGTTTATCTTTAAAAATTCAAGCAGTACAGGTGATGTGAAGATGTAATTTTAAAAATCACCCAAAGCCCATTACCCTTAGTTAGAGAACTCTTTCTGTTTATAGACAAAAATAAATGAATATACTATCACAAAAAGTGTACTACATTTCTAGATACAATTTCAAAAAACATTCAAATTATAAATAACAGAAAAAACTAAGATTCAATGAAAACTGCAGAAATATTAATAACAAAAATATTAATTCTTTAAAATATACCTCTAAGCTCAGGAAAAGAGATTTTGAAACAAGTTTAAAAGGTTGAGGTCATTCAATTGTAAAAACTATTTCAAAAAGATATACAAATGACTAAGAAGTATATGAAAAGATGTTCAACATTATTTATCATGTGGGAACTGAAAATCAAAACCAAAAAGAGATAGCATTTCATACCCACTACTATAGCCAAATTTTTTTTAAAAGACAATAATAATCAGGTGAAGAAATTGAAGTTCTCACTTGCTGCAAGTGGGAATACAAAATAGTAGTTACTAGGGAAGAGTTTGGTGACTCTTTAGTTCTTCAAATAGTTAAACGTAGAATTACCATATGATTCAGCGATTCCACTCTAAGATATATATATGCAAAATAATTGAAAACAGGTATTCAAGCAAATACTTGACATGGATCTTCATAGCAGCATTACTCGTATTTCATATATGGATATATATATGTGCGTGCTTCTTCAGTGTGTGCGTGCGTGTGTGTATGTGTGTGGCAGTTCCAACGTGGAAACAACCTAAATGCCTATCATCTAATAAACGGATGACTAAAATGTGTCATATTCCTATCATAGAATATTATTTGGCAACCGCAGTGAACGAATTACTGATTCATGCTACAACATGGATGAACCTTAAAAACACTGTGCTAAGTGATAGAAGCCAGACACAAAACACCGCATATCATATGATCACATTTGTATGAAATATCCAGAATGCATAGGGGGTAGAGGAGGAGGGGAGAATTGACTCTTAGTGACTATGGGGTTTTTTTTGAGGGGGCTGATAAACACGTTCTAAAATTAACTGTGGTGATGTTTGCATTGTAGGGGTGTGTGTGTGTAATGTTCAATATTCTTTTTCCTTTAATTTTTACTATTTATCAAAGTATAACATACAGGTTATATTAGTTTCAGCTGTACAACATAAAGATTCAATAATTCTATTCGTTACTCATTGCTCACAACAATAGATATAGTCACTGTCTGTCACTGAACAATGTTATTACAATATTGTTGACTCTATTTCCTATCCTGTACTTTTCATCTCTGTGATTTATTTTATAATTGGAAATTAGTACCTCTCAATCCCCTTTGCCTATTTCATTCATCCCCACCACCGACTTATCCTCTGACTACCATTAGGTCTCTGTAGTTAAGAGCCTGTTTGTTTTATTTCTTAAATTCTACATATGAGTGAAATCATATGGTATTTGTCTTTTGCTGTCTGACTTATTTCATTTAACATATACTCTGTAGGTCCATGTATGTTCTTGCAAATGGCAAAAGTGTTATTTCTTATAGCTGAGTAATATTCCTGTGTGTGTGTGTGTGTGTGTGTGTGTGTGTGTGTGTGTGTGTATCACATTTTCTTTATCCATTCACCTATCAGTGGTCACTTGGGATGCTTCCGAATCTTGGCTATTGTAAATAATGCTGCATTAAATACAGGGTGTATATATCTTTCCAAATCAGTGTTGCTATTCAGTATTCTTTACCAAAATTTTTAACAAATTTTCCTGAAATATGATGTGTGACTTCAAACTCCAGTTTTGGAGATTTTTTTTCTCCTCCTTATTTCTAAAAAATTTTCTGGGGCGCCTGGATGGCTCAGTGAGTTAAGCCTAAGCCTTCGGTTCAGGTCATGATCTCAGGGTCCTGGGATAGAGCCCCACATTGAGCTTTCGGCTCAGCAGGGAGCCTGCTTCCCCCTCCCTCTCTGCCTGACTCTCTGCCTACTTGTGATCTCTCTCTCTGTCAAATAAAAAAAATAAATATTTTTTAAAAATTTTTTCCTTATATTAATTATTGAATAAATCTACTTCCATTTGTTGATTTCTGTATTTCACTGACATGAGTTATCTTTATTTAGGATCATCTTTATCCATCATCCATAGCTATTAGCTTCTTTCCAATCACTTCATTACATCCTAATTTTAATCCATATTCAGAGTGATAATCTAGAGACATTCTTCTATATGGGTACTATCGTTTTCTTGGTTTCTTTTTTTTTTTAAAGATTTTATTTATTTCTTTGACAGAGAGAGAGAGATCACAAGCAGATAGAGAGGCAGGCAGAGAGAGAAAGGGAAGCAGGCTCCCTGCTGAGCAGAGAGCCCCATGTGAAGCTTGATTCTAGGACCCTGGGATCATGACCTGAGCCAAAGGCAGAGACTTTAACCCACTGAGCCACCCAGGCGCCCCATTTTCTTGGTTTCTATTGTTGATTTTATACTGATTATTGTGCAATGATCTTAATTGGGTCTTCACTTTTGTTTTTTACCCTTATTTGAGTTGTGACTTTAATTTCCTAATACACAAACTTATTTATAGAGGGTTTTAGGATGAGTGAATGCTGAGAAAATTCCTCTCTTCCTTTAGATAGAATTTGTTCAGATACAGTACTTTGCCTTTTGATATTATAGTCTTGTATATCACAGAGTTGCTGCATTACACTTGCATAGCTTCTTACATTTTGGTTTTGTTTTTTCTTGCCCACGAGTAGCACTTTGGAATTTGCTTTGATATGGCATAGGGATGTCTCAGGTTCTTCTCATCCTGTCGAGATTGGTTTCTTTATTCTCAGAACCTTATTCGTGTCCATTCACCCTTGTATCCTGACAATTTGGTGAGGGTAAAGGATTTTAGAGGGCTCCACTGAGATATGAAGCATCTCTGTTAGAATATCTGTTCTAACTCTCATAAACATCCTTTACTATTCTTCACTCTACCATATTGGGAGATTTGTTCATCTCCATGTGGCCCTTAACCCATTCCTTCTGTTATTCTCTTAATTCAGTATAAAATCCTGCTATTTGCCCTTTTGTCTTTTTGCCATTATACCATTTTCTCCCCAGAGTGTAGCCATTATGCCCCTTCTTAGTCTGATAAATGCCAGTTTTTCTATAGAATTTGGGTTATTACCTATGGTTTTTACCAACTCATCATGATCCTGGGGGAGGTGGTTTTTCAGTCCATCAGGAGGCCAGCTGGGCTGACCTTTCCTTTAAAATCTATCAGTTATAAAAATTATTTATGTTATTATAAGTTTTTCTAGTTTGTGATATTGGATTATCTCTTTTCCATTTATTTGATTTCTGTAGATGAGTAATTTTTGTGGTATCTTACTTTTTTGCTCATTTGGAGGAAAATTTGATGGAAATTTTCCTGATGCACTCTTGGTCGCATCTTACCCAAAAAATCAACCTACAGTATGTCATTTAAATTATTTTATTGGTTTGACATGCACTGCAAGCCTAGTGTGTAATGCATGCAAAGTAAATCCTTATTTATTGAATAGTTTATGTATAATTAGTTCCAAATAGATTTCATAACAATGTTATATATTTGTAGTTTTTTCCTTTAATTTTTCAAAGTGCCTTCTCATGATCTATTTATATAATCATGATTAAAATCTTGTACATTTGGTAATGCAGACCAATGCAACCAAAATGCAGTTTCCCTGCAATAACTTCAGGAGTATTAAAATATTAACATGTGAATTTTATTATAACTGCTTATTTGACTAAAATTTTGGATAATAATTTTTAGCCAAATAGTTAACAATAGAGCAAATAAAATGATATAAAAATCCATTTCATATGTTTTCCTATTTAGAATTAAATAATTATATATTAATATTAATAAAAAATGCTTACCAGAATATAATGAAATGGAATTATATTACTCATATCATAGATATCTCAATTGTTTCTGTAAAATCTACCTTCAGAATAAAATTTTTTATCATGGAAGTGCTACTAAGTAAAGGAGCAATGTATACACACCACTACAGATTCAAAGATGGTATGGCTTTTCTAAAGCAAACTAGGATAAAGAAAAAATATGGAATTTTTTTAAACAATTTTTTTTAAAAATTCCTATTTTAATTATCTACAAATGTTAAGATCAACCCTGAATTTACCTTTCAAACAAAAGCCACCTGTAAGAGGGTTTCCAAGTTATCTATGTTCCCAAACTATAATTATTTTCATCAATGGCACATCCAAAAAATGATAAAGAAGGAAGAGTCAGAAATTGTTACCTGCCTTGTAATTTTAAAGGAAATTGTAAAGGAGAGTAGAAGTGTTTTGTTCAAGTGAATAAACATTTTTTAATTAATTTATTTTTTTATTAACATACATTATTTGCCCCAGGGTACATGCCTGTGAATCGTCAGGCTTACATATTTCACAGCACTTACCATAGCACATACCCTCCCCAGTGTCCATAACCCAGCCACCCTAACCCTACCTCCCCTACCTCCCAGCTACCCTTAGTTTGTTTCTTTTTTTTTTTT
>CM053605.1:129237762-129248163 GCA_028646535.1 Procyon lotor
CCATCTTGCCTTGGTCCCCCCTTAGTTTGTTTCTTGAGTTTAGGAGTCTCTTATGGTTTGTCTCCTTCTCCATCCCATCCTGTTTCATTTCTCTCCCCCATCCTCCACAAACCCCCGCCCTGCCTCTCAAATTCTTCATATCAGAGAGATCATTCATATCAGAGAGATCAGAGAAAGATAATTGACTTTCTCTGACTGACTTATTTTGCTTAGCATAATATCCTCCAGTTCCATCCATGTCGTTGCAAATGGCAAGATTTCATTTCTCTTGATGGCTGCATAGTATTCCAGTGTGTGTGTGTGTGTGTGTGTGTGTGTGTGTGTGTGTGTGTGTGTGTATAGCACATCTTCTTTATCCATTCATCTATTGATGGACATCTAGGTTCCTTCCATAGTTTGGCTATTGTGGACATTGCTGCTATAAACATTCAAGTGCACGTGCCCCTTCAGATCACTACATTTTTATCATTAGGGTAAATACCCAGTAGTGCGATTGCTGGGTTATAGGGTAGCTCTATTTTCAACTTTTTGAGGAACCTCCATACTATTTTCCAGAGTGGTTGTACCAGCTTGTGTTCCACTGAACAGTGTAGGAGGGTTCCTCTTTCTCCACATCCTCGCCAACATCCGTCATTTCCTGACTTGCTAATTTTAGCCTGAATAAACATTTTTTTTAAACATCTATTTTGTAACAAGAATTATGGCATGTAATGTGTCATACAAAACAGCAAGAACAACAATCTGCCCTTATAAAGCCTGGACGCCTAGATGGCTCAGTGGGTTAAAACCTCTGCCTTCGGCTCAGGTCATAAACTCAGGGTCCTAGGACTCAGGGTCCCTGCATTGGGCTTTCTGCTCAGCAAGGAGCCTGCTTCCCCCTCTCTCTTTGCCTGCCTCTGCCTACTTGTGATCTCTCTCTATCAAATAAATAAATAAAATCTAAAGAAATAAAAAATAAATGAAGACTATGTAGTAGGAAAAGAGAAAGTTAAAACACATAGCTGTCAAATAAAGTGGTGAGAAGGTACAGACTACTGTGGGTATTTAGGTAAATGGCATCAAGATGAAGAAAGCAACAAAGGCCTTAGGGAAGAAAAGGCATTTGAGATAGGTCTTAAAAATTAGGTAGCATTTTTATAGAACAATTGAGAACAAGGTTACATTTCAGTGAAGAAAATGACAGGAACAAATCCAGGAAAGGCTGCAAATCATACAGCAAATATAAGAAACCTTATAAATTTGAGGAACATAGTGGAACATGGTGCAAAAGTTGGAGATACAAATAAAAAGTTAAGCTCAATGATTTACTTCTGTTCAACAAATATCTATTAAACACCCACTCTTCGGTAAGCACTGTACTAGATGCTGCTTGAAATTGAAAGTCATGTTCCCTCTTCTCAAGATTTGTATCACTTATCGGTTGAGATAGAAACATAAACAGATGTTTTAATAAAATGAAGTAAATAAAGTGATAGAGTTTATTTACTCTATCACTGAGTTCCCCAGAGCTGATGCCCTTTGGTTGATGAGGGGTAAGAAGATAGACCTCTGGGAAAGGTTTTCTAAAAAATATAGTCTTGAGCTGAATTTTAAAAGGTGACTAGGAGGCTTCTGCAGCTAAATACTGGAAAGATGACAGAGATAATGCCAGACACAGAAAACTGCATGGAGATCAAGGCATGAAATAGCAGGTGAATGTGAACAACTAATAGAGGATTAAGAGGACCAGATGATTAAGAAAACTGATGACAGGAAGTAGGAATAGATAAGACTACAGAAGGAGGCATGGAATGATTGGTAGAGATTGTTGTGTGGTATGTCAAGGAACAGACATTAACCTATAGATAAGTAATACCAATTTAAAGGATATTAAGCAAGTGGAGTTTTGGTCAGTTCCATCTGGAGGCTGCATGAAAGATGGGTTTGAGGAAGCTGCAAACTTAGAAGGCCATGTAGAGATCATGAATGTTTGAGTAAAGCCAGTCTAGTAGAAAAGTGAGATTTAAAAACTTTCATAGGAGGTAAAAAAATTCAAACAAAAATTACTGTTGAACCAAAGTATATTTCATGGATTCATAAATGGGTGAAACAAAGTCCCTGAGTTCTAGGAACTTTGCCACTTCAGCTTGGTGGCAATTGTCATACAAAGTGTGGAGGAAATGTAGAAATGTAGAAAATCTCATAGTGGAGTTTGAAGCCAAGTGTGAGTAATTTAGAAAAACGTGAAGAATCTAGGTTCTTTTTTTTTTCTTTTTTTTCTTTTCTTTTTTTTTTTTTTAAGATTTATTTGACAGAGAGAGAGAGAGAGAATGAGATCACAAGTAGGCAGAGAAGCAGGCAGAGAGAATGAGGGAAGCAGGCTCCCTGCTGAGCAGAGAGCCCATGTGGGGCTCCATCCCAGGACCATGAGATCATGACCTGAGCCGAAGGCAGAGGCTTTCACCCACTGAGCCACCCAGGCGCCCCAAGAATCTAGGTTCTTAACAGGCCTTGAGACTTCACTGAGAATTTTTGAACAGAAAACCAACATTGGCATTTCTGTTTTAGAAAGGCAATTCTGGGACTCTTAAAGAAGGACATGAGTGGAACAGAAGTGCAGGACCAATTAAGGAGACATCAGTATAAGCAAGAGATAATACCGTTTGGGACAGTAATGGCAGGTTTGTTTGTTTTTTCTTTTTTAAGGTAGAAAGTAAGTATAGATATTTAGAAAGTAAAGTAAGCTGAACGTGGTGAGTAATTTAACATGGGATGTGAACAGAAAGGAATAGAGAATATCTATGAGATTTTTATTTGTAAAGTGGGTATATGATAATACCTTTAACCAAGAAAGAAAATATGCGAGAAATGTCAGCTGTGAGGGGAAAGATTAAAAGTTGCTTTGGACATTTGGAGCTTGTAACCTCTTTCAGTAATAGAAAAATGATTCACATTTCCAAGTTGAAATTCCTAATTTATAATTCCTTAATAAATAAATCATGAATCCTTTCTTTTACTTCTTGTTTCACAAAAATACTGTCATCATTAGAATTTCTCCTATAGGCACTGTCATTACTGCTACATTTAATATGCTCTTATAATGCTCTGTGGGTATTCTACTTTAACCAATTTTCCTTTAAACAGCAATGGATTAAAATAGGTATGAAGTTTAAGAATAGAAAAAAAAAACAAATTATCTTAATAGGTCCTTAACTTTTATATCAAATTTTGTTTAGAAGAAATAATATTGACAACTTCTCTGTTTTGTTGGGCATTGTTAAGAATATGCAAAAATAGAGAGTGCCATTGGAAGCATCTAGCTAGTAATAATAACTGCTACTTATGATTAAATAATCTCAGAGAGAGAGAGAGAAAGATGGTTGTTATGTAATGATAAGTTGAAAATATATATGTACTTAATGTTAGAATACTTACATATATAAAGTAAATATTAACAGATCTGAAGGGGAAAATAGACAGCAATACAATAGTAGCAGGGGATTCCAATACCTCAGTTTCAACAATGGAGAGATCGTCCAGACAGAAAATCAATAAGGAAACATTGGACTTAAACTACATGTTAATTCAATGGACCTAACAGATGGATACAGAACAACCTATTCAACGGCAACAAAATACACATCCTCAAGTACACACGGAACATTGATTGTCCAGGATAGATCATGTTAGGCCACACAAAATTAGTTTTAACCAATTTAAGAAGATTGAAATCATATCAAGCATCTTCTCTGACCACTATGGTGTGAAACCAGTAATCAATTATAGCACTAAAACTGGAAAATTCATAAACATATGGAAATTAAACAATATGCTCCTGAACAACCAGTGGGTCAAAGAAGAAATCAAAAGGGAAATCATAAAATTTGAGACAGATAAAAATTTTGAGACAAAAAAAAGTCTCATAAAAATGATACAGATACAGCATACCAAAACTTACGGGATACAACAGCAACTCTAAAAGGTAAGTTTATACTGATGAGTGCCTGCATTAAGAAAAAAGAAAGATCTCTGATAAATAACCTAACTTTAAGGAACTAGAAAAACAAGAATAAACTAAGGCCAAAGTTAGCAGAAGGAAGGAAAAAACAAGTATCAACAGAAATCATTGAAATAGAGCCTAAAAAGACAATAAAAGAGAGCAATGAAACTAAGAATTTTTTTTTACGATAAAAATTGATAGTTACCTAGATTCACCAGGGAAAAAAGAGAGAGGACTCAAATAAACCAAATCAGAAACAAAAGAGGATACAATACAATTGATACCACAGAAATACAGAAGATCATAAGAAACTACTAATGAAAATTATACATGAACAAATTTGACAACCTAGAAGAAGTGAATAAATTCCAGAAACACCACAAGCTACCAAGACTGAATCATGACAAAAGAGAAAATCTCAAAGATCAGTTACTAATAAGGAAATTAAATCAGTAATCAAAAACCTCCCAAAAAGAAAAGTCCAGGACCATGTGGCTTTATTGATAAACTATACCAAACATTTAAGGAAAAAATAGTATCAGTTCTTCTGAAACTCTTCCAAATAAAAGAAGATTGGGGAATACTTCCAACCTCATTTTATGAGGCCAGTATTATCCTGATACCAAAGCCAGAGAAGGACACAACAAGAAAAGAAAATTACAAGCCAATATCCCTGATGAGCATGGATGGCAAAATCCTCAACAAAATATTAGCAAATCAAATTCATCAATACATTAAGAGGATATACCATGATCAAATCAGATTTTATTCCAGGGGTGCAAGGACAGTTCAACAACTGCAAATCAATAAGTGTGATACAGCACATTAATAAAATGAAGTCTATAAACTATATGATCATCTTAATAAATGTGGAGGAAGTGTTTGAGAAAATTCAGAATCCTTTCATGACAAAATCTCTAAGTAAATTATGTACAGATGGAATATATCTCAATATAACAAAAGCCATATATGACGAGCCCATAGCATGTATCTTACTCAACAGAGAATATCGGAAAGCTTTTCTTCCAAGATCAGGAACAAGACAAGGATGCCCACTCTCACTGCTTTAATCAATATAATACTGGAAGTTCTAGCCAGAGCAATTAGGCAAAAAAAAAAAAAAAAAGCACATAAGACATGCAAAGCAGAAAGGAAGAGGTAACATTGTCCTTGTCTGCAGATGACATTATATTATATATAGAAAATGCTAAATACCTTACCAAAAACTATTGGAACTAATAATTGAATTCATTTTACAATGCAAAATCACTATAAAAATCATTTGTATTTCTATACACTAACAGTGAACTATTGGAAATAGAAATTAAGAAAACAATCCCATTTACAGTAGCATCAAAAGAAAAAAAAAATACTTACGAACAAATTTAACCAAGGAGGTGAAAAAAGACCCGTACACTGAAAACTATAAGACATTGAAAAAAATTGAAAGTACAAATAAATGGAAATATATTCCATGTTTATGGTTTGGAAAAAAAACTGGTATCATGAAAATTATTCATTTTATACAAAGTAATCTAGAAATTTAATGTAATCCATATAAAATTCCAGTGGTATTTTTCACAGAAGTAGAACAATCCTAAAATTTGTGTGGAACCCCAAAAGACCCTGAAAACACAAAGCAATCTTGAGAAAGAATGATTTTACACTTCTTGATTTCAAGCTATATTACAAAACTATAGTAATCAAAACAGTATAGTATTGATATAAAAATAGACACACAGATCAATGGAACAGAGTAGAAAACCCAGATATATACTCATGCATATATGTCAATTAATTTTGACAAAGGAACCAAGAAGATACAATGGAAAAAGGATAGTTTTCTCAATAAACGGTGTTGGGAAAACTGGACAGTCACATACAAAAGAATGAAAAACTGGATCCTTATCTTATCTCATACACAACAATCAAAGTGGATTAAATATTTGAACATAAGACCTGCAAACATAAAAGTCCTAGGAGACATGGAAGGTACTTTTGGGAGCATCTGTACTCTGTTGGTTAGAATGTAAACTGGTAAAGCCACTATGGAAAACAATGTGCAGATTTCTCAAAAATTAATAATAGAAATAACACATGATCCAGCAATCCCCCTTCTGCATATATATCCAAAGGAACTGAAATTATTATCTCAAGGAAATACCTGTACTCCCATGTTCATTGGAACACTGTTCACATTAGCCAAGATATGAAAACAACCTAAGTGTCCATCAGTGGATGAATGGGTAAAGAAAATGTGATATATATAAATGTATATTTATATACTCTCTATATGCTATATGTATATATATGCTCTATATATACATATATTTGCATTTTAAATTCTTTTTGCATTCCACACACTAACACAGAGTAATAGAAACTCACTTAAACATGAAGGAACTCTTTGCAATTAGATCCACAATTTTATATATTTATCTTACTTGGATGTTAGTGAAAAATCAGTAACTGTTATGAAATAGGACATTTATATCAAAAAGGACCAAAAAACCTTATAAAAATATATCTATGTATGAAAAATATTATACTTCTGGTGTCTCCTTATCCTTTTCTTCTTGTGTGTTTATGTATAATATACTGTTGCCTCAGATAAATTCATCCCCATACTTATTCTTCTGTTGTCTATGTATATATAATAGAATATTATTCAGCATTAAAAAAAAGTGTTCCTGTCATTTGTGACAACATGAGTGAATCTGGACAGCAATATCCCAAGTGAAATAAACCAGACAAAGACAAATAATGTATTATTTCTATTATATGTGAAAATTTTAAAAATTAAACTTAAAAATTAAGTTTTAATTTAATTAATTAAATTTAATTAATTTAATTAATTTTAAAATTAAAAAAGACTGACTTACAGAAACAAAGTAGAAAAGTGGTTGCCAAGGGCTGGGAGAAATTGGGAGAGTTTGGTAAAAGGGTACAAACTTTCAATTATAATGTGAGTATATTCTATGGAGCTGATGTGCTACATCAGATATATCAACGACTACAGTTGATAATATATAATTATATAATGCTGTATAATTGAAATTTGATAAGAGAGAGAACTTAAGGGTTTTCACCAATAAAAGGTAAATATATAAGGTAATGGATGTGTTAATTAATTTAATTATGGAAATCCTTTAACTTTCATACCTCTATGAAATTATCACACTGTATACTTTAAATATATTATAATTTTGTTAATTATATCTCAATAAAATTGAAAAAAATCTCAATAAAGAATGAAGCTTTGGGGCAATGACAAAGGCATAAAATGCTAAATTGACTATAGCATTAGCTTTAGTAGAAGATATAGTCCAGTGCCTGGACAGCCACTTTGTATTGGGGTAAAGTTCTAATAGAAGTAGCCTACTAACTCAGCTTAATATTTCTTCAATAGGGAAAAAGGACAAGGATCACCATGTTATTCACTCAGCTAACAATTCTTCATTAGGGAGATAACTGAAAGATTTTAGCCACAATTATAAGAACTATAGGGAAATTCCATTTTTTTCTTCTTTTTCTTCCTTATCTGGAAGAACAAAAGCTGAGGAGATGCATCTGACAGATAACCTCATGTAAGGTGATCCTTCCAGAACCTATTAGGATGAGCAAAAGCTTTTACAGAGAAGGTTGGATGCCAGAATTTTAAGGTTATAGCGGAATAAGTGCAAGATGCTGATGTTGTTCAAGGGCTTTACAACAGAGATAAAAATGTATAATTTATAGAAAAATTTATAATTTTGGATGTAGAAAAATTATAAATTTTTCTATAAACTTATAATTTATAAAATTTATTTAAAAATTTATAATTTATAGAAATATTACAACTATCTAGAAGCCTTGGGCAGCAAAGTAAGAGAAATATAAGATGTAGGAAATTTCACAATTAAAATAATTGTGAAGAAGAGATTGGGAAAAGGGAACCCTCGTGCACTGTTGGTGGGAATACAAATTGTACAGCCACTATGGAAAACAATATGGAAGTTCCTCAAAAAATTAAAAATAGAACCAAACCACCATGTGATCCATCAATCCCACTTCTTGGTATTTGTCTGAAGGAAATGAAAACACTAATTCAAAAAGATATATGCTTATTGCAGCATTTTTTACAATAGCTTAGCCATGGAAACAACTTAAATGTGATTGATGGATGAATGGGTAAGGAAAATACAAGTCAGACAGAGAATGACAAATACCATACAATCTCACTTATATGTGGAATCTGAAAAACAAACAAAACAAACTCATGGATACAGGAAACTGATAGTTACTAGAGGGAGGGGGAGGGGAGGGAGGTGGGCTAAAAGGGTGAAGGAGGTCAAAGGGTATAAGCTTCCAGTTTTAAAATAAATATGGTCACACAATGTATAGTATGGTAACTATAGTCAATGACATTGTGTTGCATATTTAAAAGTTACTTAGGTCTTAAAAGTTTTCATTAGAAAAAAACTTAAGTTTTCATTAAAAAAATTAGAAAAAATTATTTAACTATGTATGCTGACAGATGTTAACTAGGTTTATTGTGATCTTTTTGTAATATATACAAATATCAAACCATTATGTTGTACATATGAAACTAATACAATGTTATATGCCAATTATATTTAAATAAAATTGAAGAAATTGGATTTTTATCATATTAGACATACAAATATTAACTTATCAATTAAGGTGAGAGGAGGTAAAGTTTAAGGAAAGAACAAATAGATGTCCTTCACTTTCATGAATAGATTCTTTCATAGCATACAGGTTTTAACTTCTTGACCTACACTATTACAATGAAGGTATAGCCTCTTGGAATACAAACATAAGCAATTAAATAGAACTACTTTAAAGAGTAAAAGAGGAAAAAAAAGAGTAAAAGAGAAAGATGCATTTCAAATGCATCTTTCAAACAATTTCAAACAATTTCAAAATTGTTGCATTTTCTATGTTCTTGTACTTTCTGTGTTTTTGCAACAGATTTTTCAGCCCTCAAACCTCTATGTGTAATCACAATTTTTTTATAGAAAAAAGTACCATCTGATCCAGTGGAATATGTACTTTGGATGTGTGATATAACCCCAGATGGAAAATTCCTGATGTTGGAGATAACATAGATTTGTTTTTGTTACTAGCTTTATATACACTAAAGATATTAATGTGTTTATTAAAATGAGTATTTACCTTATTTAAAAATGGCTACCACGTGATTAGCCAAATTTATTCTTTATTTGATGACATAAAATTTAGTGTTAAATATTAAGCTAGCAATGACACCATCTTCAACTATTTTGCAATTGACCATTGCCTTAATGGGATTTATTAAATTATTTATTAAATAAACTTTTAAACTTATTAAATATATTTCTATATCAGTTAAGAGTTTTGAAGTCAAGTGATCAAAAGCTCTGTTATGTTTGTTTAAGCCAATCTAGAATCTTGTTGTCTCCCATTACTGAATTGTTCAAGCAGAGCTAGCTTCAGGCTCAGCTTTCTTGGTTCCTACACTCTCTGATAGTCCAATTGTTCATGTATTTACCAATATCTTAATAAATTAGCTAATAATTATTGAGACTTTTGGCACTGTTGTAAGGTCTTTATGTGTAATAACTAATGCTTGCAACAGTTCTCTAAGGTGGGTCTCTTGTTAGAATAAGCTAGCATTTCAAGTAAAGCAGGCTGGTTCCATGTTCATAATTATATTACTGCTTTGGCTTATAAATACATAAAGAATCAATAAAAATTCTTGGAAAGTACTTTTATATATGTCAACCACATATAGAACACATAGAGAAGGAATAGGAACATGTGTCTTCTTTTTGTCTTGAGATCTTCTTCTGCAAGGAAGTTACCATCTTTGCCTCTACTTAAAGAAAACTGAAAACTTGTCCAATCATCTAGATCTGTATCCTTCCAAGGGACTGTCTTCCAGGTTTTTAGCTGCTAACTGGGTATCTCCCATTCCCATAACATTCACATTTAGCCTTTAGCTTAGGAAGGAGAGAAATGGGATTTCTAGGATTCTCAGGGCAGCAGCAGTATCATTCACCCTATGTACGACTGTGTTCTGGATGAGATTGCTCAGTTAAATTTGAATTTCAGATAAGCACCAAATATTACTCTTTTAGTATAAATATTCCCATGTGCTATTTAGAACACAATTATAGTAAGAAATATTCAATGCTTATATGAAAACTGGGTGTCCTGTATTTTAACTGCCAATGTTAGTACAGGCAACATTTTTTTTTCCCAAAAAATGTTTATTTTATTTTTTCAGTGTTACAAGATTTATTGTTCATGCACCACACCCAGTGCTCCATGCAATACGTGCCCTCCTCAATACCCACCACCAGGCTTGCCCAGCCCCCAACCCCCACCCCTCCTAAATCCTCAGTTTGTTGCTCAGAGTCCACAGTCTCTCATGGAAT
>CM053605.1:129248263-129262128 GCA_028646535.1 Procyon lotor
AAGAGAGGGAACACAAGCAGAGGGAATGGTAGTGGGAGAAGCAGGCTTCCTGCAGAGTAAGGAGACCCATGCGGGGCTCCATCCCAGGACCCTGGGAAAATGACCTGAGCTGAAGGCAGATGCTTAATAACTGAGCCACCCAGGTGCCCAGAGACAAATACACTCTTAATCCCTTTTACCTATTTCACTCACCTCCCCTCTGGCAGACGTCAGTTTGTTCTCTGTATTCAAGAGCCTATTCTTTTGTTTGTCCTTTTTTCCCCTTAGTTTGTTCATTTATTTTGTTTCTTAAATTCCACATATGAGTGAAATCATATGGTATTTGTCTTTCTCTGACTGATTTATTTCACTTAACATCATACCTTCAAGGTCTATCCACATTGTTGCAAATGGCAAGATCTCATTCTTGTTTAAGGGTGAGTACTATTCCATTATATACATACACCACTGTTTTTTTAATATTTTATTTATTTGACAGAGAGAGAGATCACACGTAGGCACAGAGAGAGGGGGAAGCAGGCTCCCTGCTGAGCAGAGAGCCCGATGCGGGGCTCAATCCCAGGACCCTGAGATTATGACCTGAGCCAAAGGCAGAGGCTTTAACCCACTGAGCCACCCAGGTGCCCCCATACGCCACTTTTTTATCTATTCATCTATCAATGGACACTTGGGTTGCTTCTATAGCTTTCCTATTGTAAATACTGCAGTAAATACAGAGGTACATATATCTCTAAATTAGTGTTTTTGTTTTCTTTGGGTAAATATCCAGTAGTGGAATTACTGGATCAAATGGTAATTCTATTTTTACTTTTTGAGGAACCTCCATACTATTTTCCACAGGGGCTGTACCAATGTACTTTCCCATGAACAGTGTAGGAGGGTTCCTCTTTCTCCACCTCCTTGTTGACACTTGTTATTTTTTGTCTTTTGATTGTAGTCATTCAGACAGGTATAAGGCACTATGGTTTTGATTTGCATTTCCCTGATGATGAGTGATGTTGAGCATCTTTTCATGTGTCTATTGGCTCACTGGATGTCTTCTTTGGAAAGCTATCTATTCAGGTCCTCTGGACATTTTTTAGTTGGATTGTTTGGGGTTTTTTGGTGTTGAGTTGTATAAGTTCTTAACTTTTTGGGTTATTAACCCCTTAATGGGTATATGATTTGCCAGTGTGTTCTCCCATTCAGTAGGTTGCCTTTTTGTTTTGTTGATGGTTTCCTTCACCATGCAAAAGAATGGTTCTTAATCTGGCACATAAATGTCTTTACAATCTGTACTTCGCCTACATTACTCACGTTATTTCTCAGCTTTCCTTTTCGTGCCACACTAGTTCCAACTCTGTAAATTTATTTTATACTTCCTAAACAAAAATTTGATGTTTTGCCACATTCCCTTTGCCTTAAATATCTATTTCCCCTTTATCACAATCCTTTTGTCCTTCATGAGTTTGTGTGTGTGTGCAAACCTTGTGGTCCACACTCATCTGTTTTAGATGTTTTATTATACAACTTTTGCATTACTGTTTCTATAACTGGATTGTGAATCCCTTGAGATCAAGTACCACATCTTCATATTCTTTATATTCTGTAGAACATAGACCACAAGTTACCAAATGCTGGGCATTCAATGAATGAATAAATGGAAGAATAAAGAATAATTGAATTGTCTCTAATCCTACCAAGAAACATTTGGCTACATCAGGAAATAGAACACATTTCTTCTCTCCATTTCTTAAATCTTACTATTTTTTCCAGACAACATTTTGTTTATCACTCAATATGAAAGTAGAAGATATTATGTATACAGCTGCTTAATTATATACATTCTTTCAATGATATAGTTGCCCTTTTTTTGAGAAAGAAACAGATCAGAATATATTTTCAGTATGACAGAAAGCAAATATGAGAAACATCAATGTCACATCATCCTGACTGCCTGTTCTGTGTTGTGCAGATAGGACTTTATCTGCTGAAAAGCTTTCTAGTTCCTCAAAGTATTTATCTTTAGTGAATACTTTTTTGAGCGTACTAAATAAAAACCTTAGCATATGGCATATAATCCAGAATGATTCATTCTTTCTAGTTTGCAAGTATTTAAACATATTCACCACCACGCCTCTCCCCCCCCTCAAGTTATGAGGTTAGTAGGCAGGATTTTAATGGACAATAGTTCTGCAGATGTTGTTTTAATCTTATTGAACAAGCAATAGCAATAATCTCATTAAATGGACCAAGGAATAAATTACTGCTACAATCTGTA
Organism: Procyon lotor; assembly: GCA_028646535.1. Classification (NCBI taxonomy): domain Eukaryota; kingdom Metazoa; phylum Chordata; class Mammalia; order Carnivora; family Procyonidae; genus Procyon; species Procyon lotor. Next base: position 129,250,524 of record CM053605.1, read on the forward strand.
TATTAAGATGTCATGGAAGAATTGTATAACAGAAGATGGTAGAAAGAATTGACTTCTGGATGACTTTTGTAATGCTTTAAGAGAAAAAAAGAGAACCATCAATTTAAAATATCAGGGAGAAAAAGTCATATTGTGTATATTGTCTTAGTGTTTTTAGAGTTAAGTTAAAATTGAAACTATTACAATAAAGCTCTCATGGCTTATTTTCCTGTTTAAGGAAAGACTTGAAAGATAAAATGGAAGAAAGTATAAAATTTTTCTTAACACAGATTTTTTTTTCTAGTTTGAAATATCAAAGACTAATTGGCACAATATTATGAGAAACTGAATAATTAATTTGAGATAGAGTCTAAAGTTATTTTTGCAGCTTAGAGGTCAAATGGAAATATGAATCTAAAAAGTAAAATAAATACATCACATTATGCCTGTTTTTATTATGTTTTCTTCCCAAATATGTTTATTTTATTTTTTCAGTGTTACAAGATTAATTGTTCATGCACCACACCCAGTGCTCCATGCAATACGTGCCCGCCTCAATACCCACCACCAGGCTCGCCCAACCCCTTACCCTCTCCCCTCCAAAACCCTCAGTTTGTTGCTCAGAGTCCACAGTCTCTCATGGTTCATCGCCCCCTCTGATTTGCCGTCATTCACCCTTCCCTTCCTTCTCACAATACCCTCTATGTTTTTCCTTATGCTCCACACATAAGTGAGACCATAAGATAATTGGCTCTCTCCGCTTGATTCATTTCACTCTGCATAATCTCTTCCAGTCCTGTCCATGTTGATACAAAAGTTGGATATTCGTCCTTTCTGATGGAGGCATAATATTCCGTTGTATACATGGACCATATCTTCTTTATCCATTCATCTGTTGAAGGGCATCTTGGTTCTTTCCACAGTTTGGCAATTGTGGCCATTGCTGCTATGAACATTGGGGTACATGTGGCCCTTCCTTGTACTGCATCTGCTTCTTTATGGTAAATACCCAGTAGTGCAATTGCAGGGCCATAGGATAGCTCTATTTTTAATTTCTTGAGGAATCTCCACACTGTTTTCCAAAGTGGCTGCACCAGCTTGCAATCCCACCAACAGTGTAAGAGGATGCCCCTTTCTCCACATCCTCTCCAACATTTGTTGTTTACTGTCCTGTTGATTTTGGCCATTCTAACTGGTGTAAGGTGGTATCTCAGTGTGGTTTTGGTTTGAATCTCCCTGATGGCTAAAGATGATGAACATTTTTTCATGTGTGTGTTAGCCATTTGTATGTCTTCTTTGGAGAAGTGTCTGTTCATGTCTTCTGCCCATTTTTTGATGTGATTATCGGTTTTTTGGGTGTTGAGTTTGAGGAGTTCTTGATAGATCTTAGATATCAGACCTTTGTCTGTAGTGTCATTTGCGAATATCTTGTCCCATTCTGTGGGAAAAGATATTTGTTTTGTTTTGTTGCCTGTTTGTTTTGTTGACTGTTTTCCTTTGCTGCGCAGAAGCTTTTTATCTTGATGAAGTCCAAAAAGTTCATTTTCGCTTTTGTTTCCTTTGCCTTTGGAGAAATGTCCTGAAAGAAGTTGCTGTGGCTGATATCAAAGAGGTTACTGCCTATGTGAAGAAAATAAAGCAGTAGGAATGATATATCAAATTAAAATCAATATTTTATTTTTCAAAAATAGACTACTTGTTAGAACACTTCTAGGTTCACAGCAAAATTGAGTGGAAGTACAGAGTGCTCCCATATACTCCCTGCTCCAACATATGCACAGCCTCCCCTACTAAGAACACTGTCCTTTACCTGAGTGGTATGCTTGTTACAATGGATGAAGCTACATTGAAAATAATTATCCCCAAAAGTCCATAGTTTACATTAAGGTTCAGTTTTGGTATTCTATGGATGGATTTTAATAAATACATATGATGTATCTACTGTTACTATACCACACAGAATAGTTTCACTGCTTTAAAAATCCTTTGTGCTCTCCCTATTCATCCCTGTCTTTCTTCAACCCAATCACTGATTTTTAGTTGTTTCCATATTTTTGCCATTTACAGAATGCCATGTAATAGGAATCATATAGTATGTTATCTTTTCATATTGACTCAGTAATTTCACTTATTAATATGTATTTAAGTTTCCTCCATGTCTTTTCATGTCTTAATAGTATATCTCTTTTTAGTGCTAAATAATATCACAGTATCTGAATGTACCACAGTTCCTTTATCTTTTCATATACTGAAGGACATCTCAGTTGCTTCCAAAGTTTGCTATAAGCATCCATGTGCATATTTTTCGTGCACATAAGTTTTCAACTCCTTTAGGTAAATGCTAGGGAGCGTGACTACTGAAACATATGTTAAGAGTATGATTAGTTTTGTAAGAAACCACCAGATTGTCTTCCATTTTGCACTTCCACCAGCAATGAATGAGTGTTCCTGTTGCTACACATTCCCACCAGCATTTGGTTATTAGTGTTTTGGATTTTCTTCATTCTAATAGGTGTGTAGTAGTATGTCATTGTTGTTCTAATTTCCAATTCCCTAATGGCATATGATGCTGAGTATCTTTTCATATACTTATTTTTCATTTGCATATTTTCTTTGATGAGGTGACTGTTAAGATCTTTACCCATTTGTCATTGAGGTCATGTATTCCTAGTGTCGAATTTTGAAAGTTCTTTGTATATTTTTGGTAACAAGTCATTTATCAGATACATATTTTACAAGTTATTTTTGCCCATTCTGTTCCTTGTCTTCTGATTCTCTTGACAGTGCCTTTCACAGAGCAGAAGATTTTAACTCTAATAAAGACTAATTCATCAAGTATTTCTTTCATGGACTTGCCTTTGGTTTTTATATCTAAAAAGTAATTGTTATACCCAAAGTCATCTAGAATTTTCTCCTATGTTGTATTCTAGGAGTTTTATATGTTTTTCATTTTCCATTTAGGTGTATGGTCTAATTTGATTAATTTTTGCAAAGAGTATAGTCTGTGTTTACACTTGGTTTTTTGTATGTGGATGTCCACTGGTTCCAGCACCATTTGTTGAAAAGACTGTCTTTGCAGGGCGCCTGGGTGGCTCAGTAGTTTGGGCCTCTGCCTTCGGCTCAGGTCATGATCTCAGGGTCATGGGATCGAGCCCCGCATCGGGCTCTCTGCTCGGCGGGGAGCCTGCTTCCTCCTCTCTCTGCCTACTTGTGATCTCTCTCTATCAAATAAATAAATAAAATCTTGAAAAAAAAAAAAAAAGACTGTCTTTGCTTCATTGTATTTGACTCCTTTGCTCCTTTGCCAAAGATTAGTTGATTATATGATTATATGTATGTACATCTAATCCTGGGTTCTTTATTCTGTTCCATTGATCCGTTTGTTGGTTCTTTCATTTGTACCACATTGTCTTGTCTTGAGTAGACATTGTCTTGATTACTGTAACTTTACAGTAAGTTTTGAAGTCAAGCAGAGTCAGTCTTTCAACTCTCTCCTTTGCTCTCAGTATTGTGTTGGCTATTCTGGTTCTTTTGCCTCTCTGTATAAACTTTAGTACTTTGTAAATACAGAACATATTTTATTTGATAAATGAATATATAATTTAACAAACTTCTTTTTCATTTTGTAGGTATTTCTCCCATTAATAAAAAATTCTTCATTAGATCAAGTTTCCCTGCTGCATATAAAGTATACTAGTAAAGTTTAATCTATGTTCATATTCTTAAAGAATTAAGTTGTTTTTTTTATTTCTTTTAGTATTTGAAATATTCCTGAGATGAAAATTATGGTTCATAATCATTTTTCCCTGTTTTGTTAGTTTTTCAGATCTTTTCCCCAAGTATAATTATCAAGTCAAAATACTTGAAATAATTTTTAAAGCTCTTAATATGTATTGTAAAACCGTGTTCTGGAAATAATTATAACTCCCACTAACAGTGTGTGTGTGACAGATATAGTACTATCTGTCTCATCACTTTCTCATCAGCATTTTAGACTTTGCTGTATAAATCTCATATTGTGTGTAGTAATAAAAGTTTCCTTTACTTGTGAGGATGAGGGTCTGGAAATGCTAATGAGGAAAATATTTCCCCAAATTTTGAAAACAGAGAAAACACAAATAGTCTTATAGTTCACAAGTTTAACACTTATTTTATTCCATTTACCAATTTAGGTATTGTTGATGTATTTTAAGAGGAAAAATAGAATAAAAGATATTGTCATATATAAAACACTCTGCAACTTAGTACAAAATAACATGCAACTTAATATTTGTTGAAAATTTATCAAGTCAAGCACTTTGTATTTATTTTTTTTAAGATTTTATTTATTTATTCGACAGAGGAGAGAGATCACAAGTAGGCAGAGAGGCAGATGGAGAGAGAGGGGGAAGCAGGCTCCCCGCTGAGCAGAGAGCCTGATATGGCTAGATCCCAGGACCCCGAGACCATGACCTGAGCCGAAGGCAGAGGCTTCAACCCACTGAGCCACCCAGGCACCCCTGTATTTATTTTCTAACTTAAAACTCTACTCCTTTAAAATGTGGGTGTAAGGGCGCCTGGGTGGCTTAGTTTAGAGCAGCTGCTATGATACGGGTCAGATAAGTTACATCTATAGCTATGTGAAAGCACTTGATAAATTCTTAGATGTTTACTTGGTTTTTTTGATCAGAGAGGCAGTTTTCTTTTAGAGTAGAAAGAAAGTTTGTCTTGGAAGTATTAAATTGTTTAGAGCATTGAGAAATGACTTCCCTTTAATACTCACTATAAATTTGCTTAATTTTCATAGGAATATTTACTGCAATGTACTATGCCAAATAGCTCTATCATACCTACTCATCTATTTAATTATGCAGATATATATATATATATATATATATATATATATAAGAGAGGATCTCCCTGGTCCCTTCCAGCTTAAAAATTCTCGAAGTCTTTGATGATCTTGAGTTTAGGCTGAACATAATTTTATTTTCCTTTTATTTCTTTATTTCTACTTTTACCTAGGCATGCTTTAGAAAATATATTTTTATTATGTAAGGTCCAATATGTTTATTTCTCTTACTTTTTTAAAAAAAGATTATTTATTTATTTATTCGACAGAGACACAGCAAGAGAGGGAACACAGCAGAGGGAGTGGGAGAGGGAGAAGCAGGATCCTGGTGGAGCAGGGAGCCCCATGCGGGTGTTGATCCCAGGACACTGGGATCATGACCTGAGCCTAAGGCAGACGGTTAACAACTGAGCCACCTAGGTGCCCCTATTTCTCTTACTTTGTTCAATAAAACATTGACATTAGTACATATAATCTATTTCATCATTTCAGATTCCTATTTTAATTACTATCTAGTTATTACTCTTCCTACTCTTCATTCCTTAATCCTCTCTTAACTCCTAAATTACTAAATTAGATAGTTTATGAGTAGATCTGAGTTTCCAAACCAATGTTAGGTCTTATGTTAATTTTAATGTGAACATTACCTTTGACATGTTTCTGATAAGTTCTGTTATATAAATATGACATGTGGCTCAACAACTCCTGTGTTATTAGACACAATATTATACCTTCTGCGGACGAATTTTCTTTAAAAAGCATTTCTATCCCAAGGCCATTCCATAATGTGAAAAAATGCAAAAGCATTTTCACATCCTAAGACAACTTCATGAAGCAGCCTGGTGACATGAAAAATGTGGGTTTTATAGTCAGGAACATCTAGGTTCAAATTCCACACTTACTATTTGTGTGATCTTGGAAAAATTGCTTAACTTTGTTAATCTACCGTTTTACCACTCATAGAGTAGAGTTGATTATACCTGCTTTGCAAAGCTCTTGAAGGGGTTTTTAGATAGTTAACTCCAAATACTTGGCATTTAGTTTTTGCTCAACAAATTAAAGCTCTGCATATTCTCTGCATAGACTTGGTATGTAGAGACAGGCATATGTCTGAGGCAAGAAGAGGTAGCAGTGGAGGTTTTTAACACCTCTCTTTCTTCATTAATCTAAAGTCTTTTGCTCTTGTATGATGGTATTTATCTCTGGGGTACTGAGGTTTTTCTCTGAAAGAAACGATGTTTTCCATCAGCTAGGTAAATGCTTTGGGGTTCCTTAAGCTAATCTATTCCTTCTCTTTTGTGCCTTCTCTTTACTAACAATGTTAGACAGCCTTCCACTTGACAATTATTTATGCATCATGGTTTTTCAGATTTCCTGCTGCTGGTGATGGTACCTCCCAAGGAACATGTACATAATTTACTCCCATCATTAGCAAATACATGTGGACAAAAGGGGTATTCTTGACAATGGAGATAGGTTAAAGCCAAAGAAAAAAACTTTTTTTCTTCTTCTGGACACATTGAAGTGCTACAGTTGTGTTCTCCACCGGGAAATTATGGAGAAAATAAATGATCCTTTTGGAGGTATTTGAAATTTCCATACTGGTATAAGAAGTTTTACTTCATTTACAATACCTTGGATACAGTGATTTCTTCAGAATATTCTTAATATTTAGACTTGTTAGCATCAAAGATGTGATATGACATGTTTAGTTTAATACTTTCTTTTAATTTCTGCTTGGATAAACAATTCCTTTTAATGAAGATTATAAATATTGCAGTTGACATTCAATTATCCATTTAAATTATTTCCATTTGTTTCTCAAATTTGTCACCTGTTATTTAAGTTGTCTGTCATTGTTGACTCTCATTGTTCATTTCCACATGCAACGTAGTCACAATGTTATGATTTACTTGATTTCTAAATATCTTCCATTATAAAATAATGTAAGTCATTTGTTTTTTAAAAAAAATATATAAAGTATCAAAATTTATATAGGTGCAAAAAGGATTTTATGTGGTTATTTTTTATTCTATGGATGAATTTTCAATTTTAGTGAATTGGATTTATTATTACTTTCTTAGAATTGTTTTTATTAAATGTTGTACTTATATATAAAAAAGCATATAAGACATGTAGTAGGCTTAGAGAAGAGACACAAAGTAAGAAATAACAACAAGGGGCACCTGGGTGGTGAGTTAAGTGTCAGACTGTTGATTTCAGCTCAGGTCATGATCTCAGGACTGTGGGATGGAGCCCCGCATCAGGCTCCATGCTGAGTGTGGAGCCTGCTTGAAATTCTCTTCTCTCTCCCTCTGCCCCTCCATCCCTTAAAAAAAAGTCATGGCTGTTAGCTTTGAAGTCTCCTGCTAATACTTTCCATTTTTCTTCCTTGTCTTCAATATACAAACCTATATAGAACTTTGTATGTATTAACTTTCTCTACTTTATAGTTTTAACATGAATCTTTAATTTCTCCAATATTTGTATAGATTGATTTTGAACTTTATGTTAAAGTAGTCGTATTATATATATATTCCTTTACAATTGATTTTTCTTTCTTCGGTATTATTTTCCTAAGAGTTACCCATTTTGTGGCGTGTTATGGAATGTAGTTCATCTCATTGCCCCACGCAGAGGCAACTTCTAGCAGAAAAGTAGCCACTGATTTTGATTGTGACAATAAGTTTCACTATATGAATGTATCACAACTTATCTATCCATTTTGCTGCTATGGTCATTTAAATTGTTTCCTTTTTTTTTTTTTTTTTTGCTTTGTTATTGCTGTTATAACCAATGCTTTTATGGATGTTCTTCTACATGATACGACTTATATAGGCTATACATTCCATCTCTATCTCTTACTTATTGTGCTAACCTCTCTATTCCTTATTTCTCCAGCTGGGCAGTAGGGGAAAATGACTTCATTTATAGGACTGCCATGGGGAATAAATGAGATAATATATAAAGTGGTTTAGTAGTTTATTAAATGCTGTGTAAGTATCAATGATCATAATGTTTCCTGAACCAGGTGTACAAAAGGATATATATCATGGAGTGGAATTTCTGAGTTATAATATATAGGGCCCCTTGAGTTATACCATGGCCAGTTGTGAGGAGTCTTGTATTATCCATTCTCCTTCCTTCCATAGTGATGCCATTTTAGCTGGGAACACAATTGTCTACCTGACAGGTGAATTTCATAGACTCTGCAACTGTGTAAGAGCTGTGTGATTAAGTTCTTGCCTGTGGAATGTCACAAGAAATAATGGATACCCTCCTTCTTCTTGTCCTTAAAAAGATTCATAAGTGCTCATTTTGTACCTTCCCCCTTTTCATTTGTGAGAGAATATTAGAATTAGAGCAAATGCCTTGGAGCTAGAGATGAAAGCCACATGTTGAAGGTGTCAGAACTATTTTACTAGCTCTGCTCTAATATCTGAGAGAAATACACTTTTATCTCAGGCACTATTTGGAGCATGATTTTTTCAGCAGCTCTGGCTGTAGTCTAACAAATCAATATGAGGTTGACGAAAGGAGAAAATAATCAAGCCTTGTTTCAGATATCTACACAGGGTTTGTTGGCACAGCCAGGAGCAACACTATAGCCCCATTTAGAGTTGCTGTATGGGACAATGGGGAAGGAAATCCTTTTAAGTCATATGTCAACTTTGCTTAGAAGGAGAGATAATCAGAAGCAAAACCCCGAACCTATTAATGACCATTAGTCAACAATTTGGTCAAATTTTCTCAAACATGAAAGGAAAAGTCTTAGAGGATTGGAGGTGGTTCAAGGTAAGAAGTATATGTATGTATCTCCTGGAATGCACTCACATTGTGACAATACTTATAAGCCACAACATGCTCACTAAAGAGCTTTCACTGCAGAAGATGGTATCAGTGATCAGGTGGCCAAAGTCACTCATTATCAGGCAATTTGTGCCAGTCACCTTAGTGCTTGCTCAGTAGTCTCTTAGGCAACACAGTTACAGCATTAGGATGCAGGTGACGTATGGATTCAGCAACCTGGGGTTTTCCTCTCTGGTGCTGATCTGGCTACTGCTATTGCTGAGACTCCCAAATCAACAAAGACTGGACAGCACCTATTATAGCATGAAATCCAGGGAGGATGACCCACCTGCTTGATGGTGAAAGACTGCTTTCATTGGTCCCATTATGTAGTGGAGGGGACAGTGATTTACTCTCCTTGGAATAGACACTAACGGTGGTTATGAACTTGTTTTCTCTGCCTGTCCTACTTCTGCCAGAATCACTATGGCTCAACTTTCTGAATTTCATATTCCCTGAAACAGATTCCCTCCCAAGGTTTCTTGTGCCACCAAACATGTTACAGAGAAAGCAGTGAAGCAATGGGATTCAGTGTTCTTACTATGTGCCTTACCACCCACAACAGCTGAACTGATAAAAAAAAAAAAAAAAAATGGGAATCCTTCCGAAACCTCAGTTATAGTGCCAGCTGGAAATGATCACATTTTCTTATATCATAAATGCATACTGAGTTTTATCAAATAATTTGAATTTTATCTAATTTTATCTAATTCTTTTTTAGCGTCTATTGAGAAATTCATGTTAATTTTTTTCTTTCATCTTGTAATGAAGTGCACTACTATCATTGATTTTTCTGAAGTGGAACCAACTTATTTCCTGTATGAACACAACTTTGTTACACGTTACTACATTATTTTATTTATTCATTATGTTATCTTCATTATTCATTACTAGTTTCAATTTGCTGGTACTTCTTTTTTAATTAGGAGGATTTGAGGGGAATAGGACCAGAAGTTGCATTCTCCAAGTGCTGCAGGCAAAAATCATCAAAATGAAAGATGAATTGGAGAGACATAAAAAAGGTTGGAACTTAAATATTGGTGAGCAATTGGATGTGGGAGGTAAGTAAGAGTGAAGATTTAGTGTGGGATGATTTAGGTAATTGGGTAAATAAGCTCAAGAGGAATAAATTTTGGTAGAAAGATAATGAATTCTATTATGTACATACTAATTTGGCATATCTTTAGAATATTCAGATAGAGAATTCCAATAAACAAATGGATAAACTGGTGTGATTAAGAGAGATGTTTTGGCTGATATGTACTTTTGGGAACCAATAGACTATAATTGGAAATAAAAACTCTGATAATGGACGAGGTAATAAGAAAGAATATAACATTAGAAAAATAAAATGGCAAAACACACAAGTTAAGAAAAAAAGGAAATAAATACTTTGAGACAACCAGCAGTTTTTGCCACACAGTAAGAAAAATGGGTTTATTCTCATGCCATTTTTGTCTTGTTTTAAAGTGATAGAGAATTTACATCATTTATGTACTGAAGAAAATACTTGGGAGAGAAAGGAGAATTGTAAACATGAGAGCAAAGCTATAGTTTCAAAAGCAAGTCTGAGGAGAAGAGAATAAAATAGATCTAAAGAAGTATTATAGGAAACAGCCTTAAGCAAGAGAGAAAAAATCTTTGTTTATACTACTAAGAAGGAGGACATGATGCTATAAATATAAATAAGTTGATTGAGAGGGAAGTGAGAATTTGATATTTTCAGTTTTCTCTCTGAGGTAAAATGTGAGGTGATTTACTGAGATAGAACAAGATGTGATTTGATAGGGATACCAGAAATCTTTGGGTTTTAACATTCTGCTTATTTGTGTGAATATTTTTTTTTAAGATTTTATTTATTTACTTGAGAGAGCCAGAGATAGAGCATGAGCAGGGAGGAGAGGGAGAAGCAAGTTTCCCACTGACCAGGAAGCCCATTGCAAGGCTCAATCCCAGGATCCCAGGATCATGACCTGAGCCAAAGGCAGATGCTTAACTGACTGAGACACCCAGTTGGCCCTTGTGTGAATATTTTTGAGCAACTCATCAGCTATAGTGTAGAGAGTTATCATATATCTTCTATTTTCTTAACATAATATGCTTTTTATATAAGTAGCATATAATGTGTTAAATTGGTCAGAGTTGCTATGTAAGGGCAAAAGGGGATAATCTTACAGGTATCCAAGGAAAACACAACTTGCAATTTTGAATAAGCTTCTTTCATGGTTTGATTCCTTCTAATTTGAAAACTACAGACATGAGAAATGAAAGGGTTTGGATAAGATTTTTCTGACTTAATATGCATTTGATTTATTTTCAGTTAGATTCATGTGAGGATTTGGGTCTCCTGGGTGGCTCAGTCGGTTAAGCATCCAACTCTTGATTTCAGCTCAGGTCATGATCAGGGTCTTGGCATCAAGCCCCGAGTTGGGCTCCACACTCAGCGTGGAATCTGCTTGAGATTCTCTCTCTCCCTCTCTCCCTCCCACCCACTCACATGTACTCACTCTCTCTCTAAAATAAATAAATAAATAAATCTTTTTTTTTTTTTTCCCTTAAAGAATTATGTGAGGAGTGCACTGGGGTGGGAAAGTTGTGTTGAGCAGCCTCTTCTTCCTTCACCAGAGGATATCTGTATATAAAAAGTTAATTGCAGTTGTCAAATGATTGAATTAATTAGTAAATGCTAATGCTCAGCCACTGCACCAAGTTCACAATAGTTTTGAAGAGTAGAAGCTTCCAAAGAATTTTCACCAGAGAAATTATTTACTTCCTAATTGGAAGAAATTCAAAGAAATTTTTCAGATGTAGGTGATAGTATGATCTTTGGGGCTAAAGAAAGCTGAGCACCTTCAATTTTTTTAAAGATAACTGCAATTAAAAAAAACCTCATGTGTGTATTTCAAAAGCAAGTTTTGTTACACTATTAGAGCTAAAGAAATATAG
>CM053605.1:129262628-129278522 GCA_028646535.1 Procyon lotor
TTTTTTTTTTTTTTTTAAAGATTTTTTATTTATTTATTTGAGAGAGAGAAAGTGAGAGGATGAGAGGAGCGAAGGTCAGAGAGAGAAGCAGACTCCCCGCGGAGCTAGGAGCCTGATGTGGGACTCGATCCCGGGACTCCAGGATCATGACCTGGGCCGAAGGCAGCTGCTTAACCAACTGAGCCACCCAGGCGCCCCTATCTATCACCTCTTTATCTGTCTACATCTACCTATTTACTTGCATATTTAATGTATACATTAATCAATAATAAATAATATCTACACATGGAATTTTTTTCTTTGGGCACATTAGTTCTACTAGGCCCACTATGCACTTTTTCCCTTAATGATATTCCATTCTCCCTTCATGTGTTCAAAAAGCACTCACTGAAGTCTTAATATATATTGAAGGTCAGGGACACAAATATGAAAGAAAAAAATTCTCATAAATCAAGAGGGGGAGAATAGTGTTGTGGAGGACACAATCTTGCAAGTAAATATGTGTTACTCTGTGTAGTTATTAAGAAAAGATGAAATATAGCAGGTATAAAAAAGAAAGAATTGAAATGAGAGAGTGAGGTTCTTGTCTCACAGAGTCCAAGAATGAATCTCACCAACAAAGGAGAGTGAGTATTGAGACAGAGTTTTATTACGTGAGGATACATAAAAAGCCCTCAGGAGTGAGAGGGGTCCTGACAAGGGTAGTCACTGAGGGCTTTTAGGGTTGGTCTTTTCTTGAAGGCTAACCAAGTTACTTAAATCTTTTTAACATCTCTATTGATAGCACCATTAAGAAAGGACTAGTGATAACATCTTTAATGGCTTACTTCCATCTTAGGGTCTGGTAATTCTTTGTTGGTCATGAGTAGCTGTTATAACAAGACTGTACTTCTGACACATAGGACAGGGTGGTCTGGTTTGTTCCCTTATCTCTAGTTTCCTTACACCTCTGCATTTTTGTGATTTTTGTAAGCCTGATCCCTTAGCCCCCTACCTATCTCTCCCAACCTAGCCCGGCCTGTCCCTTACTCAGAATGATGAACTCTAACCAGTTTCAAAAAGAGAAAGTAGGGTTGATACAGACTTTGACAGTGACAGGACCTCAGCAAATGGAAGAAATCTCAAATAGGGCATTCCAGGTCTCTTTTCTGAAATATCTCATGATATATATTTGAATGAATAAAATCGCGTGGATAAAGATTTATATTGGAAGGAAAGAAGGTAAGAAGTTAACATCCTGTATATATGGTGGATATCTAAACATAAAAAAATATTTTTTTCATTAGATTTTAGGCATATTGATATTTTCAGTAAGTAAATTCAAAGAATAGTCCCTATGTATCAAACTAAAAGAATAAATGAAGTCACTTTTACAGACCACTGTGGAGTCTGAGCCAAGTCTGCTCTTGGATTGGTTCCCAGAGCTGCCACTGATTTCAGTCGGAGCTGCACACACAAATCTCAGCATTGAAACTAGCTGATGGACAGGAAGTTATTACAAAGAGCAAATCTGTAAAATGTTTCAAATATCAGTAATAGCCAAAAGGGAAAAAAATGGCAGTTAATCAAATGTCAAAGCAGCATCATGTAGAGCCAGTTTTGTCCCTAGAAAAGTACATGTGGTTCCTTGTGACTGAGTCAAGTTTCATCATCTCAAGACTAAAATACATGACCTTCTCATTTTGAAAGGAGAGATTTGACCAAATGGCGAATCAGTTTAATCTGCTTTTAAAAAATCAAGGAAGGAAACATGCATTTATCTGTCTGGGAGAAAAAGTGAAACAGTGGAAAAGAAAATGAGATGTATAAAAATATATGAAAAACATAGCATTTTGATTTAGATGGATATCTACCATTGAGAAATACAGTCAGAGCGACTCCTTCAAAATGTCAATCTGGTTATGTCACCTTCTCTGACGGAACTCTTCAGTGGCCTACCTCTTTTCTTACAAAAGATACAAAATGTCTTAACATGAAACTCAAGGCTGTGCATGGCCTGATTCCCAGCTCACTCTAGTCTCATCTCTACTACACAGGTGCACATCATGTCCTTCAGCTCACAATTTGTTTTCCATCCACATGGCCTCTGGCATCCAAGGTCCTTTATATAAACATTTCTCCTCCCTAGAAGGCTCTTTTCTTCCCTCTTAAGGTAATCCCTATCCCTCCAATGGCTCAGTCATCACTTCCTTAAATAAGTAAACCAAGTCAATTTTACATTATCAAACTCACAGAAACATTTTCCTTTACATTTTCCCCCCTTTGTTAGTCTATGAGCTCCATGTAAAGACCATGTGTATGTTGCTCATCATTGTGTCTCTAGTGCGTAGCACACTGCCAATACCTTGGGGAAAAAACTCAGTAAGTATTTGTTGAGTGAATGAGCGAATGAGGTATCAAGGCAAATTTTGGTAACAACCTCCATAATACTGGTTGAATTACTTTGAAGACAAGAAACAGATAACAATCTTCTCTAAGTGAACTGCCCACAGATCATTAGTGAATCTCTTTTATTCATACATGGAGACTCATACACCTTCCCCAATAATTATTATTCCCAAATGACAGATAACTACAGAATGTAGAGAGACCACTCTTACATCTCTATTCTGTCTCCACTATTTCCATTGTGAAAATACCACTCAATATAGATTATGTGGAGAGAGACTTGCAGTCATTCTCTAAGTGACTTTGTAGAAGCAGATTAAATACATGAAAAAGTTTAAATCTCTGGAACACGTTGTCTTAACTACCGTAATGTGCAAGGGAAAACAGCTTTAATACTCATAATATCAATTCTTAGATCATAGAGCACTAAAAATAAGCATTAGCAAGGACATTGAGAATGATTCATTAAAACAAACAAAACAAGAATAAATTCTGCAAGAGAGGATTTCAAAATATTCTTGATGCTTATGATTAGCTGAGCACACTGCTGTGTTGGCACAGTGGGGTTGCTTTTAGTGAATCCCAATCCTGGAAAGATCCAGGAAGATATTATAAAAATTGTTAACAGCTTAGTATTAATAAAAAGCTTTTAAACAATGTTCTGCTTAAATGTGTTGTCTTAAAATTTTCAATGGTTAAGAAACATAAAGATATTTATTAACTTCAGGATCCTTGTGTGTCATGAAAGCCTGAGGCCCTGAAGTGTAATTAAGAGAACAGAATTAACTCTCATCATAGAGAAAAAAAAGAAAAGAAAAGAAAAGAAAGCACAACAGAACAAGAAAAAGTCTAAAAACAACTGTAATGGACAAATAGTATTAACACCAGAAAGCCCAAAAACACTGAAAAATGGTGACAACATCCCTTTAAAACAGTGGCAAGCAAATTGTACCATCTGTTTTCAGAAACAGAACTTACCCAAAGGTGTTCCAGGCCTTTGCAGAATCATCAGTGAAACAAGTACACAGTCTAATGTATCTATGGGCAACCAGAAAATATATAAATAGAACCGTACATTTTGACATAGTTATGTTTTCAAAATCACTTATTAGTGATGTACCTTTGGAAAAAAAGAAGAAATCATTCTCAAACTGTGTCAGAATCAGGCATTGTGAGGAATGTTATCACAGTATGTCAGGCTGTAAAACAAATCCAGTATTATATAAGATAATCCATACCATAATAACTTATTGAGCTTATATTATAAGCAGATACTTTAATTTATATCTTAGTGGATGCTGAGAAGCTAAGTAATTTACTCAACCATGGTGGCAAAGCTCTTAAATGGTAGGGAGAACAAACTTTTGAACTGTTATTAGATGACTTTAAATCCTTATTTTCAATGCAGTATTTCATAGATACTGTTGAAGAAAAAGAAATGAAATCCCAGATTCCTCCTAATACCTGCAGAAAAATAGTCTCTGCAGAATTAAAAGGATGTGAATTTTTTCCTAACAAGGTTACTTCTGTTCAGGACACTGATTTTTTAGGGGATGAAAACTGGGCGAAAGCCTCCTCTTCCCCATCTAAGGAAACTCATGACATACTTAGCTCCAGGAGGCACCTCTTAAATGAGACTAAACCAATCATTAAAATCCCTTTGGCTTTTTTTCCTGGATTTCAGCAGTCCGAACATTAGAGAATTATTCCCTGACAAAATGGCTACTATTCATCTATAGGTGGGTGACACAATCAATTAATAGGATAGGACTTTCCCTTCTTATTTAGAGGACAGACTTTTGTCCTTTTACTAGGCATGAGGAATAAAGGAGTTTGTTGCCCTATGACTGCTGGTTGTCAAGGTGTGACCATAACTGAAGCCAATCTAAAGATGGAGCTGACATAGGGAGGCCAGATCCAGAGAGGCCAGTCTTGACACTTGACTATCCTGTTACTGAAGCCTCTCCTAACTCTTGTTGTGTGGTAATCTTTGAGTGGGTTTAAACCACAGTTTCCAGGACTTGTATTTGAGAACTTCCTAAGTAATGTAAATGATATTTGGTTAATCAAATATAAGCTGGATTTTAGGACGAATAACTTCTCTAAGATGTGGCTGTAGTATAAACTGCATGGTAAAAAATCTTTTTTCTACCACCATTTAAGTTTACATTTAAGGAAAAGAAATTCAAATAAAAATTGTAATACATTTTTCATCCTTAACCCAGCAGAGTGTAATGTAGGTACAATATTGTAGTTAACTAAAATTATTTGGAAAAATAGGCATAATGATACCTTGAGTTGCAGAGTAGCAAAATACCACTTCTTTTCTTAATTTGCCAAAAGGTCAGATTATGTTCAGCCGGGTTAAAAGCTTTCAGTGGAATTTCATTGCACTTAAAATACGCTTTTCTAACCAAGGCTCCTACCTAACTATTCAGTTAATTTGGCCTCAGGTATGAGGAACCACTCTCTCATACGTCAGGTCTTGGTGCAAAAGGTACCTCCTGTGGGAGACCTTACCTTCCCACTCCATCTAAAACCATCTTCTTCTTCAATTACTATGATCAACCCATTTATTTCCTTCATAGCTTTCCTCTGAGGCTGAGAGTTATTTTTTTGCTTAATCATTTCTTTACTTGCTAATCTCCACGTACTCTCAGGAGACTATAAATTCCATCATGACAGAGAACTGCTGGTCATCCTCGGTATTAAATTCCCAGCAAATAGAACAGTGCCTGCCTCACAGTAGGCCATCAAACGAATATATGCCAAGTAAAGGAGTGAATGACTCCTTTAGCTACCAATAGGTAGATGGCTTTGAAATCACAGGTGGCTGGGTGATGGACTTTGGGGAGGGTATGTGCTATGGTGAGCGTTGTGAATTGTGTAAGACTGAGGTTTCACAGACCTGTACCCTTGAAGCAAATAATACATTATATGTTAATAAAAAACGAAACAAAACACAAGTGATTTCTCAGTTTTGTTTCAGAGTACTCTTGATAAGAAGTGCAGTGTACTTTTGAATTCCAATAATAAGGAAAGCACTATTCCTTTTTAGTGGTCAATCAGGTTTAACAAGCCAAACTTAAACACTTGCATGAGATCTCCTCCCTTATTTTGACACTTTATTAATTTTCTATTTTATAAATTAAGTTAGAGAGCCTTCTTTGATAAAAAAAAAAATGCAACTTTAGATAGCTGTGACCTCCCTAGTCACATCAGGAGCCCAGACTCCTGAAGTGCAGAGTTTCTGAATGGCCTACCCAACTCCTATTCCATCTGAAAAATTGGGTCCCGACAATGTTTCCTTGTTGAATAGCTTGGCAATTTCAAAACTGTGAGGTTTTTTTTTCTCTGTTTACATGATGTTAAATTACAGTGAAATCCACAAGCATTTAGAAGTACAAAGACTGCAAGGCCTTTTCTGACACTCATTTCACAACTACAATTGCCCAACCCAAAATACATGAGAATAATATTGACTCTTCAGTGTGATCTTTTTAAATGAAAAGACCTAGGTGCTAGTCTGTTCTCAGTTTTTCCACAACTTGAATTTAGTTGGCAATATAAAATACTTTTCATCACAGATGATAGAACAAACTAATCCTTAAACTGTGATGTTCCTGAGTTGAAAATTGGGTTCTTCTCCTATCCTGGGTAAGGACAACTGTTTAATCAGCTGTTCGTCAATACTGTATTAATCATGTCTTTTTTTTTTTTTTTTCTTCCGTATTCTGATGCTTTGATATCCGGGGCCTTGCTGACCCTGGAGGGATTGCTGCCAAGTTAACCAGTTCCTCCAGAGAGTAAACAAATCATCCAGAAGCGTGCTTTTCAAATGCAAACCAACCAAGTCAGGGTTCACTCCCCTAACAACCTCCATTATCAGGCTCTCACACTTAGGCCACTATCCACCTGCCCTTACCACTCTGGGGCCAGGTGCCAGACACCTGCATTGGATCCCTCTTCACCAACTCTGCTGCTTCCCTGTGTGGACTTTTTTCTTGGCCACTGTAATTATTGTCTCCTGACCTGTTGCCATGACCAAAGCTAAATGGTAAGACCTCTTAAAACATGTACAGAAGGTATGACTGTATGGCAAGAGTTATAAAACAAGGGTTTCTGAAAAGAAAACATGTTGAAATTCCTCCAATAGGTTGAAAAAACATGGAAAGATCCTGAACATTGGAAACTGAGTGAAACAATATTAGATGTATTAAATAGATATTATAAAAGCTTTTCCTTTTAAGGGTGTACAGAGGTTTTCACAATTTTGTTTTTAATGTGACTTAATTCTATTGTTTTGCCTATTATCTTAAGGTGTATCACATCTATTGACTTTGAAGAAACATAATACTTCTAGTTTCAGAGGGACTTCAAGTTACTCTCTTACATGTATGTTGTGTACCCATCTCCCCCCAGCATTTTTCTGATTCCTCCCTCTGGAGGTAAAGGTGGGTATGACAGGCCCATCTAGTGATAAGGTCAATTGCTGGGGTCTTAGAGACTGAAAATGAGTAAGTAGGGCAGAAATATAAACCAAGTCCTTGAGAAAGATGAATGTAGTAAGAGTCATCAAGTACCATCATCATCACCAGTCAGTCAGGATTTATTAAAGATTTTTTTAATGCTAAGCATACTGTTAGGCATTAGATACATAAACATAAAAATTATAAAGTCCCAATTTGAATCAGGGTTTGATTAGAGAAGCAAAATCAAATGGGTGATAGAGCAAAAGGGAATCATTATAGGGACTAGACCCAACACAATATGAGAACTAATGGGTCTATACAAGGATGTTGCCTTTTTGTCTAGCATTGGACCTGAAGTCATGATAGGTCAGCCTTGCATATGACTTGGAGGAGAATAAGGATGAACTGGAAAGTACAAGGGTAAAATAATACTTACCTCTGTGTTTCACCACATTGAGATGATGCAGGCAGACCAGGTACATAGACCCAAAAGGGATCCCACAGGACCAGCCAAGAGGGTCCCTGGCTATACATAGGAGAGAAATTAAATGCAAGCTAGCAGGAAGAGAGCAGAGTTTATTGAAAGTATAGACAGAGTACAAGTACAGAGAGAATGTCTGGGAGACTCAGAAAAGAAAGGGAAGACAATCTCATCTTTGCTCAGGGTCTGGGCTTTTTATTGAGGATTGTGGTCTGGTATATGTGTCCTCTCCGGCATCCAGAAATCAGTTAGAACAAAAACATGGGCCCCAGTATCCTTCATGGGTCAATTATTCCTTGGAACCAGAGGGTGTTGGCATCTAGATGTCTAATGCTGGTGGTCTGGAATGCACATATGATGGCTTTGTCTGGTCATTCTCACCTGGTCCTTCCTTGGATGTTATCTATTGTGCTGAAAGATGTTACAGATATCATTAACTCCTGTCCCTTACAAGGAGGACATGCACTATTTGTTCGATGAGGCACGGCTAAAGTGGGTGCAGGTCCCAGAAAGCATAGAAACAGGAAAAGGAGCAAAAAGCAGATTTCAATAGAGTCCTTCAGTTCCCCTATCTAGAAATTTGATAATGTGAAGGACCTATGGAAGAAGCTAACGTTGCTCATCATTTGCCATGGAACTAAATGCACATCTGGTCTGTGGCATTGGGAAGTTGAAAGAGGTATTTTGGAAGCTCATAGAGTTGCAGGCCTGGAACTCTCATGCCATTTTCAGAATTAACAGAACAGAGACAACATGTGTGATCTGCCAGTGTTGGGCACCCTTACCAAACTCAGTGCATAAAAATAGCTTCTTATTCACTCCTTCCTTCCAAATCTTACACAACTTTCTATTGTGGCCACCTCTAACCCGGATCTGCAAAGGGAAGAGAAGTTCCAATGTGGCTATGTTGGCATCATAAACACTACAAAAGTCCCCCCTGCCTTGTCAAGCTGGCATCAGTACTCACCTCTTTTAATCATACTTAACCTCTCAGAGAAAATAACAGTTAAGTCTTTCTTCCACCTGAAATCATACCAGTATCCATTATACAATGAAAAACATACTAACTCTTTCTTAAAAAGGATATAAAGTTTCTCTGTCCACGTTGGGTAATGTCATTTTCTAGCTAAATCACATGGGCTCTCTGATAGTTTAGAACTTAAATACTGAGATATGAGGTTGACACATCTTATGTTAGATTATGGGGGAATGGGAGAGGGGAAACTGAAAATTAATTAATTAATTAATGGGTTTACAAAAACATTCATATCAGAACAGGAAGAAATATTTATAACTATTATAATCCTCAGTTCTTCAACTGCTCATGTGTTCCTAACTGCTATTTATAACTATCTTTCTTGACTACCCATTCCACAAGGCCTTTCCTCTCAGCAATCACTTTGTCCATCCTAATTTTTTGCCTGGTGGAGTGATCCAAACTTTCTTTCCTGAGTGGTTCCATTAGCAGTCCTGCCTGAACAGAGTTGTGGTTTTCAGCTGCCTTTTATCATTTGTCCTAGAAGTACTGAGCAGCCCTCCAGGCAATCATCTCCATTGCACACATGTTCCTTCTAACCCCATTATTTGGTAGTAGCTCAATTTCTCCAGGATATTAGAATAACTCCCCATAGCCAATACACTGGCCCCCTTTTTTGTCCATTGATTCAGTAACAAGAGGAACCCAGTTTGGCTAAATGGCAACTTCAACTTCAAATTTAAAGTTGACGGGACCCCTGGCAGAGGCATTCCTCCTTTGTGAACTAAGACACCTAGATCAGAAATGCCCAAATTCACAATTATTAGAAACAAAATTTTTGTTAGCAAATTACCAAAGCATAAAAAAGAGAAATAACTCCCATTTCTATCTTTGATTCCCAGACCTGTGAATACTGGCTAGGAAAAAACAGCACCACCTGTTCATCACTGATTAAGTGAAACTACATTGTAAGGAAATTACCCAACCCCTCAAGATATTTCCAAACAAGTGTGGTTATACTTGAGTCTTCAAAATGTCATTCCACTATTCTCTCAGGAAAACTGCTTCAGGATGATAGGACACATGGTAAGATCAGTGAATTCCATGAATTTGATCTCATTGTCCCACTTCACTTGCTAGAAAATTAATTGTTTGGTCAATAGCAGTGCTAGGTGGAATACCATGATAATTAGGGCATTCTATAAATACAAGAATGAGGTTCTGCCAAAAACATTGTGAACAGAGAATAAAAATCTCTATCCAGAGTAAGCACTTATCCAGTTGATACTAACACACTCTCACTTCCATGAGGGGTGTATTTCAATATAATCAACCTGCCACCAGGTGGAAGATTGATGCTCAAAGAATGGCGTTTTTCCAGAGTAGATTGGTCACTCATTATTGGCTGTTGCCAGACAGGAATGTAAGATTCCACTGTTGATACCATGACTAGTACCCCTGCCAACATGGCCACTTGCATTGTGAGGGCACAATCTGACTAATATTGACAAAAATGGTTATCTTGTCCACAAAACTATGAAAATACCCCTAATGTGAGGCTACCTTTTGGTGACTATTTACATGGGTCACCAGTATCTTTATGTTCTCTGCCCATTTATAAAGATCTTCCCACATTCCTTTACTCCAGAACTTATTGCACCAATTTTCCAGACCAGTTGTTTAAAAGACTCTGATCACTCAGCAAAACCATTACTCACTGCCAATAAATCAGTGTAACTCTGAACATCTCTTATTCCAGACAAAATGAACAGCCATATGCATTGCTCAATAATCTGCCCACTTAAAGAATTTCCCTTCACCATGATCCTTCAAGGACACCCTGGAATGGGGTATTTTTGTGCTCATCTATTTTCAGGTAATTTCAGCATTATCATATAGAACCACCTGTCAACCAGATTCATTTTTTCCCCTTAGTGAAATGTTCACAGGGCACTCCCTATGAGGCCAAAGAGGCAGATTGAGAGGGAGGGAGAAAAGCAGCATGTGTAGGAGACATAGGTATCTAAGTCAAATATTCATGCAACTTTTTTATGCCTTCAGGACATAGTTGAACCTGATCTTTTATAAACCAGGTCATTTGCTAATGGAGTGCTGCTGTGCCTACCATTGAACCTCATGGTTTTGTAACTCAGATATATCCCATAGTTTATTACGATTTTGGAGCTTAGTTTAATGGCAGCAAATCCATCCTCATGGATGGCTTACAAAAAATATCCATCCCAGAGCTCTTCACAAAAGCCTGAGCTCTCTTCACAAACATATTTCTCACCCTTTTAGTGAGAGGAGTGTCCTCTGGATCAACCTGTGAACAGGGTTTGGAATTGGCCAACCAGGCTTTATATGATAAATTTGCTCTATCAATCCTAATCTCCCCTAAAAATGTGGACACCTTATATAGTATACCAGCCAGACTGTAGAATTTAAGCTTCATTTAGTGTAACACATCTTTGGGTCTAGGTTTTATAGTCTTATTGAAAGAACAGTCACAGGATCAAAAGCAAGAAGCAAAGACAAAGGGTAAAAGTAAAAGTTGAAGGGAACAAATTGAACTAATAATCAGATGATGTCTACAGTTATGTGTATGTTTTAAAGACAAAGGGTTAGGATTTACTAACCCATTACTAAGGCCATGATTATAATTTTTGAATGGATAAACTTTGTGGTTCTTTAACACATAAGACCTCAGAAATATCACAAAAGTTTAAATTTGTTGTAATATACGTATGCTTACAACTTCAGCCCCACATCCCAATGGCCTGCTGCATCAATTCAACCAAAAGTATGGAGCTTCAGAAGGTCTTTGAGGAAATACTAGATTCATTTTTCAGTAACTTAAGTGCACAAGATAAAAGAATGATCACAGGAAGCCCCTTTTCACCACAGGAAAAAGATATGATACATCAATACTATTGACCAGTAGAGACAAGAAAGCCTGGTCTGATTCCACCCTGAGGTTAAAATGAGGAAGTCCATTTTTTCTCTGGTGCTTTAAATACAAGTAGCCAATAGACAATAAGCCTAATTCTCTGTCTTGGCCTACAAGTGTTCTCCATTGCTTCCGGCTCTTTTCTTTCTCTTCTTCTGATCCTGAGCTCCATGTTCGGGTTTTCCACAGCTGTGTTTGGCTTTGGTGTGCTTTCTCAATTGTCCTGTTTGTTTTTTCATCTCAGGTAAGAGAGAAAAACTCTGTCATAAGCAGCAGTTTCAGATATAAGAAAGTTCAATTAATTAACTTCACAAAACTATAATTATAAAGGATAGCAACTAGATCTGTGGTAAGATAGAATGGTACAAGAAAACTATTTGGGTCTTCTATAGAAATTATTCTTATTTCTAGTGAGACAGTCATGAGATATCCTTGATTCTTCAGTCTAATAAACAAGGTAAGGAAAAATTATTATAGGCAATTATTTATTATTACATAGCAGTAGAATATGGTAATATAGTTCTTTATACGCATGATCAAGGACTATTTCTGGGAAAGAGTCACTTGCTTTGTTAGGCTATTAATTTTTTTAGTTAAGCATACAAAATGTGCAGAACATGCTGTTTTCTCTGGCTATACTGGTATTACATACTATTCATGTGGCTGCCCTTCCTTTATATTATCTATTTGCATATGTCACTATACGTGACACTACAGCACTTATTTTTCTAAGGGTCACTGGGGAAGATAAGAAAATGGTAGAAGAGGTGACTGGACATCCATATTGTACTCAGCTTGTATTTGGAATTGGGTGTGAGTTCCTTGTTCTGGATTTGTCATGTGGTTAGAGGGGTTAGTACCAAATTCTGGCAATATTTCTTTTTCATAAGTCACTGTGAGATTCTGGAATATACTCAGAAGCTAACTGAACTCTTTTTTTTTTTTTTTTTTTATAAAAAGACTGTGAAACTCTAGGGGCAAGTAGGTGACCCAATGTGAGGGCTATTCTTCCAGGCCAGCCCAGCATCCAGCACAGCTCTAACTAATGGAGGATCTGTGGCTTTGGGAACAGTGGAAGATCACACCCATGACAAAGATATTGACTTGTTCTTGTTGCAGACCATTGTTGACAGTGGCAAAGGCAAGTTTCCAGGAATTAGTCTATAGGAATAAGATATTGACAAAGTAGGTCAGAGAAGAAAAGGAGGAAAATGGAGTTACCACATAGGTACAGCAAATGGTAGACTTTTTATTATAGCTTCTTGTCAACTGTTCTCTTGGAAATGTCTCTGAAATGCTAATTTTATTGTTGGGTTTTACAAAGATCCCACCTATATGAGCAGGTATAGATGGAACCATTAAACTGTAAACAAAAAGCAAAGCTGAATAAGTCATGGGGATAAAAGGCACAACACAGAGAATATAGTCAATGATATTGTAACAGTAATGTTGTAATAGAGCTGCATGGTGGTGGTTACACTTGTGGTGAGCATAGCATAATCTATAGAGACATTGAATCACTCTGCTATATCCTGAAACTAATGTAATATTGTGTGCCAATAATACTAAATTAAAAAAAAGCAAATTTAATTTCATTTTTGTGCATAGACTTGAAGGCCAGGAATCATAAACAAAAACAAAATCCAAAGAAACCTTTTCAAAGTAGTGATAAGTTTATTTGAGGAGGAAGAAAAATAAGTAGGGACTTTCATTTTCTTCGTATTTATTTTTAAATGATTTTTTTGTTGTACTCCAGAAACATTTTAATTTTTTTATTTAAAAATATATGGTGGAGGGAGCCTGGATGCCTCAGTTGGATGAGTCTGATTTCAGCTTAGGTCATGATCTCAGGGTCCTGGGATCAGAGCCAGGCATCAAGCCCCAAGTCAGGTTCCATACTCCGCAGGAAGTCTGCTTTTGCCCCTTCCTCTGCTTGTGCTCTCTCTCTCTCTCCCTCTCTCTCTCTCTCTCTCTTTCTCTCTCTCTCTCTCCCCCAAATAAATAAATAAAATCTTTAAAAATAAATAAATAAAAATATTTTGGGGAACATGAGTTCATGGAGAATTTCTTTATTAAAATTGTCTCCACTACAAGTGGCTTCAGTAAAAGTAGGAATGTGGATTATTTGAAAATGCATTTTTTAAAACCTTGATGCTTTTATTTTAGGCAATTCCAATCAGTTTTCTGTGTTGAATCTACTTTTCATTTGATTGCTATGATTGATTTCTATGAACTACATGATGGCTGAGAGGTTATTTATGGCATTTGCACTGAGACTAAAGAAGTAATCATAGGTTAAAGAAATTGATGGTATCATACTCTTATTTACTACAGATTTCTTCAAGGGTTTTCTTTAGTTTTATTATGTATCTTCCAATTAAAAAGCATGACAGAAAAAAATTCTTAGAGTAGGCATGTTTAATTTAGCTTTACACATATTGAAATCATTTTGAAAGGGAAACCTTTTTAATCAAATAGATTCAACTGTAGCACCAAGTACTACAGGCAGTGAACTCCTGTATTTATGTACTTTCTGAGTTGGGTTGACTAGGAGGTGAAATGGACTCGGTAGTTAGCACATCTGCACTGGGGGCCGCCAGTGCCAGCTCTTTGGAAATCCAGAACGTGGCCTCGAGTTGCAACAAAATCCTTCACTATAAAGATTTCCTTCAAAATAGTCTGCTGCTATCACTGTTTTCATTAAAAAGTAAAATTTGTTCATTTTTAAAAAAGAATACCTAATTTTTTCTTTAAATGTGTTTTGCTGATCAGAACATACACCCCTCATAAAAATTTATGGGCGTCCATGGAAAACTAACTCCAAGATGTTGCTGTACTTTTGCACATGAGCAGACTGCTGGCAGCTCATCTCCCTGATTATGCCAAGTTGGAATTATAGCAAGAATTACTGACAGGCTGGTACGTTTGGATTTCCCACTTCAAAAGTGGTGAATTGTTTCCTTTATGTTCTGTGACAAATGACCTACCTAGCTGCTTGGCCGTGCAGAGAAGCTCAGAACAAGCACAGCTGACAGGACCGCTGATACTGGTGAAGGCTGATTGCAAAGAGTAAATGTCCACTGAAGAGAGATTCTTCCAGTATAATCAAGTAAATACTCCTTGAGTTATAAATGTTCCATGAGCTGATTCTTGAAATTACTACCAAGTGTAGAAATAAGTTTAAAGAACACTCAAACACTATTTAGAAAAACTTTAGAAATATTATGGTCAATAATAGCATATATATATACACACACACATATACCTATATATAGATACATATACAATATATACACATATAGGCATATATATGTGTGTATGTATATATAATAACTAAGAACAGCACATTGAAATGAAAATGTCAACCATGAACTTTTCCCCTCTTTTGATCTTTGATTTAGAAATAAATACAGGGGCGCCTGGATGGCTCAGTGGATTAAGCCTCTGCCTTCAGCTCAGGTCATGATCTCAGGGTCCTGGGATCAAGGCCCACATCAGGCTCTCTGCTCAGCGGGGGAGCCTACTTCCTCCTCTCTCTCTGCCTGCCTCTCTGCCTACTTCTGATCTCTCTCTCTGTCAAGTAAATAAATAAAATCTTTAAAAAAATAAATACAGTATTTATTAATAGATTATCAAGAGACTTCAATTATTTCCCCAAATTTTACAGTACACCATTAAGTGTATGTATAGTGAGCTATTTATGTAAGGATTGACATTTCTGTTAGACTTCTTGATACCAGAGTTCTTTTCTTCTAGGAAAACATGTCTAGATGTGGGTTTTGAATTTATGGGATATTCTACAAAATAAAAGAAATTGGTAAAGCATCTTGATAGGACAACAAGGTTAAGAGCTAGATTTTAGGAGAACAAGGTCTTGAGCACAGTTGCCTTAACAACAGATATAACAAAGCCAAATACAAAGCTATGTTCACAACTCGACATAGAGAGAAAATGAAAACCCAAACAGTTTCCCTGTGCTCAACCATGAGAAAGAAGCTTAATGGATTGATTTATTGTGACTGAAACCCATCTTATAGATATAAATTTAGCCTCAGGAAGCACCTAACTATGGAACAGCCATGGGAGAATTGGGTTGTTCTTTCTGATCAAGGATTTTAGACTGTTTCTATCAATCAGAACTATCTGAAGAAAGTTTACTTAAATTGATTAGATTGCTATTCTTGTGCAGGTCAAAGATCCTTTAGATTCTTCAGATGTGCAGATAAAATAAGTTGTTTGGTTTGACCAAAAATTCTTGGATAGTCCTAGATACTCCACATAGTGACAAGAAAAGTTTATCAACTATTCATGACTGATCTATAATCCTAGCACCTGTCCTTTGAGGAAATAAGACAAAAATTATTTCCTCATAAAACAAATGATAAAAATTCAAGTCCAAATGGTGAAGTGTTTAAGGTCACAGTTGGTTAGAAACAGGATATGAATTAAGCCTTTTAAATTGCAAGTCAAATATTCCTTCCTTTAGGCCAGAATGACTTGTAACCTAAAGTCTTTTTCTCATTCCTTTCTCCAATTCTCTCTCCTTCATTTCCATGCCTTCATGTTTTTCCAGTATTTCTATTGATGTCCAATTCTCTCTTGCTGTTTCTTTTATGAAAATGAATCTTTG
>CM053605.1:129284202-129305979 GCA_028646535.1 Procyon lotor
TGGAAAGAGCCAAGATGCCCTTTAATAGACGAATGGATAAAGAAGATACGGTCCATATACACAATGGAATACTATGCCTCCATCAGAAAAGATGAATACGCAACTTTTGTATCAACATGGACAGGACTGGAAGAGATTATGCTGAGTGAAATAAGTCAAGCAGAGAGAGTCAGTTATTACAAGGTTTCACTTATGTGTGGAGCAAAAGGAAAAACATGGAAGACATTGGGAGAAGGAAAGGAAGGGTGAATTGGGGGAAATTGGAGGGGGAGACGAACCATGAGAGACTGGACTCTGAGAAACAAACTGAGGGTTTAGGAGGGGTGGAGGTGGGGGGTTGGGTGAACCTGGTGGTAGGTATTGAGGCGGGCACGTATTGCATGGAGCACTGG
Source organism: Procyon lotor (assembly GCA_028646535.1). NCBI lineage: Eukaryota > Metazoa > Chordata > Mammalia > Carnivora > Procyonidae > Procyon > Procyon lotor. The sequence continues at coordinate 129,284,595 of CM053605.1, forward strand.
GTGTGGTACATGAACAATGAATCTTGGAACACTGAAAAAATAAAATTAAATTAACTGGAAAAAAAAACACAATGCCAAAAGTTGTTTCTTTGAGAAGTCAAAGAATCGAAAAACTTCTGGCAATATTCATCTAGTGGAAAAGAGAAGGCAATGAAAAGCAAGTCAGAAAAAACTGGAGATGCTGCCGACTTAGATATACAGTAAGAGCAAATAACTTTCATAAGACTTCTACAAAGCATTTAAAAAAAAAAAAAGCATACCTAAGTTTACCAAACTTTACTGGAGGGAGTTGGGAAAAAATAATCCTGAATTTCTTTTATGAGGCTTACAAAAATTGTATTTCAAAATCTGACAGTAGTACTGTAATGAAAAATTATAGAACAAACACATTTATGACTGGATGTTATACACAACTGATAAATTATTGAACACTACTGCTGAAACTAATGATGTACTATATGTTGGCTAATTGAATTTAAATAAAAAAATAAAAATCAAATAAACACATTTATGAACATAGATATATACATCCTAAATTAAAATATTAGAGGAATGAATGCAGCTATATATAAAAGTACTCTATATAATTAACAACTTGGGTTATCCAAGAAATCAAAGAAAACTTCCTCAGTCTGATGAAGGGTATCTACAAATTACCTGCTGGACTGATAACTTGAAATCATTCCTTTTGAGGTCAGGAACTAGATTAATTGTCTCCTATCACTCCTTCTATTTAACATTATGCTGGAGGAGGTCTCAGCATGGACATGAAGGTAAGAAAAAAAGAGTTGAAGAAAAACATATTGTCATCAGTATTACATGATTATATGACAAATCCAAGAAAATAACTAAGTTAATATGAAGGCTGAGCAAGGTTTCTATAAGCAAAATAAGTATCAAATAATTAATTATACTTTTAAATATAAAGAGATGGACACAGAGAGAGCACATTCCTCTGACCCTGCCTGATGGTACCCTTCCAGAGGAGTAGTTTTATTTTGCATCTCCTTCCTCCTTGCCTTCAGAGGTATTAACAGAAGCTGGAGCAGCCTTCATAGCCCACAAGATGAAAACCAGGTGCTGAGAAGGACAGAGCACCTACATGAGAAGGATATGGTCTCCTGACACCACGAAGCCACCATTTATCCTCAGGCTATTATGGGAAAGAAATCTCCACTTGTATCTTTTTTTAAGCCAGAACCATTTTGTACTTTGCTACAGGAGCAAAACCAGTATTCTAATTAATATAGCTAGGAAAAGTTAAGAGAAGAGAAATTAAAAAAAATACATTAGTGGAGAACTTGGAAGATATCCATGATAATCTGGGCTGAAGGATCGGTCTCTGGCAACTCTACGAGGGATTTAAGACTAAAGTCTCTTTAAGTATAAATAGCCTTTAATTAGGGAAAAAATGTGAACCTTGAAACTAAAAATGTATTCTGTTGCTAGTTACTCTGGGTATATCTTTGTATATAATGAGACTATGCGAACTGAAATATACTGAAGAATTTAAAATAACTAAATCCTTAGATGATTAATATCTATTTTCAGGGAAATGGAAAGATAAGATTTAGCCTCACAGCTAAGGAAGCAGGCTGTTCCTTTAGTCCTCAAGGGGCGCAAGGACATAGGTAGTTCTGCGCCGGGGGGCCCTCATCAGGACTTCTGAAGCATTTGCTCTCACCTGTAACAGGTCAGTGTGGAGTGTGCCTTATGTGTAGGAATGCATGCTCACCTATGTCTGTGTGTGGGGGTTGTTCAGTTCATTTCCAGTTTATATGGTGAATTTTATCTAAATAAGTAAGAGTGAAAAAGGCAATTCATCAAGGCAAAAGACGCAATGATTTAGTTATGTTTTGTTTTCTTTCTGCCTTTCAGATCTTTCTCTCTGGTTGTTCTCTCTCATCTGCTTATCGTATATTGGCCACTGCATCTCAAGGTGGTTATGTGTGTGTGTGTGTGTGTGTCATAGCTCATCGTTACACTAAGCCAATAGAGAACCGTGGGTAAACCTTTGCATTGAAACTTGATTTCAAGTTTTCAAATAGCTACATTCTATTTTTGATTTGGGGCCAAAATGTAAATCGCTTAGATCTCAACTCCTTATTAATAAAATGAAAATGGTATATGCCGTGCCTGTTTCAAACCAGAATACATTCTGAAGTTAAAAAAAAAAAAAATCGGTCTGAAAAAAATAAGCAAAAAACATCAGTCTGAATCTTGACTTTGCCACTATCTAGCCATATCTTCTTAGGTCTATCAACAGAATTTCTGGGCCTTGTCATTCCCATCTGGCAAAATGATGCTAAATACACACACATGACAGAATTTTTATTAATGTTAAGTGAATTAATGGAGGTGAAACTGTATAAAACAAGGTTTCACATTAGTAAACCCTTTAAAAAAGTTGATTTAATTAATTTATTCTCACTTAGGATTGTGTGGAATATCAAATAAGAATAATGAGAAGGCATTTTATAATTTAAAAGCAATATACAACTAATGTCATATTCTTAAACAAGTACCTTCCTTAGAAAGATTACCTCTCGGTATATCATTTAGAGAATGCATCTTCTTAGTCCACAGTTGTTAACAATATCAGGAATGGTCTATGTCTTGGACAAGTAGTATCTTTACATAAATTATGCCTTTTCAAAAGTATGGTTGGCTGTTTTAACAAAACAAAGGTCAAAATGAGTTTAACCTGAATTTTTTATTTCAGTGCAAAATTCATAAAATTCATATTTTATGAAAAACATTCATGCCATCATATAAAGCTTATTTGTGCTTAAACATGAATTAGAGAGATATTGAATGAGTTTTAATATTCATGATCAGAGCTTCTCAGATGGCTTAAAAACCTATTCAACTCAAATGAGAAAATAAGTACAGTTACAGAATCATTTCTGACATTCTCTCAGTGAGTTTATGTTATTATACAACTATGGTAAAATATGCAATGTCATGACTTCTCAGAGGGAGATTTAAGAAAACTATGAATCTCATGAAAAGCTCATTCTTTTTTAAGTTATTTAAAAGTTTAATTATTTTAAATAAAATATATTTAAAACACAGTAATTATATAAAGCATTCATATAGTGATTGGTCCAAAAAACGAAAAAAGTCTCATAATTTAATTTATGAGTTTTCTAATTTCTGGTAAACTATTTCAACATTAGATTTTCTTAAATAAAAGTGTTCCCTATTTCTGAATTACATAAGATGGAAACAGTCTAAGAAAATATTTTTTAACAATCACTGAATAGTTCTTCCTTAGCATTCTTTCAACCATCAATGAAAATTAATTTTGAATAATTAAATTAAATACCACAGAATTAGAAGATTGAGACCATATATCTATGAGAAAATTTAAAACATAAACATTCTTTCTAAACACTTAAAATCTGATATAGTTATGTCAACAAGAATGAAGAAGCCAACTACATTTTGTGGCATAGGAACAAAAGGAGTCCAGAGAAAAAGATCTGTATTTTGTGGTGGAAGCTAATTTAATCTGGGCCTCGAAAAATGATCAGATTTGGATAAGTGTTATGAGGCAAGACAATCATTTATATTGGGAAAACAATATGAAAACATGGCCATGATATGTATATTTGGTGAAAAAAGAAACAACTTGATACAACCAAAGGATTCATACTGAGAAATATTGAGAGACAATCAATGCTAATAGAAAAAATATGGCCAAAATAGAAAATTCCCTGGCTTTAAATCATAAGCAAGGGTAAACTAATCTGAAAGAATAAGCAATATATTGCCACTAAAACATCGAGATAGTACTAGAATGATAGTGGTTTTCTACCAATTAAATGAATGTTAATTTATTATGTAGAATATGTACACATATAATCGAAAAGTTTGGAATTTTTTCTGTTGCCTTAACGTCAAGGTACAAAATATATTATATGAAATAATTGTGGTAGAGATGACAAAATAATAATGTCATCACTTATTAAGTGCTTATAGAATTGTATTAACTTGTTTATTCCTAACAAAAATCCTTTTGAAAGATGAGAAAATGGCTCTCTACCCCCCACTTTTTTATCTGTACACTCCAGATATAAGAGATTAACAAGCAATTATCATGCCTTCTAAACTAGAGAAGAAATTCAGATATCCATTTTTAGTATTTTCTCTTCATAAATTGAGATTATTTGAAAACAGTTATTTTCTTACTCATTACTAGAAGGTCATCTTTATCTGAGAGACTTTTAACTGTGTTTATTTACTCAAATATACCTATTAGGTATGATATGACAGAGAACCAACCACCTGTCATCAATTAAAAATGTCAATAGTTTTGAGTAATGACTTTATTTACTTTTTTCTTTTTTTCTTTGGTAAAAAAAATGTGTAACTCATCTTAAAATTAAATAAAGCTTTTAAATTTTTTTTTACCATAGATAACCAGGAAAATTCTGTGAGGTGCAAAATATATCACCCATTACAAAATATTTTAAGATTTTAATACATTTCAAGGCCTTCTTCATGTAGGTTTACCTACATCAAAAATAACCTCTAACAAAAAAAAAAAAAACAAACCTATAACATCATGTGCTTCAACCAGCCTTAATGTTTTTACTACAAGAACTTGTTTATGAATAATGTGTTAAATTAGTGTATCTGATATCTTACCCTTGAATCTGTAAAAATATCAAAATCAAAGCAGCAACTACACCAATGGTTAACTTTAGATGGTTATTTGAGAAAATATCTTCCATGATATATACATATTCCCTTCAATAATTCACAAAAGATTAATGATTATTATGTTTCATAATTGAAATGTTTATACTTTTTGGGGTGCCTGGGTGACTCAGCAGGTTAAAGCCTCTGCCTTTAGCTCAGGTCATGGTCTCAGGGTCCTGGGATCGAGCCCCACATCGGGCTCTCTGCTTAGCAGGGAGCCTGCTTCCCCCCTCTCTGCCTACTTACAATCTCTCTCTCTGTCAAATACACAAATAAAATCTTAAAAAAAATGTTTATACTTTTCAACTACATATTTTTTTGTGTAAATATTTCTTCAAATATTCAACATCTCGTTTTCCACAGATATTTATTGAGCAATACATATAGGTCAATGGTAATCGTATTTTCTATGTATATTAAAAAAATTCTTTTTTAATCACTGAAGGAAAACCAAGTACTTCTTCAATAATATGTGGCTTTTTCTTTTTTTTAAATATTTTATTTATTTATTTGAGAGCAAGAAAGAGATCACAAGCAGGCAAAGAGAAAGGAGGAAGCAGGCTCCCTGCTGAGCAGAGAGCCTGATGCGGAGCTCGATCCCAAGACTCTGAGATCATGACCTGAGCTGAAGGCAGAGGCTTTAACCCGCTGATCCACCCAGGGGCCCCAGGAGAGTTGATTCTGAGTGTGAAGAAACTTTGACTCAGACCTGGATACTGAGTATAAAAGAAAAAGTGACCTAGAATTTTGTATATAAAGCTGTGCTATTGAAATGGTAAAGAAAATTTTTTATGTGTATGCATACACATAAAACACATCCCATAGTGTTTGGGAAGCTGTTATTTCTCAAAAATCTATCATACCTTTAACGGATCATAAAATTAAGTAAATACAGTATTTATATAGTATGTCTACTTTATTCTACTCTATTCTACTCTATTCAAAATATGAGAAAAAGGAAATTCTGGCGTAGAGAATTTTTGTTGAATTTTATATCCCTGTAATTTCAGATTGTTAATATAAATTAAGTAGTCAAGTGTTTTTCAAGTGCCACTCATTCCTTAGGAGCTATTTAAAACTCTGGTCATATCCATTTTCTGTTTGTGAGCTTTGTGCATAATGAAGGCAGTCCGTAAATAATAAATGAGAAATAATTACAGAATCATAAATTTGGCAGTAAGTGAGCCTTACTGAATCATACTGAAATAGTAGTGTTTTTACATAAAAAGGGGGAATAAAAGAAGGGAAAGATAATTCTAGAAAAGGCAAAAGAGGAGAAATATTTTCTTGTTTTAGCTTTTTTTTTTTTTCCTTATGAAAAACTCTTCGGGCATCTAGTTGGCTCAGTTAGTGGAGCATGCAACTCTGGATCCTAGGGTTGTAGGTTTGAGCCCTGCGTTGGATGTAGAGATTACTTAAAAATAAAATCTTTAAAAAGAAAGATAAAATTCCTCTACTAGCATATTTTAAAATCCTTCTTCACAACTTTAAAATAAATGGATAATTCAGTATTGAATGAGCAGAGCATCTGCTCTGTATTAAGTGATACTTAGTATCCACTGAGATGATGCAAAATGAGAATGGAAAACCACCAGATGAGAACTTAGGTCTGAAATGGGACTTACAGATATGTTTTATCTAATCATTTGTAAAAATAACTTACAAGCATAAAAGGGTGAAGAATTTTCCACACGTTTCTTTTATTTTGATAACAGGAATTGAGATTCTGGAATACATACCGAGAACAGTGGTGTGAAAGCATGACCATACTATTTATAACTGTTGTGTGGAGCACCAGGGTTTACCTCAGGAAAGAGGCCGGGACTTACACAGTATATGTATGTATATTACGTGAGGTACCGAAAGTAGTCAAATCCTTAGAGCCAGAAGGTAGAGCGGTGGTTGCCAGAGATGAGGAGCAGGGGGAATGGAGAGTTATTGTTGAATAGGTACAGTTTCAGTTTGGGGAGATAAAGAAAGTTCTGGAGATGTAAGGTGGTGATGATTGCACAACAGTATAAACATACTTAATGTCATTGAAGTGTACCTTTGCCAATTATTAAAATGGTAACTTTTAGTATATATGCTTTATTATATTAAAAAAATTAAGATAGGGTATATGTGTTTCTGAGGGCATACAAAATCTTTCTAAGACATGCATTGTACCAGATTTATTTAAGGGAATACCATTTTTGGTCTTCAACCTCTATATATTCTCTTTTCCTAGAACTGATCTACATTGGAACCTTCTTATGAATAGACTAGTCTCTTACTACCCACACCACCACTGTCACTCTGTTCCCACATTAGAGAGAAGACATCTATCTGTCAGCCACCTTGAATATTGTTATGGTGCAAAATCCAAAGGGCACCAAATCAAAATAAAATTCAAAATAAGGTACAACAAGCCCTTAGTAGGGATTACAGTCTGTTCCTTCCTAAGATATTTCTTTCAAAACATATATGAAGTTTCAGTTATACCAGATTAAATTATTCTAGAGAGAGTATAATATAGTGCCTACAGTTCAAAATACTGTATGCATATTTAAAATTTTGCTAAGGCCTCCACCTTGTGCCATTTTCTATCCTATCTCACTTTATCTTTATATGAGTTATCACTGACAAAAGTAATTTTTTACTCCTTCTATTTGCTCATTGCTTTATTTCTGGCACCTGTTTTATAGTAGTTGCACAGAACATATGTGTTTAATGAATGAATAAGGGTAAAAACGGAAGGAAGGAAAGGAAAGGCAGAGAGTGAAATAAAAATTTAAAAAGAGAAAGAGGAAGAAAAGAAGAAAATGGATTTACTTTCCCTTAACATATAAACACTGAAAGACATGAAAACATCTTAGAGCTTCAGTTTGGTGTTGCATCATTTCTAGAAGTTCTGAGGTTCACTTTTACTTTTATCCAGCTGTACAAGAGTACAGTTGTGTTGCAGAATTCAAAATCATGCTGCAGTATTTCATATCTGAAATCTCCAGCTTGCCTTTCCCTTCCTCATCCTTTTTCTTCACTAGAAAGTCTGTCCCCACTAAAACCTTAAATCCTGAAGTCCTGTGTGCATCGTTCCTCCTGGAACCATTCAAAACCTCCAAGAATCTTACTGATTACTCTGGTTCTCCACGGTCATAACCTCCTCACTCCTTTGAAGCACATATATGCGGTAGCTTTTCAACTGTTACTGCATTCCATGCTGTTCTTAGTGATTTGTTTGCTGACTGTTTCATGTAAGTTGTTCTTAATTCCTGAAATATTTTGAGAGAAAGGGGCAGAGACCTAGCTTTCCATTTCTCACAGGTGGGGCATGTCACAGAATAAGCTAAAGACATGATCTGTTTTATTCCTGCATTCAAGGGAACTTAACTCCAAAACTTCCGCCCCAACATCCAGCGTTTTCAGTCTCATCCTCTCCACCAAATATTATCTTTGGGCCTCAATCCCATATTACTCAACGCCATTCATCAATCTGTCCCTGTATCTCTCTCAGCTGGTGTTCCTATGGTCGCAGCAGTATGATTTATGTTTGACTTATCCGGAATCTGTATCTAGTGCCTACACTGTGTCTTCTCTTTTCTACTAATACACCTTGTGTATAGGATGAAACAATATATCCCTTAGTTCAACAACTTTATTCATGATTATTATGTTTATGTCTGGTCCTATTCTTCAATACATATTTATTGATTACCCAGTATGTGCAAGGCGCCATATGCAGCATCTCATTCCCTGGTGTGCCTGCAGTTTGAGGATAATGGGTTATACAATATGGAATAGCTGTCTCTCAGTAAATATCATTGCCTGGAAGATAGAAAAGATCTCGGAACTGGCTACTACAAGGAAAGAAGCTGATACCTGAAAACCTTTCTGACGGAGAGGTGCCTTCTCCAAACCTCTAAATAAAGTGTTCATATAGTCCTGCTACCTCTTCAGTTCCAGGACTTCCTTTCTCTTGCAGTCTATACTGCAAGTTATATAAAACCAGAACAATTGCTAAAGGCAGATGTCATAGAGAGAATGGAGTTTATGGTAACAGGTGAATCTCTCATCCCACTTGTATGTACCTAGGAGACACACTGTCCAGGGTGCAGACAAGAAAGGGACACTAGCATCTCATTCCTCATTTGGATGTTCTCTGTCATTCTATGTAGTAGCTTATCTGCTCTTAATTGGTTTTCTTCTTAGTATGTAGACAATCCAAGGGGAAAAGTCAGCAACTACATGTAATTTAATTTCTTAATTGGACTAGATTGGTTTGTTTAAGTATCCAAAAGTGACCTGAAACCAGCAAGATTTTTTCATGATAGTATTACGAGGGAAAAAAAAAAAAAAGACTAGGCATAGCATAGTTGAACATAGTGGTTGGAAAGAAATTTTAAAAATGAATTTTAATTTTTGCATACTACAGAGTTGGAAATGTTCAATAAATCAGCTCACTTGAATAAATGAAGAAGTATGGGAATAAAATTCTATATAGGATATATTCCATCCAACATGAAGTAGTAGAAAGCTCATGGACTTCACAATCAGGGACTTTGAAAATTTGAATCATGACTCTTCCTGTCTTCTAGTTGTGTCAACGTGAGCAAGTTGCTTATCATTTCAGTTGTTTTTAATCCATAAAATATGCTTAAATTTATATTAGTTTAAGATTCTGTGAAATAATAGACATGTTCAGATCTCCACACATAGTAGCCTCTCAAACCTTTGTAGCTCCTTTCCTTATTCTTTTTCCTCACTCCCCAAGAATTAGCACCTGAAAGAGATTATATCTGCAACATAGAATAAGAAGTCATATGACAATCACATTTGATTACAAAAACAAATAGTGTAAGAACTCAAAATATAAAGGGCACCTGGATGGCTCAGTTGGTTAAGTGCCTGACTTCTCGGATTTTGGCTCAGGTCATGATCTGAGGTTGTGAGATGGAGCCCTGCACAGTGCGGAGACTGCTTAAGATTCTCTCTCTCCCCCTTTCCCCCTCCAAAAAAGAATTCAAAATATAAGCATATGACTTCTAGTGATGACCACTGTTATTCCTTTGGAATTTGCCGAACAGGTGGAATTTTGATAGGCCCAGATTTTGAAGAGAGAAAGAAGAGGTGGAGATTGGAAAGGAGAACAACTTTTATTTGAGCAAGTTGGTCATGTGGCTAGCAGTGGAAGATAAATAATTAGTTTAGCCATGAGATGGGTGGGGTCTCATGGAACTCTTGGAGTGGGATGTTACCATAAATGGTTCCAGTATAGCAGATGTCAATGATTACTAATCATTCGCATCAAACTTCACTTATGAGAAACAATAACTATATAAGCCATGTTACATCTTTTAAATTAATTGTGTCAACTGAATGTTGTCGAATTGTCAACTGAATGCTAGAAATGTTGATAGTTTTAAAGTTCCAGACGTTTTAAATTAAAGCCTGAATAACACAAAAGAACAGTACTTACCTCCTGACATTTGAAAAATCTGTTTTCTAAATCTTTTGTTCTTTCACTAAGCCAATCACCTTAACTTTAGTTCTATTTTCTTATGCTCAAAATGATAAGTAATGTTTTATGTGGCTGACAAGCCTATTCCTAAATAATTATTCAATTCAAGAAATATGAAAATTCTGCTGCATTTCAAATGAATTAATCAGGAATTAGTAAAATAACATGAAGAACTTGGAAGGGGAAAGCTAACAAAACATTCTTATTTACCCGTAGGTAACTTAACTTGACCTTTGCTTAAATACTTAGATTTGCACCTCGTCCTTCATTTTATTTGTCATTTCCTTTAAAGCAGCGGTTCTTAACACTAGATTCATATTGTAATAACCTGGACAGATTTTTTAATTTATCAGTCCTGAGGGCCCACCTGCAGAGATTCTGCTTTAATTGGCCTGGGCTGGAGGTTGCGTATCATTTGTTTCCAGAACTTTCCAGGTGATGCTAATATGGAGTTACCCTTGAGAGCAATCTCTGTAAGGCTTCCTTCAGCTCTTCCAGAAATGGTGAGTTACTCTGTTTTTTTGAGGGGGTTCTCATAGATCTATTCATAATTCTGATAGCAGTTGTCCTGCAGTATTGTAATATATCTATTTATGCATCAGTCCTCTGGATCTGGATCTGAGAATGTCTAAAAAGTAGAAGCTCCTTGTTGAGTACCCAGCATCTAACACTGTCTGCAGTGATTGGGACAGAGGTCACTAACTTTTTGTAGGTGGTTCAACTCTATGCAGTTATTTTAAAACATACCTCAGGAAAAGCAAAGAGGCAACTTGTAGCAGGGATCCTAAGGTAGGGTCCTTTTCCAAAGGTCTAGCCTCTGGGTGTGAGCAATTTGTCAAACTGTAAAATGCCCAGGCAGTGACTCAAAGTATGATTTCTCATCATGCTCATCAATGAATGAGCATCAAAAGATGTGCTGTGTAGATGCCCATATGAGGTCATCAATAAAGATTGGTGCAAATGTTAAGGGAATAATAGTATAGACAGTGGTTCTGGAGGAAGACAATTTTAGGTAGAAAAATACTTGATTACAATTCCTTCAGTACTTCTGCTTTTTAACTTATTCCAATTTGCCACACAGACACAAGAACATTAGCATCAAAGTTTATTTTCTTTATAAAAGTAAGGAGATTATGGGGCACTTGGATGACTCAGTCAGGTGTCTGACTCTTGATTTCAGCTCAGGTCATGGCTCCATGCTAAGAGGGAGTCTGCTAGAGATTCTCTCTCTCCCGCGTTCCCTTTGCCCACCCCCCTAACATGTGAGCACTCTCTCTCTAATACATAAATAAATCTTAAAAAAAAAAAAAGGTAAGGAAATTATATCACCAAATTAAATAGTGTCCTTTAAGGAAGTACTAACATGCATTTAGACACCTGGTTAGCTTTCTCTACTCAATTAAATGCTATTATTGGAAAGTTAATCTCATTTTAAGTCAGTTGATAAGCTTTAAACTCTTAATGATGCTAAGGATAAAGGCAAGCTAATTGCAGATTAACAGCATTTTAAAACAAATATAGAAGTAGTAAGTGGCTTGTGCACATTTTAGAAAATCCAGAAAATACATGTACTGGTCCCTCCAAATGAGAGAACAAAACTATTCCTTGCCTCTCATGGAAGAATGACCAAAACTCAGTGGTCCTTAGTCCAGTGGAAGAGGGCTATTGTTCAGAACAGACTAGAAAGGAGGGTTAGTTCTTCCCATGAGACTGAAGAAGAGGCACGTTGGTACCCCAACTCCACCACTTCATCATCTGAGAAATGTTTTGCCTTGCCTCTGGTACCTGCTTGGCAGTCTGTTTCTTACTGTTTAATCAGACCTGCTTAAATCTCAAGATACTAGGCCTTGCTGTATCTTAACACACTACGAGCTAGAAAAGGAGCATCAAAAGAAATCAATATTGCTATAAATATTTCTCTCATATCATTTCATATTTTATAAACATGTATTGCAAAAATGGAAGAACAAACGTGTAATCAATCCAATATACTATGCCTGCCTTATAGGTCCTAGGTGTGCAATGCTCTCTTTACTGAGAGGTAGAAGATAATTGAAACACAGTTCTCAAGAACTAATATCAGGAAATCTCAGAACAAGGGATGATCTGCAGGACTCCACAGGAAACTCCAAAATAACCCCAGAAAAATAAAAGTTTTAGAAAAGCAGAGACACCTGAATGGGCCCTAAAGCATGTATCTTTGAGATGGTGGCACACATTTGTTGAGCCCTGCAAATTTTGTGATGATAAGACAGGAGCCAAATAACCTGGATGCTCAGCTTCTATCTGTCCTTGAGATCAGAGGGCAAGACCTCTTCCAAAACAGAACTATGCTTTTATTTTATTTTTTTTTAAGATTTTATTTATTTGACTGAGAGAAACACAGCAAGAGAGTGAACACAAGCAGAGGGAATGGTAGCAGGAGAAGCAGGCTTCCTACCGAGCAAGGAGCCCGATACGGGGCTCCGTCCCAGGACCCTGGGATCATGACCTGAGCCGAAGGCAGGCAGGCACTTAATGACTGAGCCCCCCAGGTGCCCCAGAACTATGCTTTTGAATTCTAGGACTGAACAGTTTGCATTTCAGTCACCTGAGGTGCTTATTAACATGAAGATTCATGGACCTTGCCCACTGACTTAAGAGTTTCCAGCAGCAGAGCTCTGGAATCCGCATTTTAACAGCTCCCTGGGAAATTGTTCTGTATGTTAAACTTGAGAGCTTTTCTCCTAGTGTGGAGTGGCAGATAAGACTTTGGAACAGAAACTCAGAGTTCTAGATTGTAATACCAGTTCATCTAGCAGCTAGATATCCTACAAGGCCAGTTCTGTGTTGTATTTGTTTTTGTATTCCTGTTATTGCTTGCAAAAAAGGATCCAGTAATGTTTGTTGAGCCTAAGTTAATCAAAATTGGTTAAATCATTTAATGTTCAGATTTCAGTTTCTTCATCTATAATTTGACTATTCTGGACTAGATGATTTTAACACATCTTTGAGCTGTAACAGTCCATGATTCTAGGTCTTTCTGTAGAGAAGGGAGAGTAGATTCAGCTTCAAATCAAACAGTTACTTCTTGTTTCTGACACCATGTCTTAATCTGTTTGGGCTGCTATAACAAAATATCAAAGACCACATGGCTTATAAACAATACACGTTTCTTTATAGAGATTGAGCATCCAAGATCAGAGTGCCAGCTTGGTCAGGTTCTGGTGAAGGCCTCTTCCACATTATGGATTGCTCACTTCTTGCTGTGTCTTCACATGGTGGGAGGGGCAAAGGAGCTCTCTGATCTCTCTTTTACAAGGGCACTAAGCTCATTCATGAGGGTTCTCATCTATCTGGCCTTATGACCTAATCGCCTCCTAATGGCTCCATCTCCTAATACCAACATCTTAAGGGTTTGGTTTCAACATAGGACTTCAGAGGGACACAAACATTCACTACGTAGCAACTTTGAGACCCTCGAACCTTTCCTTCCCCTGATATGTATTCTCTGAAGTATGGGGACCTTAGGGGCTTTGTATTGGACTCACGGCTGAAAAATCTAAAGAGTAAGAGAATATGACCAGTTGGCTGGCTTAAAGAACAGCATGTAGACAATCATTGTATTGGAGCTCACCTACATGACTTACAGTGAGAGAAAGAATGCCTGAGGGCTTCTATGGAGATTGGGTCAGCTCCTATCTGAACAGTTCGGTAGTTAGTAGAAGGAGAAAAGTTGGAGATGGATAGGGATTCCCTACAAGAAAGATAAATCGCTTTAAACCCTTGCCAAGCAAGCCAGGAAGCACAAAGTTAAGTCACCAGGATAGTACACAGCAAGTAAGACTTACCTGGCCCTTCCCACCACTTCCAGCTGGGGAGACCCCAGGTGTAGGCTAGTGATGGGAGACAGCAGAACACCCATACCATACCTCCCTTCCCATTCCAGGCACCTGCCTAAAGAGTCCCCAGCCAGAGGAGGGAGCAGGTTTACCTCTGCAGGGAGTCGGAAATTTTAAGTATTACACCAAAAGAGATGTTTTAGTTACTTAAGTTAGATTGTTTTAGGGATTAAAGAGACTAAAGGATTTACCCTGGATTTCAAATAAGTTGAAAGGAGAAAAAAAAGCAGCCTTACAGAGAAGGTTTGAATAAGTAATAAAAGAAAACTGTAATATTGGGTTTTTTAAAAAATATATATGTGTGTGTGTGTATATATATATATATATAATTGTTCCAAATTCTTGTGTTTTGTTCTAATAATGAACCTACAAATATATATTGAATATTAGTATGTGAAGAGAATTCTTCATGGTCTTTGGGTGATAAAATGTGTGTATGACATTGCCCCCAAACTTAGTGAAAATCTACTTTATATCTGGAGGATAATATGTCAGTAATTATATTTCAAGATATAATAACGTGAATATAATTCATATAAAGCTAAGTTATGAATCTTAACTGGAAATATTTGGCAAGTTTTCATACAGCAAAGGCATTATCAAGGTTTTTTGGAGAATGGTAGTTTTTTTCCTCTAAACTGAAGCAAAAAATAACAGCTCAATGGAAATGGCAGACTAGTAAAAAAACAGGGTATTTAGAAAAAGAGAATTGGATAGTATGGAATTAGAGTGTGGTGGATAGAAGAATGTAAAAAATGGGATCTTAGGATGGTATTTGTGAGTAAGAACATAAAGGTTTTTAAATTAAAAAGGCTCGTACTGAACCTGTTGCAAGCAAAATGTCACTTTTGAGGTCAAAGTAAGGGAAGAGATGATTTTATGAAGTTGTAAATATTTGAATTTCACAAAAATGTGGAATATGCCTTTTTAAACAAAATATGTACAGTATTTATAGAGTCTAAACTAGTCACTGAATTCTAGAAAATATTAGAATTCAAGCGTCCCTGTGTTTACATTAAACGAATGCCAATGAAATGCTGGTCCCTTTTGGAAAGAGTGCTATAAATGAAAGGGAAATATTAATTATCTTTGGAACCAAATTGTTGGCCATCTGTCTAAGGAAAATTGTGAGTCTGAAAGCTATTTCAAGAAAATACTTCATGAAACTGGAGATTTAGAGAGCCAAAAAATAGCGTTTTTGGGGTGATGGTAGTGTATGCTATCAGGAGAGACTAATGTTGACCTTAAAAAACAAAAGAGCCAGCTATTCTAATAGCAAACTTAGTTCATTCAGGCAGAGCAGAGGAATTGCAATTTGGGGCAAGCAAATATGGTGAACCATAGGCAAGTCTGAAGAAGAGGAGAGATGCTTCTTTTTATAGGGAAGAGACTTTTTCACTGAGTTCTCATTGGCGGGACTGTTGCTGGGTAAGAAGAAAGTCTTCCTTCTTCCTGCTGGGATAAACAAAGTAAGCTTCTTCCTGTTGGGGAACATGAGGTATGCTTCTTATCATGGGCAGTACTTGTACAAGTGCTCTCCCTTCAGAGGTTCTTAGCTCCATTTTAAGTAAGGTTTCCTTGATTTATTTTAACACTAAATAGGTTCAAAATTTTTAGTCTGGAAATTTAAAAAGTAAAAAAAAATTTTTAATTTAAAGAAGTAAATGATAGCAAAACCCATTATGAGTGAACCTTTGTGTAGCATTTCTCACTTATATATGAATGAATGCTAGTTAAAACGAACATTGAAATGGAAACAAGTTGAAAATTTTGCGAAATGTCATGCAGATGGTTATGAACTCCTATGTTTAGTACCATATTATATAGATGTAAAATAGGGAGTTTTTTGGGAAATAATTTACTAGCAGAGAAGTAGCAAAGCACACCCAATTTTCTGAGCTTTTCATACCTCTTCATACCTCTTCCCTATACAGGGCAGAGGTGGGTTGCATGCAGGGTGACTATAGTCCCAGTAGAGGGCGCACTGGCCTATAAGGAGTCATAGGTGCCGCGGAGAAGAGAATGAAGTGGTCGGTCTCTCAGAAAGGAAGAGCTCCAGAGCACACAGAGAAGGTGGTTTCAAACAGAGTGTACTTTGAAACTGGACAGCTTTGGATTTTATCTTCAGTTTGCTATCCTGGACAAATTGCTTCACCTTCCTCAAGTTCATTTTTCTCATCTGTACAGTAGGTTTGCGTAAGATCTGACATACGTGCTGTTAAAGTAGAATACAATGTCTATAAAATGCATGGCACCAGTGAACACTCACTACGTGAAAGATTTTATTAATATGACACGTCCTTGAAATATATTTTCCTGGTTTATAAAAACTAGGGGATACTTCGTAAAACTTGAAGTAATACATCTAAAAAATATGAGACAATATTACACATAGGGTTGTAGTTCCTCAAAACTGAACAGGTTTACAGAGAAGAGGTTCATAGTGGACTCATAGCAAAATACAAAAGCAAAAAAAATTTCCAAACATGTCTCTCTGCTTAAAAATTGTTAAAAATCTTTTGGTCTTCTTGAGCAAAGCCTTTTTATAGCGTCATGTAACAGAGAAAATACCAGACCAGGTTGTCCTTTTGTATTTTTATAAATATTATCCAACACTTATCCAACACTTAATACCACTTGAATGAAAAAGTCAAAATCATGGCTCCTTTGGCTCCTTTCCCCACCTCCATTCTCAATAATCACTCTGGATGGATTTTGACATTTATCTTAATTGAAGTTTTAAAATGTAGTTTTAAAGACCCTACAGTGAATTATTCTTTTGAATATAAAAGCTTCCCTCTCATGAGGCAGATGCTAAAATGTATAGTGTTGAGGTTTCTGGTATGGTTTTGAAATTTGTTAAGATTTAAATAAATGTTTTCATTTCTGTA
This sequence comes from Procyon lotor, assembly GCA_028646535.1. Taxonomy (NCBI): domain Eukaryota; kingdom Metazoa; phylum Chordata; class Mammalia; order Carnivora; family Procyonidae; genus Procyon; species Procyon lotor. Next base: position 129,301,571 of record CM053605.1, read on the forward strand.
ACAGTAATGGCTTCCCATTGAAGGTATGAATGCACTTGGGGATTCCTGCTGCAGTTCATAAACTACTCAAGTGCCGTGGCCATCTTCTGAATTATGGTATTACAGTCATTTGATGATCATCTATACACTATAATCATAATCTTCCATTTCTAGGCTTTGAGTGCATAATTGAAATAATATGTTGGTGTTATATTAATAGAAAAACGAATCTATAAGTTATCTTCTCGCTGAGTTTAGAGAAAATTTATTAGTATATGTCTCACTAAACTGATGGAATTCATAAATACAGCTTACATAAATATCAGTTTTAAAGCTATGAATTTTTTTAGTACAGCTTCCCCAACTCATTTTTATCATCCGATTTTGAGGAAATGTCTTTTTTTCAAGGATTAAATAACTGAGCTGTGAAATTAGTTGTTGTTGACTATATATATCAGATGAGAGTAGAATAGGAGGGGAGGCAAGTGAAAGTAACTCTTCCTTGAGACTTCAGTGAGCCAAGTTCTTGGGAAATGCTAACTGAGAAACGATAAATTAAAATGAGTTGAAGGAAGTACCTTTTATGCAACTCATAATTAACCCTTGGAACCCTGCCATAATATATTATGAAGGCAAATAACTTAGCAAGATTCAACAAGAAATTAGATACTATATCTGAATCAGAATGTCACTTGCAGTTAATCTGCCTCTAGTAAAAATTATAGAGGTTATCAATTGTTAACTTTAAACAGAGCAAAGAGCAATTTTATTTAAGTAAAAAAAAATTATTTCATTCAGAAATAGCAGAGTAATTGCAGGTCTGGACAAGCAAGCTATGTTGCACCATAGACAAATGTGAAGAGACAAAGGGAAGGTCAACTTTAATTAGGTTTTAGGAGGAAATTGGAGAAAGTTGTCTTAAACAAAAATTTATTGGAGAAGAACAAGAGTTCTAGGTTGTGGCTAATATTCACTGGTTGAGGGATCTTCCTTTTCTTAAAAGCAGGAGATAAAATTCCTGTGTCCTCCCTTGTTGGGTTACTTCTTTTCCTTCTTCCGGCTGGTTATGCAATCTGCAGAGAGGGGAACCTGCGTCAGAGCGCCCTCTTCAGGACTTCCTGAATTTTTTAAATTAACATACAATGTATTATTTGCCCCAGGGGTACATGTCTGTGAATCACCAGGCTTACACATTTCACAGCACTCATCATAGCACATATCCTCCCCAATGTCCATAACCCAGCCACCCTCTCCTACCCTCCTGTCCCCAGCCTCCCTCAGTTTGTTTCATGAGTTTAGGAGTCTCTTATGGTTTGTCTTCTTCCTGATCCCATCTTGTTTCCTGACTTTGTTTTAAATGAACTGCCTATACTTTCACAAAATGATTACTATGCTTATATTTTAAATTATCACAAACTAGAGCCAGAAGAATAACATTGTTTGTGATATAGCACCAGAAGCTAAGTGTTTTGGAGGTTAGATATATCATGCTACCACCAAGATTTTAGTTGTTACAAATTTTCTTCTTCTAAAGTATATGGTAGTGCTATAAAAACCAAACCAAACCAAACCAAAACAAAAACAACCAATCAAACAAACAAAAAATCCCCCCCCACAAAAAACCACAAAAACAAAATCAAAAACTCCGATTAAGTATTACATATTTTTTTCTTTCCATATCAAAACATCAAATTATTCCCAGCCTCACTCATATTTTGAATTACAGTGGCCATATTTTCACCATACCCCTCAATGCTGGATAGTGAAGACAATGAATAGCAGGAATTGAAAGATGCTCTGAATTGTTGTCGGTGTTGAATTGGATGTTCATCCTATTATCATCTTAGACGTTGAATTAGGCAGTGGACAGGAATCTTTTTAATTTAGCAGAGTAGGTCTGTTAGGGTGGATGTTCACATGCTTTTCCTTCTCAGGAGAGTAAACTGCTGGGGGAAAATAAGGTGTTGCAGAACCTCCACAGAATAAAATAGATCATGATTTGTTAAGGACTAAATCAGAATTTACAAAAATTTAAAATTAGACATTCCTTTGGGATGGAAGTCTGAAGAAAATCTGAGCATTTTCTGTTATTCAAAGTCAAAAAAGAAAGTGTACTCACTGCTATCTTGAGTCTGTCCTAGTGATATTGGCTCTTATTTTCAGTATTTTTATATTCATTTCAGAATGTGACTCGCCATGTGATTTTACTTATGACAAGAAAGAGAAGGCAATGGAGTAGGAAAAATCAAAACACAGCACAGAAATGCCAAAGTAAGAAATTGTCAGTCTGTGTCATTTAAATACCATGTCCCCAGTTTGGAATCCATTCCACCTGTATCTGCTTGGCCATTTTGTTCCTGTTAGTCAGGAAAAATGTCATATTTAGAGTTATTATTAGGCTCATCCCTATTTATCCTCCTGAAGGGAATGAACTATGAAAAATGAACTATTTTTTGTCAGCATAAGTTGGATATCAAGATATGAACAAATATCAACAGCATTTTTTTAAAAATTAGTATTGTTTTTAAACAATACTGCTTGTTTTGTTACGTGTGTCCAAAGACTTCTGCTCATAAAATATAACAAAAGTTGGTGGGCACCTGGGTGGCTCAGTCGGTTAAGCATCTGCCTTCAGCTCAGGTCATGATCTCATGGTCCTGGGATCAAGCCCTGCATTGGGCTCATTGCTCAGCAGGGAGACTGCTTCTCCCTCTCACACTCCCCCTCCTTGTGTTCCCTCTCTCACTTTCTCTCTCTCTGTCAGATAAATAAAAACAAAATCTTTAAAAGACTGGTGTAAAAAAAAAAAAAAGACTGGTGTGAGTAAGCTGAGGCAAAGTAAATGTTCCTTTCATCAAGCCATAAATTGATAATAGTAATAACTTTAAATATTTTACAGTATAACCCTCCAAGTGTTTTTACTTTGCTGGAATAACACAAATCATCTCAATTGTTAATCTTCAGAAAGACAGTACAGTTGCAATATTCTGTTTTATAATGTCCTAAATATGAACAGATCAGTCTGGTCCCATGTTTAATTTGCAGAGTTATTAATATAACTACTTTGTGTATTTAAAAAATTTTTTTAATTTTTTAAAATAAACTTTTAAAATTTATTTAAAAGTTTAGTTTCTCATCTGTTCCAGTGATCACAGTTGTGAAATCTACTTTCTGGCTGCATAGCTCATTATTAAACTATAATTTTAGTTACCTTATTTTCATGAAAAACTGCAACCGCACTGATATATTATGAATATATTAATGCATATGTAATGTAAAGGTATTGATGCTGAAACTCTCAACAGCCACATTTTTCTTCATTAAAAATTTTCAATTTAGGAACCACCTGCCATTTTTCTCCCTAGGTAGGAGAGCAGTTATTGGCAATTTGGGGGTGTACAAATGCTTCATTTTAGTATTACAGAAAAGCAATACTTACTAAACCTGAGGCGGGGTGGTTTCAGAATTTTCATGTGGACTTAGCAAGTTTACTATTAACTACATTTTATTTCTTTATCCCTATTTGGAAATTATGATGTAAGCAGTTTTGTTTGTTCTGATTAGAGAAGAAAAGGACAGGACAGCTGTAGTGTAAGTGCCTGACAGTTTTGGTGTTTTTGTTTTGTTTTGTTTTAATTGTACTGCAAGTACCTGACTTGGGTTTTTGATTGCAGAGGCAGACACTTCAAAAACTGGTATCTTGAATCAACACATTGCCAGCCAAGGACTAGGGAAGAACCAGGTGGGTCCACCCCAGAGGTCTTTTTTTTAGAGATATCTGGTTGACTTAATAACTGACTTTTTGACCTGTTTTTCTTTTCCTTCTTGCTTTAATTCCCACTCGTATGTGTTAATTTCACCAATAAAAGTAAACTTGAGAAAGCCTACCCTCCACCCCATCCCAATCAAAGCCAGCACACTCTTTACCGGTGACCTCACTGTACGGCTCCAGGCATGCTATGTTCCCTCCAGGATATAATGAGTGATAAACTTTGTCTTTCGAAGTTAGCTGATGTAAGGAACTTTATTGTTTGGGGCATCTTGCAATCATACTAAGAGTCATGAGGGCTGGTCCAGCCACAACGTTGGTTTTGATAGGAGACAAGTGTGCAAGGAGCTTGCCCGGCTCAGGTGAGTGCCCCCAAGCATTTCTAGCCGACAACATCTCTCTCAGTAGGCTGAGACCAGCACAAAACAGCAGCACACCTCTTTAAATCAATTGGGTTCAAATTTGTGAGTCTTGCTTATAGGACATTCCAGATAGAGAAACAGAGCAGAAGGACAGGGAGTGAAAAAAAGTCTATTATGGGTGAGTAATGTTGCCAGATGCTTTACACTCACATATATTTGTACAGTTAAGGCTCATGCAAACTCTACTGAAACTTTGCCTCATTTACATTATCTGGAAAATTAAGATATTGAAATGCATC
>CM053605.1:129306479-129344929 GCA_028646535.1 Procyon lotor
TCTGACATATTACTAATGTTTGTATTGATTAGGTCCCTAGCCATCGGTACTGCCTCTTGTTCTTTTGTGGTGAGTTTTTCCACCTTGTCATTTTATCCAGATAAGAAAAGATGAGTGAGAGAACAAATACTAAAATGGTAGCAATTATTCCAGAAAAATATACACTAACCAAATCAGAAGTGACTCAAAACTGAGAAGAAAGGGGAGAAGAAAGGCAGAGAAAGAAAAAGAGGGAAAAAAATGTGTGTGTGTGTGTATATATATTTTTTATACTGGTGAATAGAACAGAGCCACACACTTGATTTTGGGTGTATTTTGGTCTGTTAGAAGAAACTACCTCCCAAAATTTTAAGGAAAGAAAGACGTGTATATACAAAAATAGTGGTACACACTATTAAGTAATGGAATAGGACTATAAAGATGAAAATTAAAATTAAAATTAAAAAGATTCTAAAAAAGGAATTGATTAGATAAGAAGTTGGTTGGAAAAAAATAAAATAAAGAGGGAAGAATGTGATCAGACTGGAGACTAGAACCAGTCCCTGTTCTAGATTTAAGGCATATTTTGATCTATTAGAAGAAATTGTATCCCAAAATTTTCAAGAAAAAAAAAACCTATATGTATACAAAAAATAAGGTTAAATACAGTGAAGGGATAAAATATGACTATAACAATGAAAAAAGATTTTTTAAAAGTTATTGATAAGATAAAATAGTTTAAAAACATTAAAATAGGAAAGAGGAAAAATTTTTAAAAATAGAATAAGAAAAAATAAATAAAATTTAAAAAATTTAACTTTGAAAGACTAAAGGATCTTGGGAAAAAAGCTGTGAATTCTATGCTTTGCTTTCCCCTAGCTCTTGAGTTCTGCAGTTCTCATTGATCAGTTAAATTGGTCTTGGCTGGATATTTTTGCTGATCTTCTGGGGAGGGGCCTGTTGCAGTTATTCTCAAATGTCTTTGCCCAAGGCAGAATTGTACCCCCCTTGCCAGGGGCTGGGCCAAACAACCTGCTTGGGTTCACTCTTGGGAACCATTGTTCCCTGAACACTTTCCATACAGCTTTGGAGGAGGAGAATGAAGATGACAGCCTCTCAATCTCTGGCCCGTAGGAGCCAAGAGCTAAGGACTACACTCCTTGGTGCACCCTCAGAGAAAAGCAGTCAATCCCTCCCACCTCCCTGGTCTCCAGCCATACTCTGAGCTCACCTGGCCTATAACGGAGGTTTCTATCTCTGGGGCACGACCCCCTTTGGAGTCTCCAAACCCAGCAGATTCCTGCAGTGCACTCCCATGCCAGTCCTCCTGGAGGAAGAAGGTGAACCTCCCCAGATCTGCTGCTTGTCAGGTCCCTGCCTAAAGAGCAGTGACCATACAGTGCCATGGATCACAGTTTAAGGTAATCCCGAGCTGATAGCCCACTGTTCGGCTCTGTCTCTGTAGCCGGCTTCCCCACTCTGATACCTGGGTGGTCTGCCATGCTCAGACACCCCCTGGTCTTTTTGTGACCCTGTGGGTCTTGAAACCGTACTTTCCAGTGAGGACTCCATCCCCCGCTTAGCCTCTGGAGCTAACTTAGTGGACAGACTTCTTAGTCTGCTAAGTGGAACAGACTTTCCTTAGTGGAGCAGACTTCTAAAAGTTCTGATTTTTGTGCTTGGTGGCTCTCCCACTTGCCAGGAGCTGGCCCCTCCACCTGCAGTCTATCTTCCCAAATGTTGCCTCGATTCACTTCTCCACATGTCCTACCTTCGAGAAAGTAGTCGATTCTCTGTTCCTAAAATTGCAGCTCTTCTCTTCTCTTCCTGTTGAGTTTGTAGCTATTCAGAATGGTTTGATACCTATCTAGCTGAACTCCTGGAACCTCACATTACCTAGGTCTCTTACTCTTCTTAGTCCTAGATTTTTATCAAAATTAGTTACTATTCTTTACATTTGTAAGTGTTGATATATATCATTGTGTAATCTGGAAGATTTCAAAATGGAGCCAGCAAATAAGGCAGTCTCTTTTTACTTTTATTTTATTATTATTTTTTAAAGGTTTTATTTATTTATTTGACAGAGAGAGAGGGATCACAAGTAGTCAGAGAGGTAGGCAGAGAGAGAGAGGGAAGCAGGCTCCCCACTGAGCAGAGAGCCCCTCCATCCCAGGATCCTGAGATCATGACCTGAGCCGAAGGCAGAGGCTTTAACCCACTGAGCCACCCAGATCCCCCAAGGCAGTTCCTTTTTAAAATAGGGGTTTTGAGGCCATAAGGGATGAGGAATTTATGGACATTCTCACAGGAGGAAGGAACCTTGAACTTTTTAAAAAACATTTCAGCCAACTACAAGCCCCCAGCCTGGACTTGCCATCCCCATTCTTGGCAGCCAGTGTGATTTCACAAGTTTCAGTACCTCATTTACATATCAACTCAACCAATCCCAATTAACCTAGTTTCTTTTTTTTTTTTAATTTTATTTTTATTTATTTGTCAGAGAGAGAGAGAGCACAAGCATGCAGAGAGGCAGAGGCAGAGAGAGAAGCAGGCTCCCTGCCAAGCAAGGAGCCCAGTGTGGGACTCGATCCCAGGACCCTGGGATCATGACCTGAACTGAAGGCAGTGACCCAACCAACTGAGCCACCCACGCGTCCCACAGTTAGCCTAGTTTCTATCCCTGTTTTGCATAGAGGACCTCAGTGAGAACCACACTTGTAGCCTTTGGCCTATATAACTCTTCTCTCTTTATCTTTCTGGGGATACAATTCAGGTTTCTGCTTGAATCTGTGTCTTCCAAATTGCAATTCTTAATTGCGTGATTAAATGTTGTTTTCTTAAATCTTCACTGAGTTCTTTGTCAACATCAAATATATCATTTCTCTAATCCCATACCTAAAATCATAATAATTATCAGAGCTAGAATTCAGTTCAGAGCTTCCACTTTTTTTTCTCTTTTCTCTCTTTATTTTGAAATATGGGTACCATAAAACATAAAATCTGAAATAGAAAAAATTTTTAAATATATAACACCTGAAATTAAAAAAATATATATGTGAAGACTGGTACAACTAGTCAGTATTAAGTGAATGTCATTAAAAAACAAAATTCAACCAAGTAAATTTGAAGATCTAATTGGCTTTAGTGAATGATTTCTGAATTGGGCAGCATCCCATCTAGCAAGTAGAAGGGTCCTCCGAGGTGCTGAACAACACGGAAGGTTTTTAAAGGCAGAGAAGAGGTAGAGAAAGGAATTTACTAGCAAGGAATGTATTGCTTCGGGCCAAGTCTTAACTCTCCTGAAGGGAACTGAAGGAGCAATCAGGGTTTATCTCCGAGTGTTAACTCGGAATTTCCACATTGGCTGTTTAATGGTTACATTCCTGGGGACTTTGAGTCTGTAGTTGGGTTAGCAATTAAATCTTGGTTTACTGCCATGGGGCCTTGATGTGAATGACTCCATTTTGGGCCTATGATTTTCTTTTTAACAGTGGTCACATGTTGTTTCATTTGTTTTGAATATTTTACCGGCGTCTTATAATTCTTTGGACACAGTTGCTCAAGCCTCCTTTATACTCCATCTCTCTCTGCAGACACTCCATTCCGTTCTCTCTTTTGCATCTTAGAATAAATCATCACTTTGCAGCTTGTAAGTATCTCTCCCAGTCATGTTTTTAAAAATTCACCATGTGTAGGTATTCAAAAATAATGTAATGATGCTGTTTTGTGCGTTTTAAAATTTTATATAAATGGTATTATGCCATGTGTATCTTTCTGCAAATTGCTTTTGCCTTCAGTATTTCTGAAATTTATTTATGGTGAATTATAAAGATACAGTTGGTTTATTTTAACCATAACATAACCTATGTGACTATATCCATTCCCCTTAAATTGTTTCCATTTTTCTCTATTACAAAAAAAAAAAATGCAGCAATGAACAGCTGTATTCCTATCTGATTGTGCAAAAGTGCAAGAGTTCCCCAAGAGCTTATATTTAGAAATAGAATTGCTGGCTAATAGGGTACATACCTCTCCTAGTCTATTAGTTGTTATGAATGCTATAACGAATTGTCATAGACTGAGTGGCTTAAAACAACACATATTTATTATCTTATAATTCTATAGACTCTAAGTCTCACAGTCTCACTGAGCTCAAATCAGTGTTTGATCAAGGCTGCATTTCTTGCTGGAGCTATGGGAGAATCTGTTTCCTTTCTTTTTCTTGGTTTTAGACGCTATCCCTATGCTTTGGCTCGTGACTCTTTACTGTATCTTCAAAGCCAGAGATGAAGAGTTGAAGCCTTCTCACATTTTATTTCATATTTATTTACATGACCTCTTCCATAGTCACATCTCCGTCTAACCCCAGCTGGGAAAGGTCCGTATTTAAGGACTTACACTATTACATTGGGTCCAGTTAGGTAATCCAGAATAATCTCCCTGTTCTAAGGTCAGCTGATCAGTAACCTTAATTCAGTCGGCCACCTTAATCCCCTTTTGCATGTAACCTAACATATTTACAGGTTACTAAGTTTAGGACACTGACATTTTTGAGGTCATTTTTCTGCCCATCACATCAACATTATGCAGTATTGTCTAATAGCTCTCTAAATATTTGTACCTGCTATGTTCCCACCGAGAGTGGCCAAGTGTTCCCTTTTCTCCATTTCTGGTCAATGTTGAATGTTATTGGAAGTTCACATTTTTCGTGATCTGAAGTCTCTCATTGTTGGTTTAATTTTTATTTTATCAATGAATAGTGAAATTAAACTTTTTATGATATGTTCATTGATTACTTTGGCCTCCCTTTTTGAGAACTGTTCCGCTATCTACTATTCTTTTTTTACTAGCTGCATTGCCTTTTGTTTTCATATTAATTTGAGGGTTACTTATGCTATCTATTAATTCTCGGTAGGTTGGTTGGCTTCTCCCAGACTGTCAATTTATTAAAAAATGCATTTACCTGATTTTTGAGTAATAATTAAAATTTCACTGCAACAAAATTTATTGATCTTTTACAGTTTGTATATTTTAGCTTTTATTTAAGAAAATAAATTTATTTTAGCTTCATTTTGCTTTTATTTAGCTTTATTTTAGCTTTTATTTAGCTTTATTTAAGGAACCATTCCTAACCAGAGGTTAGAGATATCGCCCCATATTTCTTTTATATTTAAAATTTTTTTTTCCTTGGCGCATTTAAGTCTTTAATCCACCTAGAGTTTTCTGTGCTGTGAGGCAAAGATCCAATTTTATTTTGTATTCCATATGGATAGCAATTATTTCAATCCCATATACTGAATTTTCAGTCCTTTCCCCATGCCTTCCCTCCTTTTGAAAGCCTGTCTTACTGATTTCTACTTAAGATATAATTCTTGGTCTTTAACCCCTTACCTGCAGCTTCTACTGCAAAACCTACCCTTACCAAGTTTTAATGAATGCTGATCAGCTGTATGTTAACCTGGGTTTTGAGGACATGAGCGTACTAGTTTTCCTACAGTAAAAAATGACCTCTAATTTTCAGTTTTATTTTGTTTTCAACACGAGCTTATCATTTAGGTCACATGTTGACTGTGTGTCAGTTGCTCCTCTGCTGCTGCCCCACATGTCTTTCCATTTTTGAATCTAGGCTAAAGAAGGAGATGCTCCTCTCTGGGAAGTGCAGGGAAAAGAGAAAGAGAGCTGTTGGAATCATGCAGTGACTCTCAAAGTCTTTGCTTGGATGTGGACTGCATCATATCCACTCATTCCCATTTGTCAGAGTCACATGATGAAGCCCTGTGTTGATGGGTCACAGTTCACTCCTTCAGCAGAGGACACTGCAAGTCACAACACACAGACCGAAGGCTGTAGGGTCTTTCAGAGTGGGGGAGTGAATAATTGGAAAAATTAATCCATCTGCCAGCATGAGTATGATCTCATCACTTGTGTTTGTTAATTGTATATTTTAGACACTTGCATATTTGATATATTTTACATTAAAAATAGTAAATTAAGAATCTGTACATCACAGGTGAAAGACTCTTACTGAATGCTGTAACAGAAAGTGTGAAACAAAACTTGAAGTCATGCAGTTGACATTCAGAATATCCAGTGGAGATAATGGTGATGTGGTGACATAAAGTTTAAAGATTAAAGATAAAGAATATTTTCTAGAAATAATGTTTCACATACAGATGGAAGGAGTTCTCACAGTTCCAAGCAAGATGGACACGGGACAAAGTAAAGGAGGATTTTCATAAAAAGCAAGACTTGATTAAGCCCGTTATTCATGCAGTGTTAATGAAGCTTAGGGTTTTAAGTTAAAGATGTAACATGTTAGATTCATCCGTATATGATTCATTTACGGTCATATAGATCATACCAGTTCCATCTCCATTCTTCTTTTGATCTTTACTTGCTGTTTCAGGAATACTGAATTTTTTTCTTTCCTAAACAGCCATGCTCTTGCATTCCTGCCCAGGCTGTTCTCACCGTCTGGACTTCCCTTCGTCTTTTCTACGCTAACAATTTATCACCCCATCCTCCAAGCTTCATTGACCTTTATATGTACTTTTTTTTTATAGTACTTAGCACTCAATGTGTGCTATGCCTCTCTATTTTTATTCTCTATTTCACTGATATCTAGAGGAGCAGCTTACAGAGTGTATGATTCGTGGAGGAATTGGGTCCCTTACACTTTTTTTTAGTACTTTTCTCCAACTTTTCTGCTGAGATTTAACACATCATTCAATACAGCAGTTTTTAATGGTGGTCACACCATTCAGGTAATACAGAGAGGAAGAGAAATAATTTTAGGAAAGTTCCACTTCAAGAAGTGGCAAATTCTTTTTGCCAAATTCTAAAGTCAGAAATTTTTATTTTATTTTATTTATTTGTCAGAGAGAGAGAGAGAGCATAAGCAAGGGAAGTGGCAAACAGAGCAGGCAGAGGGAGAAGCAGGCTTCCTGCTGAGCAAGGAGCCCAGTGTGGGACCCAATCCCAGGACCTTGGGATCATGACTTGAGCTGAAGGCTGCTGCCCAACCGACTGAGCCACCCAGATGTTCCAGAAATTCCATCTTAAATGTTGGTGGTCTGAGTGCTTATTATAGTCTGAGTCTTCTCTGTCAAGAAAGCAATCAAAACCTTAATTAACTTAAAGGTACAAGAAGGAAAAGTAAGAGATACCCATTCATTTTAATCATTGCTCTGACAATAATTTATCATTACAATTACTTAAGCATAAGCAATACAACTGATCACCTGATTAATGGTAAAGACTTTACGGATGGTGGTGAAACCTATATACTTTAATTATAAGATAAACATTTAAGTAATATTTGCTTGTGGTTTTCCTAACGTTTGAACTCAGACCTTATTTTTACTATGATAAAAGATGAGTTACAGAAGTGTTTTCATGACCTACAAGTGAGTCAAATATTGTGTTACATATATTAGATACACAATGATAATTGACAAGGGATTTATAAATCCCAGTTGAACAGAGCGTTACACCAAGAGTGTTGATTCAGTGCATTTTAAGATTATAAAATACCAACCAGGTTATAGGATAAGGCAAGGGAGAGGCAGCAAAATTACAATTTTTTTTTTTTCTGGAGGTACCTAATTACCTAGCTAATTTATTTTAGTCATCTTCTTTAGAGTGTTCAGTATAGTATAATTTAATTGAATTTTATTTTGAAGGCTGCTTTCATATATTAGATAGCTAAATGAATATCTGATTTGAGGATTGGATAGCTAGACTACTATATATTTAGATATTTATATGTTTATTTTTGAGGAATTTAGGAAACATTAAGTATATTTATTTTTATAGTAATGAGTACTTGAAAATGAAATGCAAGTAATTGAGCCCAAGGAGGAGAAACAGACCAGAGGTAGTAAAGAGAATGAAAACATAAAGAAGCATCACAATGTACAAATATGTTGAATGAGGGGCTCCTGGGTAGCTCAGTCAGTTAAGCGACTGCCTGCAGCTCAGGTCATGATCTCACGGTCCTGGGATCAAGCCCTGGTTTGGGCTCCCTGCTCAGCGGAATGTTCTCTCTCTCTCTGTCAAATAAATAAATAAAAGCTTTAAAAAACAAAGAAGTTGGATGTATTATATCGTATAAACTTATAAGAAGTAGTAAGACTTTTGTCTTATATAAATTGTTCATAGTAGAACAATTCATAGTAGAATTCATAGACCTATTTGGTGGACTATTTTTTTTTTTTACTGTAGTTTACCTGTTTTTTTTTTTTTTCCATTTTCTTATATTGTACTAATCAATTTCTTTTTGGCTGCCCAATATCTAAACCCATTCCAATTTAGGTAAAATCTTGTATGAATCCTTTTGCAAGGTGGAGCCCTTGTTTCCCATGATAGCTGAATAGAGGCAGGCATTCTATTTCTTCAAATGATCCATACCTAGAAGATGAAAGTAATTGTTTGCAAAGGCTAACTTAGATTTTGTGGTATAAATTTCTATGACAAAAAAAAAAAACAAGAAGTTATTACATGGAACAGATTGCCACAATACTTAAGAGAATCAATTAGCAATCAATTCAGGATCCCTTTCTGCGAAGATCTGTGACTAGCATGAGATTTTACCTACTTTTCACATTAACAAGTTAGCCTGACATACTTTCATGGATGCTGGTAAAATACATAAGACTTCCGCATCAGAGGAAAAGGATAGTTTTTCACTAACAGGAACAAGACAGTTTATTGCTCACAGCTATAGCAATAACCAGAGTACTAGCACTTTTGCATGTTTCCTGAGTCCCATTTTCTGCAGGGCTATGTGAAGAGTGTTAGATGACACTTATATACTCAGTGAGATGCACGACAGGAAATGAGCACTGGGACTAAGAATCTTTCATGGGCAATAAGTATACCTGCCCTTTGCTCCAGAGGGAAGCACTCTCCAACTCTGTCTTCTAAGTTGATTCTCTATACAAACATCCTTGAATGAAGGGTAGTCAGAGCCTTGCTCACAAGACCTACAGTAATCTGATAGACCGACAAAGTTTTTTGTTAACTAACACTCATGGATCATAAGTTATTGTATATTATAAGATCTATTCCTCAGAATATTATGATCTGAAGATAGAACAGGAAAGAAAACTTTAATCTGGAATGGTTTTTATAATTTTGTATTAGTGCTACTATTAAGTAGAAAACACTTATCTTGCATAAAGAATTCAAATTTATTTATTTGGTTTTTTTTTAAGATTTTATCTATTTATTTGTCAGAGAGAGCATGAGTGGGAGAGAGAGAGAGCATGAGCAGGGGGAGCAGCAGGCAGAGGAAGAAGCAGGCTCCCTGCTGAGGGAGCAGGGGACTTGATGTGGGACTTGATCCCAGAGTTCTGGGATCTTGACCTGAGCTGAAGGCAGACGCTTAATTGACTGAGGCACCCAGGCATCCCAAGAATATTAAATTTAAGTCCTTTGTACAGATCTCTTACAAGGATGAAAAGTGGTAATTCTCTGAGTATACAGTTTTATAACACTCAACAAAGATGATCAGATATATATTTCATAATTGTTTTATGGCTATTAAAGCTAATGACAATGAAAGGGCAAATCTAACTTCCTTTCCAAGGACTAATCATTAACTGACATGCCTTGTGATTTAGTAAGAGTTTTGTTTTGTTTTTGCAGTCTGAAAACACTGATTCATGTTTAATGCTAGGTTTATAACAAACATACTTATTGAAAATGAATTTTTAAGATTTTTCCCCCATGTCTATAATGACATGATTTATGACATGATTATGGTATGTTCATTGTTTTATTTATTTTTTTAAGATTTCCTTGTTATTTATTTTACAGATAGAAAGAGGGAGAGTGGGGGCAGGGCTGGAGAGGGAGTGAGAGTACCAAGCAGACTCTGATGCAAGGGTTTGATCCCACAAGTCCAAGATCAGGACCTGAACCAAAACCAAGAGTTGGAAGCTCAACTGCCTGCGCCCTACTATATTCATTGTTTCAAATGCACACACACAATTATTTCTTCAGTTTCTTTTTTTTCCCCTTGATAATGCCATTTCTGTGGCATTTGCAACTGAATGCTATTTTTTTTTTCCATTTTCATCAATGATAGTGACAGTGGCATTAGTACCAGATACACAAGTGGCTCTGAGAATACATAATCTGACCTTTTTCTCTAATGTGATCAGCATGGGCTGCCACCCTTTCGACTCTGACATAACAGCTGTTTTGATAGCTGACTGCAATCAATTATTGCAACTGACGGATTCAGCAATGCTGAATTGCTTTGAGCTTTTCTCTCAGAGAGAATACTTCACTCTGGGAATTGATGGCTAATGTTTTTCTTACTCTATATGGCTTTTGAGGGAATCTGATGGAATTATGACTAAAACACAATGACAATGTACAAGCCTAATTTAAATAAACATATGTTTAAAACTATGCTGTGAACTAAAATTAAATTTAAGGAGCTGGTTTTAGACATTTAGAATGAATGTCTTAGATACCAAAGATAAAAAAGAAAATATAGGGACACCTGGTGGCTCAGTCATTGGGTATCTGCCTTTGGCTCAGGTCATGATCCCAGCATCCTGGGATGGAGTCCCACATTGGACTCCTTGCTTAGTGGGGAGCCTGCTTTTTCTTCTCCCACTCCCCCTGCTTGTGTTCCCTCTCTCGCTATCTCACTCTCTGTCAAATAAATAAATAAAATCTTTATTTAAAAAAATCTGGTATCATTTTATATGCTTGTTAGGCTCTAATATTAGTCTTATTACACAAAGAATAAAACTGAGTGTCAGTAGAAAACTTTTTCTAAGACAGAAAATTAAAACAAAGGTAGAAATACTGGATTAAAAATATCATTGTATTTATCTTTACTTTTAATCCTTGGGGAAGATGAGAACTCTTGAGAATCTGAGAGATCATTATATCCATGCCCATTATTTTATGGATTCAAAAATTAAAGTATCGAGGTAATAAGTGATGTTTCCAGCATCCATGGTGGTAGCAGAGTAGAGCTGTGGGTTAGTAACTGGTCAGAAAAAGATGTGGTAGAAGTCCACTTATGGAGCTAAAAGAGGGGGGGTGAGCACCTCTTAAGAGTCAGTTTTCCTCAAGGCAGAAGTATATAGGTATCATTGAACTCACTACTAGGCGGGGCTTTAAATTATATACCTGCTCAAATACACAATATATTGGTGTGTTTATGATTGCTGGTATCCCTCTATACACCATCCAATCAGAACCTAGTGATGTCTTTGTGGTGCCGGTACAATAACTAATTCATAGTACTGTAACCCAACCAACATGAGTTCACTCCTTGGTGAGTTGGAAACGACATCAGGTTGAGCTGTCCCACAAGGAAAAGTGGATTCGCAGTAAATAAGGAGATCACAAGGAATGGGTCCCAAAGCCATGACTCCTCAAGCAAGCCTTTTATTTAGGATTTCTTTTATTTAGGATTGGGATGGATATTTAGAAAGGGAAGCCTTGTCATCAGATGGAGAGGTGGCCATAAGTTTGCACATGGGCCTTACGGAAACTTGCCAACATATATATTGTATGTTATGTAAATGAGGCTTGTGCTCCTTCTTGGGTGGATATCTTAGTATTATAATGAGGCAACAGTAAGCGTTGTTCCTTCTAGAGGTCACTCCATGGTCCATCTGCACAGGCACGCTTCAGGGATTAAGCTCAAACTAGTTTGAGTGGTCTGGGACTGCAGGAGGTCTTTTCAGGGCAGATGCTATTACTTGAACGGCAGTTTTGCTTTCCATTTGCCTGAGTTAAGGGATAAGCTGGGAAGAAGAGCTTAAAGAAAAATGTGGGACAAAAGGTGGTGAGAACAAGCAGTTGGGCATTAAAGATCAGATCTTGGGGTCTAGCCAGTGATAGTACTACCATAGCCATTTATTTTGCCTTGATTTTTTGCTGTAATATTTTAAACTGTCATCTTGTAACTAGGCTTTTAAGGAGCTGAATAAGGAAATTCTTTTTAAAATGTTAGGGAAATTTTAGCTGATTTTTTTTTCTTCCCTTCAGCAATTTTCCTTATAGCAAGTAGATGGATTTATAATTATTTCTTTGACCCTAAGGCTACTCAAAATGTGGTAGAAACTGATCAGTATTTTTATGTCACTGATGATGTGATGTTAGCGTTTCTTCAGCTGAAAAGCCAATTATTTAGCTACTCTCTTCATCACAAGGCAAACTGTCTCCTTCCAGCTCAGCTGAAATCGTTTATTAATTATATTTCTTTTTCTATCTAGACTCTTGACATCTTGTTTGATATTGCTTTCACCGGCAAAGCCCCCTATACAAACAAATGTTCATGGAAAAAGTACAAATGGATTCACATACATATTCCATGCATTAATATGAATGGAGGCTATTACTCCTGGTGGTCTAGATTAATTAATGGGGTAATGGGAGAAAGTGATGGTTTGCTATGATGTTATACATGTACGCATTACACACACACACACAATTAAATTTGATAGGGTCTTAGGTTTATACTTTTTTATTTTCCCTTTGCTTATGCTTACTGAACATAGACCACATCTTCTAATACTTTGTACTGAGTACTTCTAATACTACTAATTCCCTTAAAATTCTTTCTCAACATTGTTCTCCATATACTATGAATAATTTTTCTTTCTTTCTTTCTTTCTTTTTTTTAGAAAGGGAGGGAGAGAATTCATACTAGCAGGGGTGGGGGTGGTGTCAGGGACAGGGGCAAAGGGAGAAAGAGAGAATCCCAAGCAGGCTCTACACCCAGTGTGGAACCTGAGGCAGGGCTCAATTTCATGACCTTGAAGTCATGACCTGAGCTGAAATCAAGAGTTGGCTGCTCAAGCCACTGAGCCACATTGCCTCACTGTGAACAATTTCTAAATTATGTTGACCTTTATTACAAAATAGAAGACTGTATCTATTTCTCTCAAAATATACTTGTAGTAATAAAAGTTATACTTTGGAAAACTATTGAGCAGAAATTTTCCATAAATGTTTTTTGACTTTGATAGTTGACAAGCACATAGTTTAGAATACATTTAAAACTGTTTTCTTCTGTCTTCTCTATCCCACTCTACTTTTTAAAAAAAGTTTTAAGATTATTTATTTATTTATTTATTTATTTGAGGGAGAGAGAGAGAGTGAGTAAGAGAGAATGGGGGGGATGGGCAGAGAGCGAGGGAGAAGCAGACTCCCTGCTGAGCAAGGAGCCTGACCTAGGGCTCCATCCCTGGGATCATGACCTGAGCCTAAGGCAGATGCTTAACCAACTGAGCCACCCTGGTGCCCCATCCCACTCTACTTAAAAAAATTATTACCTTTGGCATCCTATTTCATGATGAAGAAAAATGCACTTAGAGTTATGCAGATTTTATTTTATTTTTAAAGATTTTATTTATTTATTTCACAGAGAGGAGAGAGATCACAAATAGACAGAGAGGCAGGCAGAGAGAAAGGGGGAAACAGGCTCCCTGCTGAGCTGAGAGCCCGATGTGGGGGCTCCATCCCAGGACCCTGACATCATGACCTGAGCCCAAGGCAGAGGCTTTAACCCACTGAGCCACCCAGGTGCCCCAAGTTATGTAGATTTTAGAATTAGCAAGAATGCCTCATCACCACCAAGCAACCTGATACTTCTGTTGACTTTATTTTTGGTATTAAGTATTTATTTCATTGCTTTTTTGATTTTCGAGTTTTATTGAGATTACACCTCACATAGTTATCATTTTGCTTGTGGGTGTCCTAATAACTTTTTGGATTTACTCTCTTAGCAACTTTCAAGTTAACAATATAATATTGTTAACTATGCCACCATGTGGTACTAATTATATTCCCAGAACTTATTTATATTATAACTACATATTATAACCATTGAACTACATGCATTTCTCCCCACTTCCTCAACCATCAATCTATTCTATAGAATTCACCAATGAAATCTTCTTGTCTGGGTTTTCTTTGTTGGGGGCTTGTTGATTACTAATTCAATTATGTTATCATTATTGGTCTGTTCAGGTTTTCTGTTTCTTCATGATTCAGTCTTGGTCAGTTGTATGTTTCTAAAACTTCATCCACTTTTGCTAAGTTGTACAATTTGTTGGTGTGTATTGTTCATTGTGGTCTCTTATTGTCCTTTGTAGTTCTGGGATATCTCTTTTAAAATGTCTCTTCTTTAACTTATAAATCTATTGATTTGAGTCCTCTGTCAAAATTTCTTTTAAGTCTACCTAAAGTTTTGTCAATTTTATTTATCATTTAAAGAACCAACACTTAGTTTTTAAAATATTTTCTGTTCTTTTCTTATTCTCAATTTAATTTACTTCTGCTCTAATCTTTATCGTTTCCTTTCTTCTGCTCACTTTGGGCCTAATTTATTCTTCTTTTTCTAGTTCCTTGAGGTATAAAATTTGGTTGTTTAGTTGAGATTGTTCTTTATTCTTGATGTGTGCATTTAGCTGTAAATTTTCCTCTTAGAATTGCTTTTGCTACAGCCCATAATTTTTGGTATGTTGTATTTCCATTTTTATTTGACTTAATATATATATATATATTTTAATTTAAAAATTTAATTCCAGTGTAATTGACATTGAATGTTATATTAGTTTCAGGTGTACAATATAGTAATTCAACAATTGGATACATCATTACCCAATGCTCATCAAGATAATTTTCCTCTTAATCCCTTTTAAATATTTTGTCCACCCCTCCCACCCATCTCTCCTCTGGTAACTATGAGTCCCTATAGTTAAGGGTCAGTTTTTTTGTTTGTCTCTTTTTCCTTTGTTCATTTGTTTTGTTTCTTAAATTCCACGTATGAGTGAAATCATGTGGTATTTGTCTTTCTCTGACTGACTTATTTCACTTAGCATAATACCCTCTTAGTTCCATCCATGTTGTTGCAAATGGCAGTATTTCATTCTTATGTATGGTGAGTAATATTCCATTGTATATATGCATATATATATACAATATATATATGTATACAATGCATACACACACACACACATACCTATATGTATACTACTTTTGCTTTATCCATTTGTATATCAATGGGCCCTTGGGCTACTTCCGTAATTTGGTTGTTATAAATAATGCTGCAATAAACAGGGGTGCTTATATCCTTTTGAGTTAGTGTTTTCATAGTTTTTGGGTAAATACTCCATAATGGAATTACTGGATCGTATGGTAGTTATATTTTTAATTTTTTCAGGCATGTCCATATTGTTTTTCACAGTGGCTGTTTGCATTTCTACCAACAGTGCATGAGTGTCCCTTTTTCCTCCATATCCTCACCAACACTTATTTCTTGTGTTTTCATTTTAGCCATTCTGACATTGCAAAGTAATATTTCATTGTAGTTTTGACTCACATTTCCCTTGTGATGAGTGATGTTGAGCATCTCTGCAGGTGTCTGTTTGCCATCTATATGTCTTCTTTGGAGAAATATCTGTTCATGTCCTCTGCCTATTTTTTAATTGGATTATTTGTTTTTCTGGTGTTGATTCTTTAAGTTCTTTATATATTTTGGATATTAACTCTTTACTAGATACGTCATTTGCAAATAGCTTCTCTCGTTCAGTAGGTTGTCTGTTTTGTTGACTGTTTCTATTGGTGTGCAAAAGTTTCGTTTTGATATACTCCTAGTAGTTTATCTTTGGTTTTGTTCTCTTTGCCTCAGGAGATGTATCTAGAAAAATGTTGCTATGGCCAGTGTGAGAGAACTTACTGCCTGTGCTCTGTCCTAGGATTCTTACGGCTTCAGGTCCAACATTTAAGTCCTTAATCCCTAAAGTGAGTATTATCTAGGTGTATTTATGGGATGTGGTGAGCCTAGGATCCTCCTATTCCACTGTCTTCCTCAGAAGTCTTGTCTCAATGTATTTTGGATAACCCACTTGATTTCTTCTTTGACTCATTAGTTATTCAGGAGTGTGCTCAGTAGTGTGTTGTTTAATTTCCACAGATTTGTGAATTTTCTAATTTTCTTCCTATTATTGATTTCTAGTTTTATTTCATTGTGTTTGGAAAAAATACTTGATATAGTTTCTGTCTTCTTGAATTTGTTGAAATTTGGCATGTGGCCAAACATATGATCGGGTTTGGAAAATGTTCTGTGTTCTTCAAAAGAATGTTTATTCTTCTGTTGTTGGATGCAATATTCTATATAGGTCTATTAGGTCAATTTGGTGTATATTGTTATAAAACCTGCTTTTGCTGTATTGATTTTCTTTCTGGATGATCTATCCATTGTTGAGAATGGAGTATTAAAGTTCCATTTATTATTACAATGCTGTGCATTTATTCTTTTAGTTCTGTTACATTTGCTTTATATATTTAGGTGCTTTGATGTTAGGTGCATTAATATTTACAGTTATTTTAGCTTCCTGATAATTTGATCCCCCTATCATTGTATGATAACATTTTGTATCTCTTGTGAACATTTTTAGTTTAGTTTAGTTTTGCAGGTTTTATTTACTTATTTGAGAGAGTGTGTGTATGTGTGTGTGTGTGAAAGAGAGAGTAATGTTAATTAGCATTCTTTCATTTCAACTTGAAGTTTGCTCTTTAGCATTTCTTGCAAGATATGTCTCTAGTTGTGAGGAGCTCCCTTCATTTTTTGTTTGCCTGGGAAAACCTTTGTGTCTCCTTCATTTCTTAAGAACCATTTTGGCAGCATAGTATTCTTAAGTGACAGCTTTTTTCTTACAGTATATTGAATATATCATTCCAATATTTCCTGTCCTATAAAAGCTTCTGCTGAGAAATCCACTTATAGTCTTATGGGGATTATCTTGTATGTAACAAGTTGTTTTTCTCTTGCTGGTTTCAAAATTCTGTCTTGGTTCTTGACTTTTGACAACTTAATTATAATGTGTCTCATTGTAACCCTTTTCTGATTCAACCTACTTGGATTCTGTTGGACCTCATGAATCTGGATGTTCATTTCTCTTCCCAAATTTTTGGAAATGTCTAACAATTACTGCTTTAAATATAGACCTTCTGTCTCTTTATCCTTCTCTTTTTCTTCCAGGATTCTTATAATGAGTATATTGTTACTTTCAGTCCTGTTCGTACATCCATCAAATGATTTGTCTTTTTTCATCCTGTTTCTTTTTTCTTGTAGCCTCTTTGAATGAGTAATTTCAAATGATTTGTCTTCTAGTTCATTGATTCGTTCTTCTGTTTGGTAGTGTTGATGTAGAAGCTCATTACTGAATTCTTCAGATTACTCCTATCTTTAGTTCTAGGATATCTGTTTTTTTGTTGTATTTTTTTTTATGGTTTCTATATCTTTTTTGAATTTATTATTTTCATCCTGCATTATTTTCCTCATTTCATTTAGTTGTCTATGTTCTAGTTTGCTGACATTATTTAAAAGGATTATTCTTATTTGTCAGATAGTTCATTGATCCCCATTTCTTCACAGTCAGTTATTGAAGTTTAATAGTGTCTGTTGGTGGTATAAAGTTTATCTGATCCTTTGTAATCTTTGTATCCCTCTAGTTGGTATCTGTGCATTTGAGTAAGTTGTTCAGACTTTGCAGGTTCTTTGTCAGGAGAACACCTTCACCAGTCAGTTTAGCTTGGAATACTGGATGGGTCAACTGGTAGTGTCCATGGTTACTCAGGGCAGCCACTGTGTGGTCCCTCTACTAGGCCAGGTCTACTAGCTATGTTCCATAGTCATGTGGGGCCACTAGCTAATCTCTACAATCATTTCTGGGGGTCAGATGTGGTCATAGGCTGTGTTCCCTGGCAAGGCAGTACTACTGAGGGAATCTGCAATTGGGCAGGCTATGGGCTGTGCTCCTTCCTTGTTTTTGGTCAGAGGGTCCTCAGGTTTTACTCACCAAAGGGATAGTGCTGCTGGCTGAACTCCATGTTTAGGAAGAGCATGGGCTGTGCTTCATGGTCAGACAGGTCCTTTGACTCTGCTCTGCAGTCAGGCAGGGCTGCAGGCAGTGCTCTCAAGTTGAGTGGGGCTGCATGCTGGGTTTCACAGAGGACATTGGCTATGTTTCAGTGTTGAGAATTGGACCTTGTTGTGGCCAGTCTTGGTCAGGCTCTCTCATCAAGTGGAGCTTTCAGCTGTATCCCACAGTTGGGTGTAGCTAGAAACTGCTCTGTGGTTAGGCTGGGTGACTATCCAGACTTTACCGTTGGGGAGAGTTATAGAATATGCCCCCTATTTGGGCAGGATCATGGCTGGGCTCCCTGCTTGGGCAAGGCCGTAGGCTGTGTTTGAAAATCTGGCAGCAATTAGGGTGGGCTCTTCTTCTAGGTGAAGTTTTAGACTGGGCTCTGTGGTGAGGCAGTACTATAGACTGGACTCCAAGACTCAGGGTCAATGTTCAGGCTCCTTGGTATGCACAGATGACAGGCATCTGTGGCCACACTTCCCAGTGGGGTGGAACTGGAAGCTATGCTTAGAAATTGAGTGAGGCTGCTAATTTTGCTCTCCTGTCTTGGTGAGAACATAGAGTAGTCTCCATGGCCGGTATGGTCCTTTAGCTGGGAACCCAAATCAGGTGGAACTATCAACCAAGCTCCCTAGCCAGGCATGGTCACTGGCTCTGTTCTGCAGATGGGTAGAGACCCTGGCTGAGATTTCTGCCTGGGTGCTGCTGCAAGCAGAAATTTAGGTCACTGAGATCTGAGCAGTGGTTGTTGTAAGCTCTACCCATTTCCATTTCTAGCAGATCCCCAGTGTTTGAGCTCCATATTTTCTCCCTGTGGTCCCTATGAAGTAAGATCTAGCAGATCCCCAGTGTTTGAGCTCCATATTTTCTCCCTGTGGTCCCTATGAAGTAAGACCTATGTGGGCCTCTTAAAATATTTGCAATACTGCAAATGCAAATACTCACCATCAGTTTTCTTTTTCCCATTGGAGAAACAGTAGGCTTAAGAGGACCCTCTTGGCATATAAGGCATATAGCCCTATGCCATCCTGGGGTCAACATGATGCAGTCAAAGCAAAACTGCTCCTCTTACTCCTTTAATGTGGTCCTTCTCAGTCTTTGTGTTTTGAGGGAAAGCTTTACCCTTATGCGCAGGTTCTGGGATTTTCACAATAGTGTTTTGTCTATGGAAAGTTGTTTGTTGGTCTTCTTGTGAGGAGGACTGGAGTCAGGGACAACCTCTGTCAACATCTTGCCATTACTCCTCCACTGACTCTTTTTTAAGTTTGAGGCCACAGAACTACTACAGGAGCGTAGTCAAAACTATAGAACCTTTTGATTTTAGGCCAACGGAGCTTTTTCAAGATGCTACCCTGATATTTAAAGATTATTGGATTTTACTGGACAGGAATCATATCCCATGAACCTGTTTACCATTCTATCTCAATACCAAATTTTCTTCAAAGGTCAGTTTCAGTGATTTCTTTTTCTGAACCTCAAATTCTGGCTAATATCTATTATTTGCCAAGATCACAGTGGTCCTCTGCATTTCACAACTTTTGCTGTAATGTAACCTTGGAAGCTGTCAGTGAAGAAACAAATTGGAATTTTCCTGCTCATCAAGCCCCCAGGGTAAAATGAATTGCTTCAGTGCATTCTGTGGAAAGAGAAGGCAAAGGGGACAATCTATTTGTATCAGTTTAACCTCTCTGGACTGTTGACATTGGAATTGCCTAACAGCAAACTGTTAAAACCTATTAAATTCTCATTAGTGATGCCTCTGGATTAGAGACATGTGGTATAGGACGTCATTTAATGGTAAATATTAAAACATATTTATGAAAAGAAGAGAAAGGCACATCTGCATTATTTAAAGGAAAATAGAAGAGTAGAACTTAATTGGTATCAAAACCAGGTCAGAGACTAATTATGATTTCAGTTCCATGTAACTTTACCTTCTCATTTCTTGACTTAGTAATTGTTTCTGGCAATGCCATGGCTAGAAGAATAAAGTGCTTTCAGAAATGTGAGCAGCTCAGAATCATTATTAACCTCAGGCTGTCTACACAATTAATAATTCAATGTAATTTTATCTATACTAGTTTTCAGAATGCTTTGTTATGAGATAAGGTAATATTAATCCATCTGCCAGAGAGCAATCTCTAAAAAAGAATACAACTCATATATCAATTAATTTGTTCTTAGTTTGAAAGTCTGTATGTGGACTGCTGTCATGTCATGTGACATGACAATTCTTAATGATTTAAATTTGTATGAATTCTTATATATCATTGACATATTAAGGTACAATAAAGCAAGCAGAGGAACATGTATTGTCATGCTGATGGCATTGAAAATACCTATAAAACATGTATGCAAAAGCTGAGTCTATTTCAGGGCCTCAGAACAAAAACTTAGAGTCACAGCTTATGAAAACCATCATATTCATTTGTGAGCCTTATGTAGATATATTTTAAATTTCTTATAATAAATGCATACTTCTGTAGTCAAAACAGTATATATTATATGAAGACATTAAATGGCCATTTTATTTAAGTCCAAGTATCTTAAATTTTATTAGCTCTCCTTTCTTGAGCATTTACCTGGAGACCACTTATTAAACTGTTTTAAGCAAAGTAGAGTTATTATTTTTTAAGTTGAGTGTTTTTTCTGTTTAAGATTGTTCATTATTTGTTTAAAATAGTTATCTAATCTATGAAGAAAAATAACTAATGAACAAAAAATCTTAGCAAGGCAGAATTTAGAACTAAGGACAATGTAAACACCCAGAATTAAAATTTATACAAAAACAGTATTTCTTTGAAAGAACAAAATTGTTTGTTTGTTTTTTAAGATTTTTATTTATTTGACAGAGAGAAACACAGTGAGAGAGGGAACACAAGCAGAGGGAATGGTAGCAGGAGAAGCAGGCTTCCTGCTGAGCAGGGAGCCCGATGTGGGGCTCGATCCCAGGACCCTGGGATCATGACCTGAGCCGAAGGCAGATGCTTAACAACTGAGCCACTCAGGCACCCCAAGAAATTGTTAACCCAATATATTTATATTCTGCTTTTGTCTTACTGTGTGACCGTATGTACATCAGTGTGCCTGTCTATTTTGACTTCCTTATCCGTACTATACAGTTAAAATAGTCTACTTATTTAGTTTATTGGTTTGTAGTGAGAGTATAAAAGTAATATATAGTGTTGTATTGTAAAGCCCCCCAGTTCGAATGTTATTGGCAGATTAAAGTCTCATTAACATTGTGAGAGCCATTTAATCTCTTGGATTCTCTTTGTCATTTGCAAAGTGTTCTGAACATTACAAATAAACTGTGTTAAGCACCAGGCACACAATTTAGTCAGTGGATCTATTTTCTAATCTTATTATACAAGATTGTAGGAAGACTGGTAACTGTTCTAGATTGCTCAAAGTGCAGTTTTCCACTAACACTGAGGCAAGGACAAGGTTGTGCAAATAACAATGATATACATTTGTAGGGAACCATCATTTTGATATGTACATTTAATCAAACTATTATGACAAATTATATTCCATGATGATAGATGATTTTGTCAAACATTTAGCTCTTTATCAGAGTCTACATTTTAGTATATGTGCTGCTGAAGCGAGCACCAGAGTCTACATTTTAATTATGAATTTAATCCTACATGTGTCTCTTAGGGACTAAAAATTCATAGTACCTTTTTTTTTTCACAGAAGGTTTTAGGATCCCCAAGTAAAAGCCTATTTCCTGCCATATTTAACAGAAATAAAAATAGCAGTTTGGGATCTCTATTACCTATAAGATACAGTTTGATAGCAAGAATTCCATATTGATCCTTTGATGTCTTTAAATCTTGAGTATTAAAACTCCCCAACCCAGCCTGGTTTTGGAGCTGAGTCAGGAAGTGAATGAAGCTTAAAGGGATTGAGAGTAATGGTGACTTCAGCAGCATGGAAACTAAAAGGGTGAATCAATGAAGGGAAACTTCTCTAGCAGCAGGGAGTCAGGGTAAAAAGCAGAAACTTATGCAGGTACGTGCTAGATGCAGTGGGGATAAAATGCATGATGTTCTTCATATATGTATGTATGTTGTAAGTCATAGAATATCATATTTGGAGGAGACATTAGTGGTTATTTACTATAAACCATGTGCAATTTCAAATCTTACAGGCTCAACTTCTAAGTTTTCCTTGGGTAAAATGAGAATTTCAGCATCAGTATTTATTTTGACTTACCGGTTTTATATCCTGTCTTTTTCACTTTAATAAGAATGTATGTGATTTAGACTATGAATCATTTCGTTCAATTTAAATTGGCAGCTTATAAGAGCAGGAGCCCTCTTGTTGACTACTTGGCAAGAGCAAAATGAATGATTGGCAACTTTGACTCTGCCTGTAACTTAAAAAAAAAAGAAAATTGATGATAATAATAAAGTAAAGGTTCTGTAGCAACATTTTTCTGGTTATAGTCGATATTCACTTAATATTTAGCTGCTTTTGGAAAAAAACAATTAAAAACGTCTATTATATACAAGGATATTTATGATGACCAAATCTAGAACAACAATATTTTTCTCAGAGGATCATTGGGGATTTTTATCAAAAGCTGTAAGTGACAGCTGATAGATTTTATTCTATTATCTGCTGCTGTGAGAAAAGGATAAATTTTGTCTCCTTGAATGTGTGGCATATACTTTGCCAAAGGAAACAATAGTACCTACCAAATGGACTTAAAAGATATATATATAATAATTCCCATTATTGTAAAAAACTGCTTTGTGTCTATTCAAAGATTATAAAAAGCAACACTTAATAATTTAAAATTATACATTTTTAAATTGTCTGTGATTGGACAGACTAACTCAGGTAGTTTCCACACCTTTCATTTTCATACATTAAACACCAACATCAATCATCATAATAAAGATGTGGTTTGGGTTTTATTTGTTTATTTTCTTTTTTTTTTAAGATTTTATTTATTTATTTGACAGCGAGAGGGATCACAAGTAGGCAGAGAAGCAGGCAGAAAGAGAGGGGGAAGCAGGCTCCCTGCTGAGCAGAGAGCCCAATGTGGGGCTCGATCCCAGGACCCTGAGATCATGACCAGAGCTGAAGACAGAGGCTTTAACCCACTGAGCCACCCAGGCGCCCCTATTTGTTTATTTTTTCTTGTGGTTTTGATCTATAAATTTTAGAAATTTTTAAAGACATGAATTACTGGAGATGGGCAATTCTTAGCCAAAAATATAGGCTAATAAAACAAATTCCTTTAGATGAACTTAACTGCCTTAAAAAGATAAAGGTATTTTATGTTATGGCTTAAGGCATTATATCTTGTGAATATCCACATTCTATGAAATTTTTATATCTTGGGAAATTATAAAATAAAAGCAGCTAGTGGTATAAAGCCTGTATAAAGTATATGTTGGAGAACAGGAAGAGAGAAAAAGAGGACAATTTGGAGGCACCGAAATGTTAATTTATATTTGATTTCGTTGTAAGCAGTTCCAAATTGTGATACTAAAATCATAAGATTTTAACACTATAAGCATAGGTGTATCTTGATCATCACTAAAATATTATTCATGCCCCAGAGTAGTTTTCAGTTTCTACATTCTTTAACTTCTGTGCACCTCTCCATAATCTGGATACTTTGGTTGGTTAATCAAAGACTGAATACTCAGTCTTCTCTATTAGTTTTCACTGTAGTGAGGAAGTAAGGTTTTACTACTCAGCCATGATCTCTCTAGGTTTAGTTAGGATTTTCTGAGCTCTCTAAAGATAAGGAAAGAATAGTCTTTTTTGTACCTGTTATTCCCCAGCCACCTTCAGTGGTATAAATATGTTATTTTGAGGAAATTTGCTAATTGATTGTAGCATACAAGGCACTCCTACTCAGGTTTGCAGGAGCAATTTTTAGTATGCAATGGCAAGGAAATGACAATAAATTCTCTAAGAGAATTAAGAGAAATTGTATGTGCATTTAATAGTTATGAAATTTTAAAAATAGACATTTCCAAACTAAATTGACTTACATTTTAAGCAAGAAAAAGTATATTAGATGTATTTCTTGGAGCAATAGACTATCATTGTGTTAAGGTCATAATTTCATTTTGTTAATTTTACATAGTTACGTTTTTTTCTTTTAATCTTGGGCGTACCAGAAAGTACAGATAACATTGACAAATAATAGGTAAAGACTTTTTATATATGCCAGGCTGTAATATTTATTATAAATGGAGCTATTGACAAATTACTTGAGATTTTCAGATTGAATTAGATAGGACATATTTGCCAGTAAAGGAACATGAATAACCCCAGGATTAAAAAAATGTACCTATTGATTTTAAATAAAATAATAAATTCTTTATCAGTTGCTAAAGTAGAAAATTTAATCCATAGCCCAAGAGAGAAGTCTATTAAATATACTAGTTACATTTTTGCTTTTATTTTATTGCTTTCTATGTGACCAGTCAGCTCTTAAAATTTTCTCTCCAACAAGATGCTATTTCATATTTTCCAAAGATTTTACTATTAATAAATGTGTGTTTTTATGTGCAAGTATGTGGTTATATGGGGATATATAGGGGAGATAGATAGATAGATAGATAGATAGATAGATAGATAGATGATAGAAAGAAAGACAGACAGGTAGGCAATAGATAATGAAACCACAAGGGAAATAACTTGATCATCTTTTATAGTCTTGGGCTATTGATTTCATCATTGTTTGTGGTCTAGTAAGAAGTTTTAATTTTATTTTAGTTTTATTCATTCTAGCCACAAGTTGATCACATAAACTCCATAACTACCAAGTCTTCATACTAGACTGGAACATCAAGATTCATTGTGAAAATCTTTCCTTCTGGAATAACTTGACACTAAAATACCCCATCTACCTGATGGAGCATACATTTTCAATCAAACCAGAGCTGGAAAATTTTCAAAATAAGAAGAAAGACTAATCTGTGACAATAATAGGTTTTTTTTCTTAGAAAACAATTTAAAATTCTTAAAACATGTATTTATATATTATAATTTAAAATATTATATTTGTGTTGTCTGTTGTTGATTAATAACACAAACCATCCTAAAACATTAGTAGCTTAAAAACAGTATTTTTGTGTAACAATTCTGTGTCTTGCCTAGGCTCAAATATGTGGTCTGTCTTTACCTGTGATTGTAGTCAGAAATCTGTTGGAATGGAGACGTCTGGAGAGTCAGCGGGACCAGATTTACAAGATGGCTTGCTCACATGGATGACAGTTGATGCTACTTGTCATCAGAGACACAGCTGTGACTGTCTACAGCACCCTACACACATGGTCTCCTCAGATGTTTTAGACTCTGTACAACAAGACAGTTGAGTTCCAAGAGTGAGTAATTTGAGAGGCAGGAAATGGAAGCTGCCAATCTTGTAAGGCCTGGGAATAGAAACTCTTGTCATCAGCATTTCCACCATGGTCTGTTGGTCAAAATGGACACAAAACCTGCTCACATTCCCAAGGAGAGGATATTAACCTCACTTTTCCATGGTAGGAATGAAAAGAATTTGTGGCCAATTTTATTTCCTCATAATATTTTGTTTCTAAATAACTTCAGTAATGTACTATGGCCTTGATCTTTGTGAAAACAAGAAAAGTACTATTTTCCCAGTTCCATTCTGTTCTCTTGATAAATCATTTTATTTTGGTAACTTGATTTGCATAACTTGAATAAAATTTTCATAAATACTTTTCTATGAGAAAGACTTGGTAAATACATTCTGCAAATAATAAACAGCTAATTATCAATCTGAACCTAGTGATCAATCTATGATCTAAATTAAGCTGTTAAAGATTTTAGAATGATTGAGCCAAACAGTATAAAGATATTGCATTATGACTCTCTGGTAGATAGTACAAATTAACAGAATGATTTATAAAGAACTTTCGACCTTTAAATGCCTAGTGATTTTTAAATTATTTTATCTTATCTTTATGACTGTTCATTACAGTATTTTTCAGTAAGGGTGAAGAATATTTCAATTCTTTTAATATCTGAAAATCATCATATCAAATGTCTATGGATTGGTAGATTCTGAAGAATAATAATTTGGGAGCGGGCCAAGAGTAAAATCAAAAGCTACAAACATTTCAGAATAGATTACTTCTGAAAATTGGTACTTTTCCCCTTCTCATTTGACATTTATTATTATCTTCAATGCATTTCTCTTTGAATATCGTCTTTTCTTTTTAATTAAAAAAATTTTGAGGGGGCAACTGAGTGGCTCAGACATTAAGCATCTGCCTTCAGCTCAGGTCATGATCCCAGGATCCTGGGATCGAGCCCAGCATTGGGTCCTGCTCGGCGGGAAGCCTGCTTCTCCCTCTACCACTCCTGCTTGTGTTCCCTTTCTCTCCCTGTCTCTCTCTGTCAAATAAATAAATAAAATCTTAAAAAAATTTTTTTTTAAGGAAAGTCCATGCCCAATGTGGGGCTCAGACTCACTACCCTGCTCTACTAACTCAGGCAGCCAAGAGCCCCTCAACACTGTTATTTTTTAATCCCTTTAACTATCTGTTTCACTGATACAGTAATTGTAATATATCATTATAATATAAATGTTTGTATAGTAAATATAAAAGATTATTTTAGCAAAAATATTGAAAAGGGAAATTAATATTATTTTACCTTTTTCTGGAAATAAGAATTTACATATTTGTGGTGATTTACCTTTCATAAACTTATGTAGCAATAATTTTGTATTTAAAATGAATAGAATGCATATAAAAAGTGATTATAATTAAGTATATTATCAAAACTACACTTATTAGACATTATATCCATCAAAAAAATTTTTTGAATAGCAGCAATGTCAGATACCTACAGTGAATCATACCTCCTTTCTTGTTAAATAACCCTGTATGTAGCAAATTAGTTAATTTTTTTTCAATTGAATCCAAATTATAGAATGACAGTACCTGAGCTAACTTTAACAGTTTCCTTCGGTCAGTTTCCCTGAAGTGATAATTTTCAGAGTCTATGGATGAAATGTAATGATAGTTTTTATAAGGCTCTGTTATAAGATCAGACAATAGAAGAATATGTGCTAATTCTAGGCTGCCATGATATTCCTAGTGTTGATATTTTTTCTAACTTAGTATTTTGGAATATCAATGGTGGTCTCATCTCAAATTCATATTTTCCCAAACCTAGAATGGACTCTTAGACTTCCTTTAGAATAACACACTTTTGCAGGCATAATTAAATAATTATTATTATAAAAAGAATGTCAGAACCTCTTAAAAAGTTTTATAAATAAACCTTTCAAACATCTATTTGGAGCCATATCTTCCTAAACTATGACTTTAATTGCCTAGCTTACATGTAATTTTCTTGTTATTAAGATATTTTATTTTCATATCATTTGAGAAAAAGATTTTGCTTACTATAGAAAAGAGAATCTTGGACAAAAATTATTGTAGTTTTTTGGTTTTTGTGCAGTTTTTTTGTTGTTTTTTTAAGATTTTATTTGAGAGAGAGAGAGAAGTAGGGAGGGAGGAAGAGAAAGCACAGAAGGAGAAGGAAAAGCAGACTCCCTGCTGAGCAGGGAGGCTGATGTAGAGCTGGATCCCAGGACCCTGAGACCATGACCTGAGGAAAATGTAGCCTCTTAACCAACTGAGCCACCCAGGCACCCCTCTACGTTGGAAGGTTTTAAGCAAGCCTGTCCTTTCATACTTTTCATCCTTAAACATCCTTAAAAAGACAATGTGGACCAAAGGGTAGTCAGAGCTTCACTTTGCTAGATGAGCAGAAATACAAAAAACCCAGGGAGAATTGTTTCTCAACAGTAAAATGTACAATGTAAGTGTCCTAAAACAAATGTAAGAAATACGTATTAGCTGTGTAACGTACTGACTGTTCATTCATAATGTCTCAATTGAATGTCTAATTAGGTAGCAACTTTTTGAGTTTCTTATTTATACACAATATTCAAATAGTAAGTTTTAGGAAAATATCAGTCATTTTGAGTTTTTACGACAAAATCTAAAAGTGAACAAATGGAACCTCATTTTTGCAAATTTATGCTAGGCATTATGGCAGTACCAAAAATTATATGCTCTGAAATGATTTATGATTTCTTTGGAGAGACATAATGTCCATATAGGAAGTAAACTAGGGAACAACTTATTGTAGTATATATTGAAATACTAGATTGTGGAAATAGAATTAATATCCTATTGATTTAATTTATAAACCATTTTAGCATATATTGCCTCATTTTGTATCCATGCCTCATTTGTATTATGATATTTTATTGATTTTGCAATTTAAAATTTTTATCATCTCTGAAATAACCATGGATCTTGTATTTGATGGCATCTTACAAATAAAATAGCAGTATTTTCTCAGTGGTACAGACAATAATGGTACATTTTTCATCATTTGAAATGCATCATTTCCATTTGGAGAGAAAGTGAAGCTCAAAAATATTAAATTATTTTCCCAGGATGACACAGCCAGTAGATATGAAGACATAATTTCAATCTGGGTCTTTTTATTCTAACACTGTGTAATCTAACAAGAAGTGCTTTCTGCCTCATGGCTTAACACCTCACACTATTTCATTATTGATATAGCACTGAGAGTTTCAGAAGCATAATATTTGCTCAGATTAGCTTAATACCAAACAGATCTTTTGTTTTAGCCCCACTGAGAATATCGTCAAAGGGTTTTAAAAGTTTTAAATAAGGCTGATAAGAAAATGAAGCAAAATACTGTTTGCCTGTGACCATCTGAATCATGTTTCAGAAAACTTTATATAAGTATCTTAAAAGTTTGTTATAAGTAACATTAAAAGTTTGTCATAAATATTTAAAATATTTTTTCATTTTTTAGTTTTTGTTTAGTTTTTTTTTAGTTTTATGCTCTGTCTTTTGCTAAACTAAAATAGTCTATGTTCCAAGTCTTCAATGTAAATTCATAAACTTTTACATAATAGTTTATTTATGCTCTCTTTCATATGTGTGGTTTGTTTTTGTTTTTATTTTCATTATTGATGTTGATATTTGTACTTTTATTTATTTGCTTGTTTATTTTAATGAATCAGTATTTTCTGTTTCTTTTGTAATTATTTGAAGATTTGTGAGTCTGAAGAAGGTAAGATAGATCACAAAATGGTCCAGTTTTAAGGACTGGTGAGGTTACTTGGACTCACTCAAGTAACTTTTACTAAATTTATAAAGTAGCATTGTAGTTCTCCAAATGTTTCCATATCAGGGTCCTTGATGGATGCCACAATCTGGTCCTCCCCTTCTTCCTCCAGCAGATACTCCAAAAGTTTGGTCTGAACTATGGACGGAGAGTCAGGAATAGTTTGAAGGAAGTTCTTCACTGACAGTACTTTTTAGTAGGAATTGAGGCATCGTGGTAACCCACATTGCTTACACCTAATGTACAGATCCCAAGTTTTTACCATTGCAGGGCTATATATTCTAGTTATAGAATGCGTACAAACTCACTATTTTCATATTTTATTTGAGATTTCATTTCCACAGGCCCAGTTATGTTCTCCCACAGTAGGATGCTAGGAGGAAGTTAATTATAGGTCTGTGCTTAAGAGAAAGTCTGTAAGTATAAACAAGCCAAAGATATGTGGCCTATTTTGGGGTTTCCTGGGGCCTGATGACTCACAGAAGTACAGGCCATGCTATTTGTCTCTGTGGTCTCCCAGGTAACTCATAGTTTTATGCTCTTTTCTTAATAGGTAGGAGTTCTCCTTATTTTCATACCTTGAGAAACAGGACTTTTTCATTTTAATTTTTTCCTCTCATTTTTAGTTTCTTTTTCCATTTTTTTTTTTTTTGTGGGGGCAGGACCCAGAACCCATATCATGTCATTTCCTAATCATGACTCTCAAAATTAAACACCATTTGACTTTTATTACCATTAATGTCTTCTAAAATTATCTGGAAAGAGAGAGGCCATGGCTTCTTGTTCTCAAAGGGATCTATATCTCCCAAAAGTTAAATATCATTTTTCTGAAAGTATAATCATTATGATACTATAGTGAGTTGTTGAAAGAAAGGAGTGTAAAAAAGAGCCTCCTCTTAGAACCACTTAGTTTTAACTTTGTATATAATACCAGGTACTACATACTATAAAAATGTAGCAGACAGGAGGAAGAGGATCTAGAAAAATAAAAGGTATTGATCACCTACTATGTGTCAGGCATTACATTTGTATTATTTCTAGGTTAGTGATTACTGTGATTCATTTCAGGTTCCCAAGGTAGTATTTAGAGACCTTGTGAAAAAGAGACAGCAATTAGGGCCATCTGGATTGCCCTGGGCATGACCCAAACATTTTTATCTATCCTCTCCTATTTAATGAGAGTAATATCTAACCTGACTGCCTGGGTAAGAACATTGCCAAGAACAGTAACAAAATTACAGAGTCGTAATTGTTTTATCTTCTTACAGTTGAAATTCATTATTACTATTGAAATTTCTTTAGTCTTCCTATATATGCAATATGTTGAAAATTTGTTTTTTGGAGATGGACTTATTGCCTTATAATAATCTAGCAATTTCCTCCAAGATTCTTCAACCTGGATTTTTCAATTTAGGTATCAGGGACTTTGAGGGGAACTAGAAATGAGTACACCTCAGGATCTACCATCACTTCCTGGCTTTTATTTGTAGTTTAAAGAAACGTGTATCCATAAACACTCTACTTCAGTTTTTCCTGCTTCCTTTCTATATTTTACATGCCTATAATCATTTAGTATATATTATTTTTAGTATATATTACTTTATACATAGTATATATTATATCTGGCTTAATACTGTGAGATTCTTCCATATTGTAATTTTAAAAAATATACATTCAGGTAA
Source organism: Procyon lotor (assembly GCA_028646535.1). Classification (NCBI taxonomy): domain Eukaryota; kingdom Metazoa; phylum Chordata; class Mammalia; order Carnivora; family Procyonidae; genus Procyon; species Procyon lotor. The sequence goes on from CM053605.1 coordinate 129,337,237, forward strand.
GGGCTTAGTAGTATCTCATGATTCTAATTAGCATTTCTCTGATTATTTTCCACCTGGATAATCTTCATAACTGTAAGTTTATTATAAATTATGCTGTTGTTTAATAAAAGAAAGGGGGGAAAAGCATAATGAAGAAAAAAGGGAAAGAAAAGAAAAAGAAAATTTAGTGATTTACAGTAACAAAAGTCTATTTTTCATATATGGTGCTTGGTCACCTTGAGTTGGCTGTGACTCTCCTCTACAGGTTCTACACTCTGGGACCTAAGCTGATGAAGAAGCTCATTGTGAACATTGCTTGTCTCATGCCAAATGGAAAGGAGAGCCTGGTAAGTCACTCCATGAATGAAAGCTTTTACTCAGAAGTGGAACGAGTCATTTTCACTAATATTTCATTGGCCAAAGCAATTTTCATGTGAAATATTTTATCAGTGGAACAAAGAAGAGTGTGAAGTTTTGTAAAGTAATATGATCTATCAAATCCTCTTTTGTGAGCTTCAAATCACTTATCCACTTTTCCCCTTGATAAGTTTTACCCCCAACTTGTTAGTGCTTTTACTTTGGTTTTGTCGATTTTCCTTTATTTTTTTCCCTATTTTATTAGTTCCCCATTTTATCTGTGTTATTTATTTATTATAATATTTAATGAGTATGTCTTTCATATATTGACTTCTTATGATTCACACTTGGCTTATTGATTAGCAACATTCTCATTTTTAATATATACATTTAATAGCATATATTCCTCTGATTTAAGTTATACCCCACAAGTTTTAACATGTTCTATTTTCATTAACATACACTTAAAGTACTTTTTAAAAAAATGAAATCATGATTTTTTCTTTAATCAATGAGTTAAAGTTTCCAAACTCCTTGAGATTTCCTTGTAATCTTTTCTCATTCATTTCTAGTTTAATTGTGATCATAGAAATACTTTGTATGATTTCCCTCTCTTCACTTTAATTGCCAAGAATAGGGAAGTCATTAATAAGTGTTCTCTATGTAGAAAAAGGTATATTGTAGGTAATAGTAGGGGAAATGGCCTACCTGCACATTTTCATAAGATCAATCTACTAATCTTTTTATTCAGTATAATACATCAATGGTTTAAAAAGCTCAAACCAACTTTTCTGAGCCTAATGTGACGTCTTTTCCAACCTTGGGTTAATGACAGATGGGAAGGGCTTAAAATCTGAGATGGTGGGAGAGCTAATGCCACAAAAATTAGTAAACACTATGCACCAGTGTGCTCGCTTTGGCAGCACATATACTAAAACACTATGAACCAGGGCTTTTATTCTTGAAAGCCAGTAATTATACATTTACCAGCACCATTGTCTATATTCTTACGTGTATGTTTGTGCATACATACTACCAGTCATTGAGAAAAAGTTTGTTAAAATTTCCCACCAAGATCATGTTTAGATATATTACTGGTAAGTTTGTCAATGGTTATATACTTTGAAGGTACATCATTCTGAATTTTAAATTGTTACATCTGATTACTGAATTGAACCTTTTATAATAGGGAACTGTCTTTCATTAGTCATAGTTTTGCTTTATAATCTACTCTGAAATTAACAGCAACATCAGAGTTTTTTATTAGATCTTCCATAGAATATAACTCCCTATTCTTTGCTTTCCATCCTGAATAATTATGTTTAAATATATCTTTTATAAATAAAATGTAATTGAGGTTTTATATTTTATCCAGTTGATGATCTTGTCTTATAAATGAAGCATTTAGATGATTTATATTTAATATTGTTACTCACTTATTTCAGTTTAAATCTCCCAATTTATTAAGTGATGTCTTTGCTTCATCAGTGCTGTCCTGCTTCTTTTGGAATTGATTGTGTGGCTGTTACTGTTTCATTTTTTCTTTTCTTCCAACTTAGAAATATTCTTTAAAATTCATTTTCAAGTGAATTGGTATATATAAAATTCACTTTAAAGTGAATTGGTATATGTTATACCAATTAATTTTGGTATAATATAATATAATTTAATTAATAAAATTAATTTATATTTAAATATAAATATTTATGTTATATAGTATATGTATATTCAGAAAAATAAAGATATATATATTCAGAAAAAACAAAAATTGAAAAAATATTGTGTCTACTTTAATATAGACAGAGAGAGGTATATTATAATATTTAGGGAACATTTAACTTTCAAGCTAATAAAAAGAAAAATAAAACAAATGCACACACTCATTCTTAAAAGATATGTGATACAAGGAAGACACAAGGAAGATGAGAAAAAAACATAGATAAAGCAAAGAGAAATCGCTTAATAAAATGGTATACATAAGTAACAATATCAATAGTAAGTAAACTAAATGTTCCATTTATAAGAACGGATTATTATATTGGATGAAATTTTTCAATTATATTCTGTTTGCAGTGGGTTTTGCAGGGTTCTTTTTAAGTCTTCTGCTAATAACTCCAGTATCTGTAGTGCCCACAGGTCTGTTTCCATTTTCTGTTGTTTCTCTGGGTTTTGTCAATTTATTTCATTTACTTGAATTTCATATTATTTTAATAATGTGTTAGAGATTGAATTTCCAATATTGTTTATATAAATATTTGTATGCCTGGCATGATATTATTCTTCTAAGAAGGATTTACAGTTGTTTCTGCTGGTCAGTCATAGAAAGTATCATCCAGAATCACAGCAACCAGTTTCATATATTGAATTAATTAGGAGCTGAGTTGAAGTCTTAGTGGTAGTCTGCCATTTCTCGCTCAGATTTATGCCTAAATTTCAGCCCTTTTTTAATTCAACCAAAGCAAGGACATTCATCAAGGACCCTTTAAAGAGTCATTTGATTATAACTATGTACCCCTGAGTACCCTAGTCCATTAAATTATCTCTCAACATCTCAGCTTTTCAGTTGTCTTTCTCTTCATTGGAGGGGTCCAATTTCTTCTCTTACTTCTCTGGGCCTATGTCTTTCTCCTTATCAATTCTTATCAATTCTTTACCTTATGATGTTTTTTAAGTTATCTTTAACATTTGAGAACTTAAAAATATTTTTCCAGCAGAGTACTTGATCCAATTTTAATCTATCATTTCTGAAAAGTAAGCCCTTAATATCATGGGAATTTATTTTAATAGCATGGTGACTAAAATATATTATCTTTTAATGCCTTTTCTTTTTTAACAAGCTGTTCCAGTCTTTATGAAATCCCTTTTAAGTTGTTGAAGTACGGGAAGGAATTATCTCCACTTTACATGTGACATAATTAAGACATAGGATATGAGGCATAAAAATGTTGGTTTATTATGTGTCTCACTAACATAGACATAGAGTTGGGGATTTAAATACTTAACTTCTTTCTAAACAAGTACCACTAGCAGTGATGAAGGATCCTGGCTGCAGCTATAGTGAGAGAAATGGCCATATTAGGATTTCGCCTTTTTATTCTACCTACCAAATGGCTGACCTTTAGAATAACACACCTTCCCTAGGCTTATGTCTTACTTAGATGAAAATTGGTTGTCATGTAGTAAACACTCAACAAACTTTTGTTAAAATGGATGTGATTTAGTTACAGTAGATCTTATTTAAAAAAAAAATAATAATGACCTATATCCTTTCTAGCATTGTTCTATGGAAACTGAAATTCTTCAGGATATCTTTTTTCCTTTTTGCACATTAATGGTATTTTATGATATATTCTATAAGAAACAGTTGGATTTCTGGTTACATAAAATATAATACTTTCTATATAGAACATAAAAATATAAAAGCATCTGCTCATCCATTTATCTGTGGCAACATATTTCACTTGGATATATATGACAGAGAATGATATTTTAATATGGTTGAGATTAAAATTTATTTTGGAAGATTAAGAAAAAGCATTTCACAATTTTATAACCTATTTATGGGATGCTATCTGATGTATGTTACCTACCGTAGGTCTTTCCTCACTCATTAAAGCTTTCATTCCCAGAACTGTACAATAGGGCACTGTTTATATTTATAAACAGTGTTCATCTGGATGAAATCAGGACAGAATTTTTTTCTCAAAAATTACATAGTAATTAAACCAAATCTGGGGAAATTATGACTTCTACATGTGCAGCAAATTTATCTCCTTCACTAGGTTTGGTAAAATGAGACGAAAACCTGTGATAATGAGACTAACATATGAATTATTATACATGATTATAGCCATCAAAAGGGAATTGGATATACATAAACAGATGCATGCTCTAGTCCTCCTTGATGGTCATCATACTCTGGGACATTGCAAAACACTGGTAATGTGATTGGTGGATTCACTTCACAAGAGTTTTCCCTGTCACATTGATTTGTCAAAATTTTATAATAAAACTAGTCTAGGAAAGACGAAGAGAGATGAGAAATCATCTTGTTACCTGTTTCTCTTTCTCTCTTATCTGTCCTCCTTTTCCTCAAAGGGAATTCTGACAGGGCTGTCAAAGGGATATAAAAATTACAAATAGTGGCCCAACAGGAGGAAAAATATAATAATATAGTAGTAATGTAGTATGAATGAAGCAAGAGGTATTGCTACTTCTTAATCTAATTCCGTAAAGGAAGGTAATCGGTACTTCTCTGTGCTGTGTGATTATAGAAATGTCAGTACAATTTTAAGGTTTTATATAGCCCATGGGTTTTTAACTTAAATTGGATCCAGCAAGAATAGAAAAGATTTAAAGACAAGCCAAGAAATAGTCATTTAGTGTGGTAATCATAGAGGATTCTGCTAAAATTAGAAGTTAGTAGGGGTAGAATGAAAAATATTTATGTCGTTTCCAGTTTAGTGATTATCCAATAATTCACAAAAGGAACCTACCAACATCAGATATTTTCCAAATTTTATGGAGTTTTTTTTTTCTGAATAACCTGATAAATGGTGGCTTTTACTATTCATGTTGCATTTTAGATTCCAAAGGCAGTATTTTAGAGATTTGTACAGGAGCGAGACAGCAGTTAGAGACATCTGGATTGCTCCAGGCATGACCCAAACATTTTCTACTTGTCCCTTCCTCTTCACTGAGAATAATGATAGCTAACCCTGAGTGCCTTGGTGAGAACTTTGCCAAGAACAGTAATGAAATCACAAAGTATCTTTTTTCAATTAAAAGTTAATATCACTATGGAAATTTATTTACTATTTATGTAACATGTTGAGAATTTCGAAGATGGTCTTATTGACTTTATAATAACTTGTTCTTTTCTTCCAGTGTAGAATTCCTTAATCAGGGCCCATAGATTTTGTGGGGATTTATAAATGGGATGGACCTCAGGAAGCAGAAGTACAATTTTCTGGAGTTTATGGTTTCTTCACATTCTCAAAGGAATCTTCATTCCCTAAAAGTTAACACTCATTTGGGAATGAGATCCTTATATTACTAAACAGCATTTTGAAAGAAGGGCACATGAAGAAAAGCCATATCCTAGGATGGTATATTTATAATTAGCACATAAAACATGTTTACAGTGATTAGGACATTTAAATGCAGATTATTAAACCACAGCAAACAGGAAGAGAAGGTTCTAGGTAAATAAAATGCATCAATTGCCTAGTATATATGTCAGGCATTATGTTGTGTCTATCATACAGATTTCATTCTTGTAGAATAAGCTGTATACGTGTACATGGCTAAATATGATGTCTATCTGGGATGAAAATAGTTTTTAATGTCAACATTAACTGTACTTTAATGGAAGTCATTGGATTTGACAGAAGCTAATGATGGTGGCCCTCAACATTTGCTCCATATTAGAATCACCCTGGGAGTTTTTAAAGGACTCCAGAACATAGGCCCCACCCAGATTATTTGCATCAAAAACTGTAGGGGAAGGACTTGTGCAGTGGCATTTTAAAATATCTCCTCAGGTAATTCCATTGTTCAGAGGGTGTTGAGAACCAGTGCTCAACTATTTAAATGAATAATACCTAATTATATCATTCAAGCAGTAAGTGCGTTCAAGTACAATTTTCCTTAATTTATCCTGAGGAACTAACCATTCATTCATTCATTATTCATTAAATATACATTTATAGAATGCCTGCTGACAGGTGAGCACTTTGTAAGATGTTGACAATTAGTGATAAATGTTTGGGTTTTATTCTCAAGGACATTACAGACATAAAAGGAAAATGATTATTCTATTTGGGCTTGAATTACCATTCACAGAAAGTTGCTCAAGTAGTTTTGAGAGAAAAGCGGTTTTAAAAAATTCTTTGTGGTTTTGATATCATGAGGTTTTTCAAATAGACTTCAGACATTTTTTTCATAGTTTTCATTGTTCATTTCATCCAACTGTCAAAAATTTAGCACAGTTTTATAATACTTCCTACACAGGCAACTGAACTCAAATGGAGTAAAACACTTTACCTTTTATCTCTAAATGCAAGATTCTAAAATCTTCTTTGAGTGTTCAGTAGAGACCAACAGTCTTATTTTATTTCCCTGAAAACTAACTTAAATTTTTCTTATAGATTAGAACTAACAAATGAGTTCAACCATATTGCAAACTTACAAATCCATATGCAAAATTAATTATACTCTATACACTGGCAGTAAGCAGTATGAACATGAGAGTAAGAAAACAATCCCATATAAAATTGTGGGCCAGAGGAGGGAGGAGGTGAAATGAGCTTGGGTTTCTTTGTGAGGTGATAACAATGTTCTAAAATTGCTTGTGAAGCTGGTTGTAAATTTCTCTTAACATACTAGAAAATGATTGAACTGTACACTTTAAATAGTGGATTTTTATGGTACGGGAGTTCTGTTTTAATCATTTCATTAATAAATTTCATTATACGACTATCACATGTCATCTCCTCTCCCAACAATACCACCTCAAAAGTCCTCATTTTCAGCCTAACTCTGGCCTCTTATTTCTTAAAAAAAAAAAAGAAAGACTCAAGAGCAGAAAAATGCACCCCTTATTTTCTATCCTCTATCCCATCTCCTATTGCTTCCTCTGGGTTTTTTGTGGTTTCTTCTTCCCCCTGAGATCTCTATATTGGCACTCTAGATTCCATCCACGGAATTCTATATGTCCTGAATTCCTAGGTAATCACAACCAACACATGGCATTTAATACTCTCCATATACTAATGAATTCCACGTGAATCTCTAGCTTAGTGTTTGTCTTAAACTCTCGAGCTATCTGTTCCAGCTGCCGATTCAATATCTAAAACTTCATTTCCAGTGCTCAACTCCTTATTCCACACACCTCCGAAACTTTTATCTTCCTCCATGCTCTACCCTGTCTCAGCCAATGGCAAGTTTAGACTTCTTTGTGTTTAGATCCAAACCTATGGAATCCTTCTTGACTTCTTTCTCTTAATAAGTTTTTCAGATGACTTTCTTTTTTATTTTTTCCATGTCATTTTATTTTTTTTATTAACATATAATGTATTATTCGCCCCAGGGTACATGTCTATGAATCATCAGGCTTACACATTTCACAGCACTTACCATAGCACTTACCCTTCCCAATGTCCACAACCCAGCTACCCTGGCCCTACCCCCCCACCTCCCAGCCACCCTTAGTTCATTTCATGAGTTTAGGAGTCTCTTATGGTTTGTCTACTTCCCCATCCCATCCTGTTTCATTTCTCTCCCCCACCCCCCCATACCCCCCACCTTGCCTCTCAAATTTTTCATATCAGAGAGATCATGTGATAATTGTCTTTCT
>CM053605.1:129345429-129398422 GCA_028646535.1 Procyon lotor
TATGATGGAATTTTAAAGAGGACACTGATCTAATGAGGTATGACTGACATCAGTTTTCAAACTGTGATTTGAAAGGTGAGAATTTTCAAATAATTTAGATGAAACCAGTTACGTGACTTTATTTTTTTTTCCAAAGATTTCATTTATTTATTTGACAGAGAGAGATCACAAGTAGGCAGAGAGGCAGGCAGAGAGAGAGGGGGAAGGAGGCTCTCCGCCGAGCAGAGAGCCTGATGTAGGGCTCTATCCCAGGACCCTGAGACCATGACCTGAGCCGAGGGCAGAGGATCTAACCCACTGAGCCACCCAGGCACCCCCATTATGTGACTTTAAATGGCCATTCAATTTAAAGGTATAGAAGGCTTGAGAATGAGAAGATGAATGAAAGGGGACTTAGGGTTGAAATAGTGTTTTGATATTTAGAGTTGATGAAAGGTGGTTTTTTAAACTTTTAATTAAAAAATAATTTAGGATTCATCAGAGAAGGAAAAATCAAAGAAAAAAAAATTTTGATTTTTCTTTGGGCACAGTGAATAAATGAATAAATGCGAAGGAACAGTGGGGGAAAAACCAAAGCTTTTTATTTCATGCCACAAATGGTGTTTTAGAAGGATACATTTATATTCTGCTATGATTTTCTTGGTCAATGCCAACACCAAAGTTCATTGTCCTTCCCACTTATTCATTGAAGATACAGCGTATTCCTCGTAGTCATCCCTATTTCCTTAAGTCCCAACACTCTCTGGGTTACTTTATCATCCAAGTAGTTGATCCAGGTACTAGTGTAGTATTTCATTGCCTTCTATCCAGTGACTCTCTCACCCACAAGGTATAAGCCTCTGCCTCCCTGGGCACATTTTGGACCATGCCTCTGGCCAAAACTGCTCCACTTCTAAAATAAGAAATACATTGTTCTGTCTGACCACAACCTTCTAACCTACTCTTTTAATTTAAATAAATCAATTCCTCCACCTGATATGTATTCCTAACCTATGGTGTCCTCTGCTTTCTCCACCTCAGCTCTCTCATCAGAATTGTTTAATGTCTTTCTTAAGTTTTAGTGTTATGTCTACTCCAACCACGCTATATCTTCTAGTATCTTCATCTCCTCTGCCCCATTTTCTTTTCATCACTCTTGTCTTGGAAAATCTGTCTAGGTTGAGATTCATAGGTCCCCTTTCTCCATGCTGGCATCTGTGTGAATGATGTGTGATTTAGAAGATCACAAAATCATGCCAATTCATGTTTAAAGCATCCATTGCTGTCCTTTCCATAATTAGCTCCTTTTCCTTTTCCAAAAGCTGTTATTTCAAACATTCTCCACTCTCCACAAATTTCTAACTCTCTCATCTCCCCTTAATTCTCAACAGATGATTTCATCTTTCTACTTCTTTATACTGCACAGAGAATAGGTAATTACTTCTTTAAGTTCCTTCAACCAACTTATAATTTCATCCGTTCTATAATTTTGCTCATCTTTGGCCTCTACCTCTTCTTTGGATAACATGCTCTTCTGCCTAAATTATCTTCGACTTGAGCTATTGATTCTTCTCTATTTTCTCCTTCTACATCTCCTTTCATTTTAATTCCACTGCATCCAATATTTTTCACAGGAGGCAGGAAGGAAAAAAACCTCCTTCAACCATATACCACTCTTCAACTTTGCTTTATATTTCCCCTCTCTCTCAAAGTCACATTTCTTGAAGGGAATTGTCTGCCCCTACTTTCTGATGACTCTAAATTCTACTGCAATTTTGCCTTCCCTCACACCATGCACTGAAACTCCTCTTGTCAAGGCCACAGTGACCTCTTTGCTGCTAAATCAAATCTACCATTTTAGAATATACAAATTATGTTTACCTACCTGCTTTTCTTTTAGTATTATTTCAACCTCATAGTATTATCTACCTTTTCTGAATAAGAAATTGATACTCTAAAAGCTAATTTTGTCAACATCACAAACATAACTGCAGATGGCAAAAGTTGAGCTTGAATCAAGGGCTTATGACTCAGGATCCTATATTTTGCGATGATAAAATAAGGTGAATCAATTATATTATCATATTCATTATTCCATGGATATTTATAATTTATTTTTTACTTACTATCCTATATTTCCATGGCCTACATTGATAGCAGATACCACAGCATCTGAAGTTATTAATAATTTAGATGACCCAGAAATTTCTGGGAAAAGGCAAAACTAATGAGAATAGTTTTGCCTCGTGACTTTCTGAGCAAACATAAAGACACTGAACATGTTAGAGACTGACTATTCTCCTAAGTAATGTAAATTGACTCATGCAAAAATCTAAAAAAAAACAAAACAGTGGAAGAGTAAAATCTCACCCATTATGAGAAACTAGATTGTGCTTAAAAACCAAATTTTGAATGCTAGATCTTTAATCTGACTGGGGGAAAAAAATTCCAATCTTTTCTCTCTCTCTTTTTTTTTTTTATAAATCTCTTTCCATTGAGAAACTTATATTTGGTGATAAGAAAATCTTGCAGAAGAATAGTTATAACCCACAAGAATTTTCAGTGCCTTGCTATGGCATTGGTCTGTGTGAAATGCCCTGAAAAGAGAGAAAGTAAGCTCTCTAGAGTAGGCTTTTCTGAAGAAATCGCACTTGAGCTAAGACTTAATGGATTGCAGATGTTTTTCAGATGGATAAGAGAGGAAAGGTATCTAAGCAGAGGGAGGGACCAGCATGTGCAAAATGTAGAAACATAGATATCCTGCTGTGTTTAGAGTACTACAACCAGTTGTCCCAATGAAGTATTAGTCAAGGCCTTTAAAAATATAAATACCAGGGTGACAATTCAAAATAGTTTGGAGGACTGAAATCAGCAGAGTAGGTTTATTGTTCACACAGTGGGAAGTCTCCAGAGTGGCTGGTTTTAAGCACAGATGGATGGGAGGACTTAAAAGATGCCGTCAGTTCTCTGTTCTGTTTCCCTCTCCTGTCTTTCTTTCCCTTTTCTTTCTCTCCTCCCTCTCCCCCTTTTCCCTTCTGTGCGGTCCACACAGGCTCTTACCACAGAGAAATCAAAATAGCTACTAGCAGTGCTAAGCTAAACTCATTCCCATATTCCTGGATCACAAAGTATGCATTCATTTTATGACTACTGTCCTGTGCATGAATGCAAATTGCTTGATAATGTGTCCCCTACTGGCCTGTGCCACCTTATTTTTTATTGTCTATATATATTTCAGTTATACACATACCCGATTAAAAAACCCTGTTCTAGATGAATGGGAAACAATTGTTAAGAGTATAATAAATTCATGTGTGGGAAAAACAAGGTGACTCCAATAATTTTAGAGATAATACGGGGAGACAAAAAATTGCTATTGGCATTTGTGGCAATTCAGACAAATACTGTCTTTACTATGTTTATCTTTTTAGAAGCAGAAGTGAAAAGGGGAAAAAATGCACAATTTAGAATGTATACATATTGGCCAATAGCCTCCCAGAAGACAATTCCCAGTTTTTACTTGCATCCGCAATGTACTTATTTGTATTTTCCAGAAGCATAGACTCTTTGAAATTATGTAGATTTGTAATTGTCAATATGATAATGCAATTCTATTAGAAGAGAAATTCTTTATGTGTATTTTCACAAAGAAAGATCTGCCTGTAGTTATCTTAATGTGTCCATTTATGGTTTGGTTAGTAAAGGATGAAAGAGATGGTTGTCTTAGCACTTTTACTATCTGGCGACTTGATTTTTAATCATAAATATGTCAGTGTGTCCACCTCAAGCAGTATGACAGGTGTGAGAAGGAATTGACAAATCCAACATTTTTACAAAAACAATAGGTTAGCAGCACAGATTAGAAAGAAAGGAGCCAAATGAAGATGGCATATATTACTGGCATCATGTCTCAGATGGAAGGGCCAGGAAAACAAATGAGAGAACCATTTGGATGTAATTAGGAAGCAGGAGGCAGGAAAAAGAAAGAAAAGTCTTATAAACTAAGGAGCAGATGATGCCTCTCTAGCCAAACTCCCCAAATCTTTCAGCTTGCCTTTCCGGCTTGTTCGGCTCTAACAATGTACATGGACACTCACTGAAAACGTATTCAGCCTTGAGATTATTAATAATTTTGAAACTGAAACCAGCTACATACAAAATACTGCAGGCCAAATGCTTCAATTGATTCTCCTGGCTTTATGCATTCCCTATTAAGACATTTATCTCATTAAATTGCAGTTTTATTTTTCAATGTCCTTAACTAAACTCTGAGCTCCAAAGAGTTCCAATAGCACGTATGCAAAGTATCTGTGTATGTGCCATGTCTTAGATGCTTAATGAGACTTTTTAGTAAATTAATTTATGAATCAATTTTCACATATCTCCACGGGCTTCCCTCCCGCCCCCCATTCAAAGCAACTGAAACTCACCACCTTTTTAAATTATTTGTCCATTTCACCAAATATTTAGGGCTAAGCCCTGAGGATACAAAAATTGGCCTTGGAAATTTCTATGCCCTTGATGTGTCATACTCTAAATAAGGTAGAGTGGGCAAAAGTGAAGTAAAAAAGGAACTAATTTTTAAACTATGTACAAGATCTAGTATTCTAGATCTCGAACTTACGTGCATTATTTCCAGTCATCAGAACAACTCGACAGGCATCCTCCTGTGTGCACTTGGGGAACATGAGGCTCATAGGTACTTATGAAATGTCCTGAAGGTTTTAATACTGGTAGTTGGAAGATTGAGGATTAGTAAATGCCTGTTTTCTTTACCTTGGCAAATGTTGCTGGTCCTTATTTACTTTCTGGAGCTAGATAGTATTTTTCTCTTTCTTTCCAGTCATATAAAACGAGAGGATGAATAGTGAGCTTGTCATCAGCACCTCTTTCATTCCTAACAATTAAAATTGATGGTAATTCCGTTTTTGTCTCCCTTAAATTTTTATGCCTAAAATAGATTTTCCATATTTTTCTCCAACTCTTCTTCCTTACTAAATACCTCTCGTATTGGTAGTTGAAATGGGGTTTCCAGATCCTGGAAAAGACAGCCTCCTGAATAATTACATTTTTTTGCCCCTTTGGCCACACATGAGACTTCTTTTACCCACTCCCTGCTTTTGCATGAGCCAGAATGTAAGATCTGTATGATGATGAGGCAGAGCCTCTTTAGAGGGGCACCCCAGGCTTAGCTCCGAGCCTCTGCTCAGTTGCCTTTTAAGGTCAAGATATGACAGTTTTCTTCTGAAGTACATAATTGTTCCAATCTACGTGTAAGGACCACCTGCCTTTCATTCATTCCACAAATATTCTTGCTTTCATTCATTCCACAAATATTTGTATAAATCTCGTCTGGGTAGAAGACATTATTTAGGTTCTAGAACAACAGCTTTCTATTTTTAAGACAAAGTTGCTGTGCACATCAGGCTTATATTCCAACAACTGTCCTAGACCAAAATTTCCAGACATTCTAGCTACTTTGCCTGCTTTCAATGATGATGATGACAACATTCTGATGAAAAAAAAAAAAAAAGCCCTGATTCATGCTAATTTATAGGTTCATTGTTTTTAGGGAGTGTTGGAAATTGCTTCCTTTTAATAGCAGGTTTGGAGAGGATGCCAGTGATGAAATGAATCCCATATTGGCTGAATAGTAGAGTATCAAGTAAAAATGGCAAATAACAGGAATAATGGGACTCACACCTGGTGATTCTCAAACTTTGTTTCACATTCAGGTAACCTGGGGACCTTCTAAAAAATCTTAATTCCCATCCTACAACCCAAACCCATTCAATCAGAAAACTGGTGGATGGGACCTAGGTATTAGGTTGGTTTTTTGTTTTTTTTGTTTTAACTCCCTGGGTTATTTCGGCATGCAGACAAGTTTGAGAGCCAATGATCCAAACACATTTTTATCTACCTTTAATGTACATGCAAATCAACCGGGGATCTTCTTAAATACAGATTCTGGTTTAAAAGAGCCCGGGTTGCTAGGTTCTTCGTGTCCCAGGAGTAACTGGATGTCTTTACTGCTGGTCTGCGCTGCACACACCGAGTAGCAAGGCTCTAACCAATCCGTCTCGCCTTATCAGGGCTGGAAGAGCTCTGGAGCCAGCCACCAGCCCTTTTCTGGGCAGTGGTTACTTCAAACCCCGTTCAGGACAGTGGAGGCCTGTCAGTGTTCAGTGACAAGGACCTCTTAGGGGAAAGCTCTCAGGGAAGAGACTGCGATGTTTTAGGTTTTCTGACAAGTTTGAAAACCTCCCCTTCCCCACCCAAGCCTGAGCAGGAACTGCTGGCACCTAGCTCTGCAGGGGCTGATCTTGTAGGTCATCGGAAAATACCACCATCAGGACACATGGCTGATGTTTACCCAACGGCCAAGCCTCCAGGAGAGAAGAAAAGGCCAGGTTCTTCACCTACATGTGGAACTTCAGTTCTGCAGTTTCTGCCTGTTCTGAATGTGTTTCCTAAGTGAATAACCCGACTACAAATTGTTCCAACACCTAGTGGGTGGTTAGACAGGTGATGATAGGAAAGACCTGTCCCTTTTGTGGGAGTATAGCTTAGAATCAGGCAACTTCTAGAAATGAGCTTTTTAGCCCCGAGAGTGATCACCCATTTCTTACAAAACTGTGTTCTAACTTATAAGTTCCCTTGTCTCTCCACTCCAATTCTTTTTTTTTTAACTATGTGAAAATCATATTCTTGGACTATATTTTTATTTTAAAGAATTTTAATGTTTGAATTTCAAATGCACTTGAACCAGTGTCCCCAATTTTTGAGTTTAGAACAAAAACTCTATTGTCATAAAAAATGGCCGACATACAAAATGAAAGAGAAATGTACACGTTTAAGAAAGAGACCTGTCTTTTTGCCAAAAGAGGAATAACGTGACTTTGCATTTTAACCTTTCAGTCACAGGAGTCCTGATAGGAATCCAAAATATTTGACTGTTCATGCAAAATGATATCATTCTACCGATACAAAAGGTATTCTGTAATATAATCCTATTGGGCTATTACATGTTGGTTATGCCAATAATAAATGCTCAATAAAAGTCAGTGCATACTAAATCAGTGATTCTAATGAACTTCATCTTTTGTGAATTTGTTATACAGAGGTAAGCAGCTCTTGAATAGGAAGTCAAGTTGGTAGAAAAGTAGAATAAGAATGTATTAAAAAAAAACTTGGAAAGTGCTTCTTTCCAAAGAATTAAAGATTACAAGTCACTTCAAATGATCCATCGATTAGAGAGACTCATCCATTAGAAAGGCCCTTTTGTCTACAATAACAAAAGAAAGATACATTTTAACATGCATCTTTTTTTTTTTAAATCAGAGCAACCTTTTACATATGCAATCATAACACCTCCACCCACAGTGTATCTCAATTCCAAATAACAGCCATTCTGTTCCTCTCATCCCAGACTGGGTCTGAGATGAATTCAACAATTCAGCACTGTGCATTCCATCTCTAGTCAACCGAGAAAATCTTTGATGGTAATAAAAACACCTCTGGTTTTCTGTTTATTTCTGTGACTTAGTAAAAGTAAAATGAACAGAGTCTAACTGGCAGGGTTTCACTGACTAGAACACAATGAGTTTGTAACACACGGTTCTATTTTCCATATATATTTATATTGATTATTCTAAGATTTGTTTTTTTTTTCTTTACTTAGGAAAGTACAATTAGGTAGGTACTTAACAGTCTTGTAAAGGAAAATTCAAACATCCGTTGTAAAAGTTGTCCAAAATACAACCGGATTTTGTTATAATCTGTCAACTAAACTCTGCCCTTAGTGGATCTGTAATGTATTTTTCAGGATACTGTTGTAGTTTCTATTACTGCTTTAGTAAATTACCATAAAATCATCAGCTCAAAGTAACACCCCTTTTTTAACCCCCCTTCCACTAGTCAGAAGTCTGGGTACAGGGATGCCTGGGTGGCTTAGTTGGTTAAGCAGCTACCTTCGGTTTAGGTCATGATCCCAGGGTCCCGGGATCGAGTTCCGCACTCCCTCTACCCCTGCCTGCCACTCTGCCTGCATGTGCTTTCTCTCTCTCTGACAAATAAATAAAATCTTAAAAAAAAAAAAAAAAAAGAAGAAGAAGTCTAGGTACAGAGTGGCTCAATCAGTCCTCTGCTTGGTGCTTTGCAATGCAAAAATCAGCATATCAGCAGGGCTATATGGCTCTCTGGAAGCTCTGTGGGTGAATCCACGTCCAAGCTCAGTCAGGTTGTTTGTGAATTCAGTTCCCTATGGTTATAGGACTGTTTTCTTATTGACTGTCACTTAGGAGTCTACTTCCTTAAGTCTGGCTATCTCCCTGTTTTAAGGTCCATAATGTCAATTACATTTGCGAGCCCTCTTTTGCCATGTTACATAACATATCCATAGATTCCATGCACGAAGGCACGGTATCTTTGGGGCACTATTCTCCTTACAGATAGGCTAACAGAGGGATTCTGAGAATGTTGAGCTTCCGTTATGAAACACCGACAGAATGGCTGATTATGATAAGGAAGCTCAAAGGGGAAGAGAACATTGATGTCTGAAGATTCCTCCTAGTTCAATGAGACAGATATTATATAAGTTTTCATAGATATTTTACCTGTCTTTTCCAATATGTACCTTCACCACTGAGGTCTTTTAGAAATCATCTCCAGTTGGGCTAATTGACAATCCCCACCCAAAGGTTTGATTGAGAATATTGGTATGACATGGCACTTCAAACTGTGTGTCCCGAGTCAGACATAAAGCACAAAAAAGAAATTAATATGACCCACTTAAGTTGTATTAAATCTCTTATTTCAAAGAATCTTACAAGGCAGCTTATATTCAGTTATTCTTCACAGAAATCTGTACTTTGAATTGCTAACCATATTCATAAATGAGATGGGGAAAATGGTATGTTCTATAGTGCTTTTTGAAGGATAAAGTCTTTTGTGGAGTAGATGGAGAAATCAGACATAGGCAGGATGGTTGGCTTTGCTGAATTTGAATGCTTAGATGATTCAGTGTAAGTATTTTAAAGATAAGCTAAATACCTGTTATTGAAATTCCTCTCCTTGCAGTGAATGTTAACTGCTATTTACAAAAAAGAAAAAAAAAATCCTGTAAATAAAATGGAGTTTTTACTGTTGAAAAATGAAAGGATCATAAATTGAAAGCTGTCTCAAAGCAATAGTATTTTTTAGCACCTGTTTTATGGTTAGCATTGCCCACATTCATTTAGACTCTGAAAACGTCTAGGATCTTATAATTTAACTACAAAAATATGAAGGAAACTAGTTTTTCAAATTAATAAGGCAGTGGGGGGGATGTGTGGTGAGGAGGAGGGTGGATGATGCTTTTCAAAAGGAAAAAAAAACTTTTAACAACCTAAAAAAAACCCTTTTAAGTAATTTTTTAAAGAATTTTAAAATTATTAAAATTATTATTCACTTAAAATTTTCTTCTTCTGCCCATCCCACTCCACCTTTAAAATATAATTCATATGAATTTTCTAGAGTTACCATCTCTAGAGTATTTTTTCTTCATAATAAAATGGAGAATTCAGAATGTGTGTGCAGTAATTTTTATATATTAACATTAAAATGTCCTCTCATCATACATTTCACCAGATCTCATAACTTTCAAAAATACCATTACATAGTAGTATTTGAAAGATTTACATAAAAATTCCCAATGTACAAAACTTCACATTCCAAGAAAGCACCTTAAGAAAGCTTATTAACACTAAACTATGAATTTGAAATGATTTAAAGTATATTTGCAAAATAGAAATGAATGCTCTTTGTGAAACATAGTATAGCAGGTTTCTTACATGTAGAGTTGATAAATATCACAGTTACATTTTAATTATTCTGAAATCTAAAATTTATGGTCTTTCTAAGGGAAGTGACTGGTTTATAGTGCCTCTTGCATTTATTTCTGGAATTTTTTAAGTGAAAGTTTCCTTATAGGAAATTCCAATTTTCAAATTGAGTGAAAGAAATGTGTTATGGAAGTCTTTAAATTTACCCATTCTACCCACAGAAAACAATTTCTATTTATTCATATACATTGCAAAGATGATATTCCTCCAGTAATGTTATATTCTCCTTATTAGCTGTAGATATACTGCATATCTCTGGGTAGCACCCTGATCTGCTATCATGATCTTTGTCTCTCTGGTAGAGTTACACAGGTAGTAACTGGCAGTTACTGGTAGTAAGAGGCACAGGTGATAAGTTGATAGGAGAAGCAACACATTCATTTCTATATTTGTGTGGGTAACATTAGTTTTTTCCCCAACTGGGGAGTAAACTTTTTGAGGATGGAAGAAGACTTACCCTTGTGCCTAGCACAATTATCTTGCTTGTAATAAGCATTGGCTAATATGTTTAGCAAATGTGTTTAGTAAATAAATAATAGTTAATGATAATAGTTTTTAACTTTGTTGAAGATTCAGGATATTTACCCCAATCTCTAAGAAAGACAATAATCCAAAGTTCCTTTGAGGTAATAAAGTTTGTGATTTAGTGAGTTCCTAACATTCAGTCATTCTGGGTTTACCCTCATTTACTTTATAGGTTCACTTACTATATAGGTAAGCCTGGTTGTCTTCATTTTCTTTTTCTTTTTCTTTTTTTTTAGAGGGCGGAGGGGCAGAGGAAGAAGGAGAGAGAGAATCCCAAGCAGGCTCCATGCCTAGTGCAGAGCCCAGTGTGGGGCTTGATCTCACATCCTTGAGCCAAAATCAAGAGTCCGATGTTTAACTGACTGAGTTACCCAGACGCCCCAATTCATTGTCAAAACAATCACATCCTTGTATCCA
The DNA here is from genome assembly GCA_028646535.1 of Procyon lotor. Lineage (NCBI taxonomy): Eukaryota > Metazoa > Chordata > Mammalia > Carnivora > Procyonidae > Procyon > Procyon lotor. The sequence continues at coordinate 129,356,232 of CM053605.1, forward strand.
CCCTTGGACTTACATTTTCTATAATATAAACATGAATTTTGCACACTAAATAGTTATTCCTACATTTTAAGTCAAGTTTATTCCTTCTGCATTTCTGTAGGGTTCATAAAATATCCTTGATTATTCTCTCCTCTTCTCTAATCTTTTAAAGTTTTATGTTTTCTTACTATTTTCTTGCAATTACCATATCTGTCAAATACATAATTGTAGGGGCACTGGGTGGCTCAGTCAGTTAAGCATCTGCCTTTGGCTTATAGGGTCCTGGGATCAGAGCTCACCATCCATGAGCGGGGAGCCTGCTTCTCCCTCTGCCCACACCCCTGCTCCTCTCTCTCTCTTTCTCACTCATTTTCTCTCTCTCAAATAAATAAAATCTTTAAAAAACTATAAAAATAAAAAATACCTAATTATATAATTTTCTATATTTTTGTCTTTAATATAAAAGAATAATAAAGATAAATTATCTTTATCTTTAAATTTCATCTTTATCTTTAAAATTATGGGGTTTTTCCCTCCCAGTGTATGCAGGGAAGATACATGAATCTCAATAATTCAAATGAATAAAATAGTTTTGATTGACCTCATTTTTAGCTGAGATTTCATCTCAGAGGTTTTTTATTTTAATTTTTGGAATTGTCTTTATAACACTTTGGTTAACTTTATGATGAAGGTAAAATAAATGTGTATGTTTTAAGGGAAATATTTGAAGAAAAAGTTGGATTTTGTTTTTAGTAGGATTTTGAATATTTTTTTTTATTCGTGATTCTTGTTTTTTCTTCTAATCCCTTATATTGTCAAATTTTTTCTAGCTATTCTCTTAGTTTCTCCAACTGAAAAATGAGAGAGTTGGACTACATTATCTCTAAAGTTTCATGGTCTGGCAATTTAAATCAAAGTCCTGCCCTCATGAGATTTCCAAATGAGATAGTACATATTAATTCATTGTCAGGGGAGGGAATGTCAAAGGGCTCAAGAAGTGGATAAGTATATTAGATTGCTTTGAACATACAGGCCTTTTTTTTTTTAACATACGGGCCTTTAATCTAAAATGGTATCAATTTATAGACTTTTGTTGTGTAATAAAGACATTGATTCAATGAATTTGATGGAAGAATGAGTGAAAAAACCACTAAGACAATTTCATGGCATACTAGTTAATTCCAAAAACAGTAGTAAGAGCTGCTTTTTGTGGAGTACTTCATTTGTGTGAAATATTTTGCATGAACTAATTTATTTGATTTTCAAATTTTTACGAGGAAAGAGAATAAGTTCATCAATTCCACGTAGATTAGGATCTTATGAGGGGCAATTTTTTGGAAGAGAGGACAAATGACTTTTCTTGAAGCTAGGACTACATATAATACTGTTTTTATATCTGCTATATGTTTATTTAGCCTGGGTTTGAAACTTCCACCAGTGAGTACTAGATAACTAGTAAATTATTCATTTACACAGGTTAAACTGAGACATAAAATATGTTAAATGACTTCTTTCATCCAAAAGTGATATTAAACCTCAACACTTACGTACTTCTTGACTGTAACTACCCATTTCACCTGCCCCTAGTTCCTGGATTTTGTTCAGAATTGTCTGCAACAAACATATCACTGTTTCTTGATATGCACACAACACTTGAAATTATATTTGCATCTTATCAATTTGTCCATTTGACATTTTGTTGCCTTTTTTCTTAAATTTTTAGTGTGACTCTTCTGTCTGTGGAGATGTTTAGTGAAACTACAAGCAAAATATTGCAAATGGATAAAATATTCTTCATGAGGTCAACTTTATGTTAGAATATCTACCACATGGGCACACAATAATGTTTGTTAAATTGAATAGAATTGACAGTCATAAATATGAAATAAACTGGATAAATTAGTGCCCTTTATAATTCCATCTGCGTCATAAAACCCAACATTAGAAAAGGGGTTATGGCTCCAGTGCTCTCATTGCTTATTTAATGTTTAGTAAATGAGTTCCCTATCCTTATCAAATTTGTAAATTAGGCTTGAAAGCCAGTTATGAAAATTGTGAATTTTCTGGCTTCTCACATGTGGATTTTTAATTTCTATTGGTCTCACGAGTTTATAGCTTTAGTGTATCGCTTTATCAGCTGTGACTTACTTACCTGTTGTATTCCATACTGTAATATATCTCATTCATATTCCCTGTTTTAAGGCCCGAACTTTCCCTTGAATTATCACTACCTTGTCGTGAGTCTCTAGAATCTTTTTCAACAGAAGCTTCATACATGGCCAAAATGATCTTTTTAAAACATAAATTCCCTGGGATAAAATTGGAACCTCCAAGTATGACAATGAGTCCCTTCATTATTTGCGGTACACCTATAGCTCCAAGCTCGTTATTCATTCTCTTTATCCCTTCAGCCACAAATATGATTCTTCAGTCATGACATGCCCACTTGTGCCTATGTGCTTGTACATTATTCCTTCTCCCTTGAATGCCCTTCTCTCTCCTCTGCCAACTTCCCCTGGCTAAATTTTTCAATTAGACATCACCTTCTCTGAGAGGGCCCGTATTAGAAATCGGCCCCTTTGGGAAGCTTTCTCCAATACTTTCTAAGATTGGGTTAGGTCCTGTTCACTTGACATCCTGGGAGTAGGCATTTATCCCACGCAGTGTTTTGACATTGATGGGTTTTCTTATTGGCCTTCTGCACCAGAATCTAAAGTCATCAAAGGTCAAAGACTCTGTCTTGTTCTCAGTTAGATCCCTGGTAATTAAGAGTACTAAAATAAATACGAATGGAATGCATGAATGAATGAATGAATGAATGAATGTTTGTTTGTTTGTTTGTTTGTTTTAATCATCCTGGTATCTTACTTCTTGACACTGGTGGGTTAAGGCTTAAAGCTCATCCAATTTTTTTCAATACCCATAAAGGAATACATTCCCAATTTAGGGGTTTATCAGAGAAAAAAAAAAATGCTACCATTTTAAAAACAATTCTGTACAATGACAGACATTTAGAAAATTATTGTAGACTGTATGAATGTATGTATATATTGATCTGAAAAATAGGTACCATCTTTTCTTACCAGATGTAGGGACAACTAGAAAAGACATTATAGGGGCCTTTTTTCTGAGAAATTATCAATTTTCAAAACTTCTTCCTGCTTGAGTCTATTTGCATGACTGTCATTTCTCTACCTTTTAATAAAGATTTCTTTATAATTCACACTGTGAAGGCACATAGGTAAGCAGAGATTGCACAAGTCAGCAAAATGGTCTTTTGCAGCAATTAAATGCTTTCTTGAAGAGAGCAAATCTACCTTAGAGGGGAGAAAATCCTCAGATATCCACGTCTCTGGCCTCTGTGAGCTGAGACTGCCCAATGTTGAGTTGAAAAACACCATACGTTCCATACTGTTTCTCCTTACATTCTCCATGGTCGGTCAAAGATCAGGACCTCACACTCTTCACTTCTCCAATAAGAGATTAGAACGAGTCTCCATTGACTCAGGAGAGGATTGTGTAGTTCCTCCTTTTACAGTTGTTAATTGAGACATTTTCTGGGAGCACAAATAGGAATCCTTATGAGGTATCTTACTGGAATCAAGTCAACTTCATACTATCCCTAATATTGCTTCAGTGATGTTTCCCATAGTAAGATTATGTCCATTGTTTTCATAAAATACATGAAGAACACCCAAAACACAAAGGATTTGGATGTTATTTTCATTACACTCATATTACTAAAATTGTTTTAAAAGAAGAATGTATTGTTTTTTTTTTCCTTTTTAACCACTATTGATAGAAGCATAACTGCCAAGAAAACTTTTTTTTTAATAGGGTGAGGGAATCCACTCTGAAGACTCAAGTAACATAAATTGTTTTTTCCCCTGTAGCTGAAATTGCTATGTTGCTTTTTAAATTTCCCAATCCAAATTAACGAACAATTTTCTCTGTAGTATGAGAATGGCTTTGGCAGTGCAAAGATCAGAGCAATCTCTTCTTCATTAAATTGGGCAAAGAGGATTCACTGGTTCTCAAACTGTTAAATGGATATTAGGGTTTTTAATGAATGGAACATTTATTTTTGTGCCAGCTCAACTAACAACATTGACATGATTAGCATACATTTTGGCAACTGTTCTAGCACAAGGTGCTAGTAAAAAGGGGCTTTTATCTTTGAGCTTAATTTACTTTAACTTTCCTTGTTATAAATGCTTTTAATGTGAATGAGATGTTTTTGTAAAGGAAATCCTGGCACAAGAAGTTGTTCAGAAATGTCTTTTTATTAATGTTATAGGCATTTCTCATGCTAGAGATGAAGCCTATACCCCCAAACACATGAACTTTCCTCAAATAAGAAATAAACAGAATATTTTGTTACTTATACTCATGGTAAAATCACTGCCCTTGGGATTTTTTAAATTAGTGGTGCTACTTATTTCCTTTCTTTAAAAAAGGAAAAGAAGATATGAAAATGACTGGTAGAGGATAGTTTCCTCCATTGCTATACATCAATTATGAATGAAAAGTTTTGGAGGTTAAATGATCTTAGTTTCTTAGCTCAGGTGCCTCTCATACAAAGGGATTTCCAATAAGAATATATTTCCTTTTTGTAACAAACAGTACTGCCTCTGACTCTTATTTTATTTATTCAAATTGTCAAACCGAAGGAAATAAGAGAAATGAGTTAATACAAATTCGAAAGGTCCTGGGTTTGCATTCAGGTTTTTTTTGCAATGTATTTTTAAAATGTATTGGAAGCTATTGTAACGCAGCTAACAAGGAATTTGTCAGAAGTACGTAGTAAAATTAATGTTTATAGTTGATACTAAGCCAAAAATTAATATGCATGTGCACATGCATGGGTATAAATTTTCATCTGAACGCCTGTCAAACATCTAGGCATACTCTCTATTATATCTAATATATATATTAGATATATATCTATATATATCTCTGTCTACACACACATTCAGTGATTTATCCAATGTTTAATTGAGTAATGAATTAGTTTAATATAAACTTTAGCAAACAGCATATTTACTTTACCCACATTTACCTCTAAAAGTAAACAAATGCCAATAGCAGGCACTTCAGTGAAAGAACAAGCCCATGTTCAAATATAAAATGGTAAAAATGAGAAAGAAATTATGAAAATATATACCTTTAATTTGCAGACATAGAAACACGTTTGGTACAGTACAGACACATGAGGCCAAAAAAGTAGAATGATCCAGCTTAAGCTAACACATTCCTTGTTTACACAGATATTTTGCTATAGCTCTCATATAAAATAAAATTCCCAGCTCAACAGAATGAAGTGAAAGAGATCAATCACTAAGGAACCAGCTTGCTTCATTGCAAAGGATTTACTAAAAGCTAAGTTATCAAAGAAATCTGCTGCTGGGCTTACAAATAAACTCTTGGACCTAATCCAAAGCCAAAGAAAGGAAGCCAGAAACGGTAGCCAACAAACCCAAACAACAACAAAAAGATAAGTATAACTTTATACTTATAAAGGGCCCAACTAAAACAGCCGGTAGTATACACTAGCTTCTAGAATAATTCCATTTTAATATGATTTTTATTTTCTCAGGTGATAAATGAGTTCAAGCACATAAAAACCTAATATATAACCCAAGTGTGAAGTACTACTGACAAGTTGTCAAAGCACCAAAATGTCATAAACACCTACGAAGCAACTAAGGATTGAAACAGGTCTTTGCTCCTGGCTGCTCTCCTTGGACACAATTTCCAGTAACAGTGTCTGTAGGGGAGAATATACATCATTTCCCCTGTAATAATAGCACGTACAGTGGTAAAGGGAACAGAAACCCATTTGAGTACATGGAAAGTGAACTACTCTTCAGCAGGTCAACTCTAACACATGGCCATGTTTTCACCCTTGCTAAAAAGAAATTGCGCTGCTTTTTAACGCCTCGTTCAAACTATACATGATATACTTGTGAGGTAATAAACATCCTGTTTACAAATGCATTTCTTTTCTTTCTTATCATACATTGAAGTGCAGTGAAATTCAATTTATTTCAATTTCATTCATAGCTCTTAAATGTTAAAAACAATATATTTAAAATATACTCTTTCATTAATTTCATGTACAACAACTGTCCTGTACAATACCTCAAAACAGTTCCCTGCAAAGGAGCAGCTGATGCCCTCTTGTGGTTAAAGGACTTTTTAGACAAAAAAAATGCAATGTACCATTTTCTTACCTTATTCCCAGGTTCTATCATTCTGCTTGGTGAATGAAAGCTGCAAATCATGTCCAAGCTTTTTTTTTTTTATAACAGTTCTATAGCTGTTAGTACTAATTTTCATTAAAAAATGCTGTACACATTTTATAACCTCTGATTTTAAATTTAAAAACCTGTAAACAGCTTATTTACAATATAGTACAAGTTATAAATTAGTCATCCTTCATTGGAACTGTCATCTACACACTCTTGTTTAGGTGATGAAAACTACCTAAAGTCAGCTACAACATCTCTGTGTTTTTCCACAATGAAATATCAAATATTAGAAATAGCCATTGGTTTCCTCTCTCTCATATGCAAGTCAATTCTTCCTTTGAGTGGAATTTGTACTTCCAAATTTTCATCTTCCCCGTGATGCTTTTTCCCTCTCCTTAAACAGATGTATATGCCCATCCCTGTTACAAGTGTGATAGAACCCAAGCTTATTACAGACAGAGCAACTAGCGTGGGCACACAGGACGCAGACTCAACTTTCCTATGAGTTGGTTCTATTGAGATCTGTGGTTCTTTCTCCTCTATGTTGATTTCTGGTTCCTTTCTTAAAAGACTCTCAATGTAGCTCTCGTTACTGACAGTGTCATTGACAAACAGGTTCACCATGACTGTGGAGTGGAGAGGTTCGGGATAACCATGGTCACTCACTTTCACCAGTAAACGATGGAGTCCATAGTCTGTCTGCAGCAATGCCTCTTCCAAAGTAATGTTGCCGGTTTTAGGGTCAATCCTAAAGGACTCAGGCCTAGGACCTCTTCTTCCTATGATGCTGTAAGCTATGACGGCGTTCATGCCTGTGTCTTTGTCAACAGCATAGACCTCTGTAACCGGGGAGCCGGGGAGAGTCGAAGGCAGTACCAACAGGTAGGACATGTTGGACTGAGGAAATAAAACCAGAGGAGGGTTGTCATTGATATCTAGAAGGAGAATTGTGATTTTTGCAGTCGAAGAGAGGGCAGGCTCACCCCCATCAACAGCCTCGACCCACAAAGTATAGGAGCTTTGCTGCTCTCTGTCCAAAGAGACTTTAGCTCTCAACATGCCCTTTCCTGTGTCTATGACAAAAATATCACTCTGGTTCACCACCGAGAGGGCCACCCATCCATTTCGTCCAGCATCGGCATCTGTGACACTAATTACCCCAATTTCACCATATCCTGGAAAGTTTTCTGGCACAAAAAAGCTGAAGTCCTTGTTGATGAACCTAGGGCTGTTGTCATTTTTATCCAGCACAGTGAGAGCCACAGTGGCGACTGATTCCCTGGGTGGCTTCCCAGAGTCAACAGCTCTGACTGTGTACCTGTACTTTTCTTTCTCTTCTCGGTCCAGCTGAGTGGAAACTGTCAGAATTCCTGTGACACTGTCTAAGGAAAAATATGAGGGGGCATCAGGTCCCAGGAAATAGGAAACTTGGCCTCTCTCACCACTGTCAGCATCCGTCGCGTACAGCTTCGTCAAAAAGGCATTGGGCGCGTTGTTTTCTTCAATCGTTAGTTCCAGCAAGGGTTGCAGGAAAATAGGAGCATTGTCATTGTCATCTAAAAGTTGCACTTTAATGATTTTTTTGGCATGAAATCCCTCTGAGTTCCAGGCCACCACAGATATTTCATAGAACTGCTGTAGCTCATAGTCCATCGGCCTTGTGGTTTCCAGCAAGTATTCATTATTGTACGGTTTATAAGGTGATAACCTAAATGGTCCTTCACCGTCCAGGTAGCAGTTTACCTTGTATTTACCTTCTGGATCTCTTATGGTGAAGAATGCGATTGGAGTGTTAATGGGCTCCAGTTCTTTCAGGTAAACAATACCCTCTACCTCATTGGCTATATAACGAGGAACAATTTCAGGTGGTCTGAAAATGACTTTGATGATGGTCACCAGGGCCGTGGTCACAGCAGGGATGCAGCCTGGCCCGTTAGCAAGGATGGTGAGTTTGTGCATTTGCAGAACACTTCCCCCAATCTTACTGAAAAGTTTGATGACTCCGGTGGTTTCGTCCAGATGGAATAAATCCTTGGATGCTTGTGGAACTTTCTGGCTGTAAGTGTAGGTGATCTGAGCATTGGTTCCCAAGTCTCTGTCCACAGCCTGGACAGCTGCAACCGGTGTGCCCACAGTAGCATTCCCAAACACGGTGACATTGATCTGTGAGTCTGCGAAGAGAGGGCAATTGTCGTTAATGTCAGTTATGCCGATGGTGAGGGTGGCGCTGCCCAACAGTGGTGGAGACCCACCATCCTCCGCTATGATGATGCTCACATACTGGTCCTGGGTCTCCCTATCCAGTAGTCCCATGACAATTAGGTAGGGAGTGCGCTCCCCATTCTCATTCTCTTCCACATCCAAGGTGAACATGCGGTGGTAGTCCAGTAAGCGGTAGGTCTGCACCCCATTCGTGCCTACGTCTGGGTCCATGGCAGGATGCTCTATGGCCAGCCGGGTGTTTATAGGTGCATTTTCTGGAACCCAAACCGAGATTTGGGAAACCGGGAACTGCGGAGCATTGTCATTGATGTCCCGGATAGCGATCTTCACCTTCACAAACCTAAAGTATTCCTGAGGCAGGACCAGCACATCCAAAAGCAAAAGACAAGAGTCAGAGGAAGGGGAGGAGGAGATGGAAATGCTGCTGCCCCAGGCAGCTCCTCCACCTCCTTCAAGGCACAGGGCCTCCCGGTCGATCTCCTGGGCCGAAGTGTGCAGCTCCCCAGAGCGGTTGTCTAGGGTCACGTACTGGCCGCTCAGTCCCCGGGAGGCCAGGCTGAAGGAGAGAGGGGGGTTCCGCTCGGCGACGGTGCGCTCCGGCAGCTGCGACAGCTGGTCCTGCCTCCCTGCAGCGGGGGGCACCAGCCGCAGGTCCTCGGCCAGGCTGCCTATCAGCACCCCCGCAGGCAGTCCCTCGTTCAGGGTGTACAGAAGCTCCGTGGCCCGGCTGTAACTCGCGAGGCAGTTGAAGGGTCCCACGAAGAGGAAAAACAGAAACAGATGCTGAAAAGGGGAGGGGAGGGAGGGAAGAAGGGTCGTTACGCACGCGGGAACACGGAGATTGGAGTCAGAAACCAGGGCCACAAGGTCATATTTGCCCCCATCCCTATTACCAAAGGTAAACCCTCTAGTCAGAGAGGGATTAAGAGGAAACTTGCTGCAAAGAAGAGATCTACGGGGCAACATTGTCGCCAGAACTTAATTTTTTCTTCTCACTTTCTACGCTCCCCCTCCTTTCCCCTGCTCCCCAAAAGCACACTTATTCAGTTAACAATCGGAATCCCAAGCCATAAAGCATCCCTGGAAACGCCAGAGTGGAGAGCACTCCCTCAGGGACTGCGCAACGCCGCAGGGAAACCACCGGGGTATGTTGTGGAGAGGGAGGAGGCTGGTAGTGGAGAGGACTGGGCGATGATGGGCAATTCATCAATTTATTTCCCATTGAAATGTTTCTACCACTAAGATCTCCGGAACGCGAAATCTGTACATCCCTTATTATGAGACCACCACCACCACCAACATTAATAATAATTATTATATGGAAAACATAGTGACACTTTCCCTTCGGAACCCCCCCCCCCCATTAAATAAACACTTTAGGTTAGAGAAGTAATTTTCATTTTAGCTCTCATCTAGGGTCAAATCGAAAGAATCTGAATCTCCACCTCCTATCAAGTCCTCCCTAATCCCCCTCCCCTAAGGAAAAAGAAGTAAACGCGGAAAATGCTTACGTAAAAACAATTTGTCAATTACAGTGGACAGTCCTAGCAGGTGCCGACAGCAGCAAAGAATCTCCGCACCCCAGTATCTCAAGCAGATCGAGCCGCCCACCTCATCTGCCTACATTTCTATTTCAGAAACTTACTCTCCCGACCCAAAGACTTGCCTCTTCCTTGCTAAAATGAAGACACCTTATGCCAAACTCCCTTTCCCTCCCCCAACCTTCCCGTAAAGTTTGGATTAAGGGAAAAGGTTTGAAAAACAATCAAGAGTAAGAACTGCCTCACAGCACTGCAACTTGTCGGGGCTGCAGCGCTTCCGGACCCCAACCCTTACCGGCAGGTTTCTGTGGCTGGTGCTGCTCCTGGGACGACTGAGACGCCCCATATCCAGGCGCGGGTGCCAGGTCGCCGGGCGCCAGCTCACTGCCAGGGCCCGCGAGCTGCGCGCATTCCCTCGGCCGCGCATTCCCAGGGAGGCTGCAGTCAGCGAGCTCCTGATGGGAGGGCGGCAGAAGACACTCCCTCTCTGTTCATGCAAATCGCTGGGGAACTTCAGCCAATAGTCACTGGCTCGTCAATTAAGGACGCGAGCTAAAGGCGAGGGCCAGAAGGGCGCGGGGCAGGAGGGCAAGGTCATGGTTGCTTTCCCCGGACGCAGCTAAGTCCAGACCCCGCCGGAGGAGCTGGAACCCGGGACTTGCCTCTGAAGACTGCGACGAGGCGCCACCCGGTCGGGCACCGGGAGCGCATTCCCACCAGCCTCCCTCCTCGCCGCACCAGTCAGAACTCAAGTCCACAGGTTGCGAGCGCGAGAGGGAGATTAGAATAAATAAATAAGCCTGCATGTATATCTGAATATATAGAGAAAGGAAGTCGGCGCTACAGAGCAGCCACAGGCGCGATCCCAAAACGCTTGCTTTGCCACCAGTTCTTCGGAGAGACTTGCATCCAGCAGTGTGTGCACAGAGAAAGAAAATCCACTCTTCTCTGCGGAGGGAAGGAATTCCAAACACTTTTTACGGTGGTTTGAGCAGGAAAAGCAAATAGATGAATTCGGTGAGGGTTTTGAGATGCTCTAATTTTTTAATCTTCGCTGTTGGTGGTGGCAGGCTTCTGCTAGTTTCCTAGTTGTAGGCGCAAGGGTCTCTGGGTGTCTGCCTTGTGGTCTTACTTTAGAGGCAGTTGTGGCTTCTGGCCAAGGGAAAGAGCCCAGAGGGAAAGTGGAAACAATTGTGTGGTAACTAACACAAGTAGTTCTGCCTGCTGGCAGTTTTAACATAATTCTCAAAGGGAGTGGGGGGCATTTTCTTTTTTCACTCACTGAAGCTTAGGTAAAAAAACAAATTGGTTACTTTTCAAAGTATCGCTTTTTTCTTTCTCTTGGAAGGCTTACTAGGAAAGTGGCCCTTTAGAAAGGAATCCTGGAGGGGTGTGGTGCCAAATGCTTGGATATTTCCTCTGACTCTCAAACTAAATAGCCAAGTGACCTGTTTCTTCATTTATAAAATCAGGGCTGGTGAGAGACTCCAATGCATTAAGTCTGTGAAACACTTTTTGATCTACAGGGTGCTATAGAAATAATGGAAAAGACCATTGGCCTTTCCCTGAGTAGACATTTCTCTTCATCACTGGGTTCCCAGATAGTCTCCACACTGCCCTCCGAATATTTAGTGACTGAGCCCTAAATAGAAAAATCTTCCTCTTGGGTCAGAGAAAGATCTTACATCCTGTGCTTTCCATAGGATCCACTTTAATTTTGCTATTCTACCCTATACTAACTAGAATCTAAATTGGTTGGCTGAACTAATTGTTTTGCTCCTTCCTATTTTCTCTGTATCTCTATTAATTCTAGAGACACAAAGTCCTAAATATTGACAACATACTACATCAAAACACCTGGTGTGTATAACAGTTGCTTACTGTGCAAATAGGACCATACATGGAGTGCACAAAATTCACTAATACATATCTGGCATATGATAAGGATCTGATTTATAAAATTAGCTCCTTTAAGCCCTTTAGAATGAAATGGGAGTGCTGGCGAAGAGGTAAACACACAGAGGAACATGTACACGTGGGTGTGAAGCCATTATACAGCTGATAAACAAAGCACAGTCAGGGAATTAGGATATGTCTTCTTCAGCTGCTAATTCTGCCCTCCAGATGAACTTTTACCATAATTGGTAAATATTTACCAAGGGATCTGTAGCTGAAATACATCTGACTCCAAAAATCAGTACCAAGCTGCTTCTGAAATGTGTTTAATTTATTTCTTTGCACAGTACCCACGGCTTCTGGAAGTTTGGGACACATGGACAGAAGCAGGCAAAATGTCATCAGTGAGAGTACATGCAGGCTGGACCCCTGGTCTGAATGAATTTTACGTCTATACAGACAGTAGCCATGATAGACTGTATATATCCCCTCACAGTTCATGCCGTCTCCCATGGGTTAAAATCACTCACCTTGTATTTTGGTGGAAATATAGAATTCTCTTTCCTTAATTTGTCCTTTGTTTACAATGACAGTACACAGGAGCTGTCATTTATGAAGACAATCCAACTGAAGTGACATTGCCTCTTTGTAATTATTTTGTCGACTGTCTTTGGTTTTCCTTGTACTCATAAACTCTTTCTTTGCTTTGCAGTGGATACTTTGGGCACAGATGCACCATTTTCGAGCGTCCCCATACCACACCCCAGCGGAGTTTGGGTCTTCTGACCATATCATCCAGCTGATCTCTATGGAAAAGGTTAGTGCTTCTCCTCCCCTTCATTAAGTAGGCAAGAAATTTAATCTATGTTTTCTAGAATGCATAGATTTAGCAATACTTTTTCTAGAGTGTTTCTAAAAAGCATGACCATATGAACTATAATGTAAGTTGAAACACAGTAGTTAAACATTCTGGAGATAATGTTTGCAATGACGATAATAACTCCTACGGCTTTGTGACTGCAAAGTCCCTGGATGGAAGTTGTCAAAATTGGAAGAGCTTGGCACAATTTGAGGTAAAACCTTCATGTCACAATCCGAACTATTAACTGAGCTAATTGTTCGTATCTTTCCTTTTTGAAGCTCTAAGCAGAGGTTTCATGCAGGATTACACTGTAATTGAGCCTCAGGGGAAAAAGGTCCAAATACCCTTCTTTCGTCTCTTGTACCTTCATCCTGGGTACAGTGAAAACATTCCCAAACTCCTGTTCCTGAGGATGCCAGCCCTGTGACCTACCATCTGGTGCGACATATTTCTTTCTAAAGATGATCTGGGGAGCTTCTGTGCTATTCCTCCCTTGAAAATAATACTTGTGAACTTCTCAGATGTCTCAATGGCTCTGGGCCTGCTTCCCAGGTGTTTTGTAAAAATTGATCGGGAAGAATAGTTAGATTATATGATTCCCAAGCCTATTTTTCTACAGACAAGGAAAACAATTTGATACAATAGATTGTACACGGAACAGAGTCAGGAAATTTGGATTCCGTTCTCTGGGTTGCTGCTAGGTTACTGTGTGACTTTAGGTAAGTAATCACACCTCTCTGTTTCAAATTTCCTGTAAATACACCCCTGTATACTACATGGACTTAGATGCATTGAATGGCTTACCTAATATGTCATTAACAGATACTAAATAATGATACACAGGTTATTTTGATAATTATTTACTACATGATATCACTGAAGGTTAATAATAATTTTCATTTGCTGCAAGGTTTCTCTCTTTGTAGTCTTATCTCTTTATATAAAGTGTGAGCATTCTTGTAAGTGTTGATCAGGATACCATCTTAAAACTTTGTCCATTTATCAAACATACCCTAAAATTTTAAAAATATTTGAAGTACTGTGTTTTCCAGGTAACTTATAACTGAGCCATTTAAAGTATTTTAATAACAGTATGGCATCCACAAGTTTCATGTAATTAATATATATACACAGATATTTAAAACTATTTTGAACCCTAGTTCTATAAATGTTTCAATTAAAGAGCGTAAATAAGTATAAATTTAGAATATGACCTCATTTTAAGATCACTCCATTTTTGCTTGTTAATACATGAAATTAGCGATCCTTTTAGATGAATTAGATGTATGTATATATATTTATGATATATATTATATATGTAAATGTAAGTCATATAAAATATAGGAATATAATATATAGGATAATATGAAATAATTATAAATATGTAATTAAACATTTTATATATAACATTTTAAAAGTATATTATTTTGTAATATAAATTATATATTTATACACATCACATAATATATATATGTAATGTATGCATACACAGACACATTCTTTTTCTTTTCCCACAAGACTGAGAGATGATCACATTTATTTTTTTTTTAGATGATCACATTTATAAAACCAATACAGTATTCAAAAAATAATAAAATTGTCCATTTATTATCAGTTATGTTTTGAACATGCTACTGGGTGCTTTACGTGTTTATTTGCTTACTCTTCATAACAGTTTTATAACATAAGTATTATCATTTCAATTTTTCAGCTATAAGTTGCATGCTTGTCAGTATCTGTGGCCCGGATCCATGACCTCCAAAGCACATGTTCTTTCCACTCGGTACACATTTCTCACCTGAATGGATGGATCTAGGGCTTATATATATTTAAATGTATTTCAAGCCAACAAACGTTTATCACTCATCTATAGTAAGAAAAACATTGGAGTCATAGATTTGCTATATGATGCCTTTTTGAAGTAAAAACTTCTTTAGTCAATTACTATGTTCTAAACAGATACACATACAGAAACACAAACTCCTCTGTGTTTGGCCAGCTTCACTCTTCTTGTGACTTGTGACTTAGAGTATATTATGTGTGTAGATGTATTGTGTGTACTTGAAAGTCCTGAAAAGTTCTAAGGAGGTTTATGGATCGCCGTGTTAACCCTCACTTTATATATTAGTTGGGAGCAAGAGAAGTGCTGCATAATTCTTGGAATAGTAGATTTTGGCCTGGAGATTGGATCTGATGTTAGAGAATAATTTAGAAAAAGAGCAGTTATTTTCTTATCACCTATGACTTCCAAAAGCCTTACTTTATATTATTTTATTTTTCCAATTTACAAATATATTTAAGAAACAGTACTGCCGGAACTCCCCCTCATTTGCAGGGCAGACGTTCCAAGACCTCTAGGGGATGCCTGAAACCCCGCTTTGCACTGAATGCTGTATCTTCTATACATACATACCTATGAGAAAGTGTAACTTATAAGTTAGGTACGGGAAGGGATGAACAATAACAATAAAGTAGAACAATTTTAACAACATACTGTAATAAAAGTTATGTGAACGCGGCCTCTCTCTCTCTCTCAAAACATCTTCCTGTACTGTATCTTCCCCCTTCTTCTTGTGATGATGTGAGATGATGAACTGCTGCCATGATGAGATGAGATGCGGCGGAATGACCCGGGCACCGGGACTAACATTAGGCTACTATTGACCTTCTGATAACACGTCAGAGGGAGGGTCATCTGCTTCTAGACTACAGTTGCCTGTGGGTAACTAGAACCCCTGGAAGCGAAACTGAGGGAAAGTGGTGTGTATGGGGAGACTGTTATTTAGGTAAATTGTTATTCAAGTATATCAAACTTAAAAAAATAAAGCCTGCATTGCATTTTTCCTACACAACTCAGAGATTGTGAGGCTAATAGAAAATTAGCATATTGGTTCTTTGGCTAAAAAAGCTTTATTATTGCTTTAGTAAATAAATACACTATTTATACTACATGCACAAAGGGATGCAATTAAGATAATTTACTATAATACAAATTTGTATTCTAAAACATTGAATACAGAGCTGTGCAATTTATGTGGCTTTAGTCTATACTGACTAGTACATTCTTTTTGTTTTAGAACACTATGTAAAGGGATCTTACGTTTCCCCTCTTTCCCCCCACACATTCTTTTTTTTTTTTTTTTTTTTTATTTATTTATTTGACATAGAGGGACCACAAGTAGGCAGAGAGGCAGGCAGAGAGAGAGGGGGAAGCAGGCTCCCCACTGAGCAGAGAGCCCAATGTGGGGCTCGATCCCACGACCCTGAGATCATGACCTGAGCCGAAAGCAGAGGCTTTAACCCACTGAGCCACCCAGGTACCCCTCCCCCACACATTCTTGTGGGAAGAGTAGAGTAGGGTAGAACAGTTCTTTTATTTTCAGGACTTAATTAGCTTCACTTTAACAGGGATCTGTATAGCTGGACGAAGTCATCAGAAAACCTTAGGCCTAATTTAGCTCACATTTTCAACTTTCTCTCCTGATCCTCAAAATAAATTTTAAAAGTCATTTCCAACTCATTTAAATTTCACATTCTTTCTTCTCACTTCTGGTAGAGGTGATAATGAGCAGTGAAATCATCAAAAGAAAGGTAGTAGGATTGAGGAGGAGACAAAATGAAAGGCGTGGAAAATCCACAAAGTGGATCAGCAGTAGCTGAATAATGAACAGTTAAAGGAATGCAGTTTATTGATGACACATGTGCCTTATTTCCTGGAGTCAGACCCTTGGAGACTTGAAAGAAGGGAGAGGTATGGGCTGTGAGAGGATAAAGTAATCACAAGCCCAAGTAAATTAGCATAGAAATTAGGTCAGGGGCAAAACAAATCCATTGAAGGAGAGAATCATTTTACGTTTTATTGTAGGGCACTGATCCCGGCCCCTGTGTCCCTTGGATACCAATTCTTCACTCCCAAGCTGAAGTGTAACATTTGGAAAATCTTCATGGAAATTTGTGCTCGGGTCGTGTTTTTACACAGATCGATGGATCTTTTGCCTGGCTTTATAACATCTCTTTTTATCTGATTCTTTGAATTTAAGGTAGGCTTGTAAAACCTGTGTGACCATTCTGATCTCAGCGTGTGAGGTATATGAAAGCCCTGAGCTAGTATTGCAGGGTCAACGAGAGACTCTTTCAGTGACGTAAAAAGTCAACATTTTCATGGGGAAGAACTCTGATCACTAGCTTCTTCTTCCTGGATATCTTTTTAGGAAGAGGGGAAAGAGTGCCGACCTCAGTTTCATTTACTGCTAACATCTACCAATTACAGAGCATGTAACTTTTGCCAGGGGCACAGGGAGCATTAGCTCTGATCTTCACAAGGACCCTGCAAGTTAATGATGACCCCATTTTAAAGATAAAGAATCTGAGAATTTCAGAGGGTAAGTAGGTTGCCTGAGGTTGCACAGCTGGGAAGTGGCCAAGCTAGGACTGAACAAGAAAAATTTGAGGTAGTGTATTGTAATGTTGGTGAATCTTTCTCCTATATATTCACTGAAATAAGCACATATATTGAATATTGAATATGTGTGCATTATAAACAATGCATAAAATATGATAGCGACAGAATCATTAAAAAATACCAAACTTGTAGAAATATTGAACAATTATTGACAAAATGTAAATATCATATTTATGAAATAACATTTTCTTCTTTATTTGGATTATCAAAAGGAAGTCGATTTTAGAAATGAATTTTCATTAATGGTTTGGAGTTAATATGCCAATAAGACATTTATTTGGTGAAAGTAATATGCTTTTTGATAATGAAATCATAAATATCCTAAAGGCTATCTAATTCTTAATTATAGATATTTAAATCTGGTCAAATTGGTATCAACTTTATTTAAAATACAATGTTAATAAATACAGTTTTTTTCTTTTTATGGATAAATTCTTCATTAACTAGATTTTAGTGAAGCATCACTAATAATAATTAGCTTTTAGTGACAAAATTGTATTATTAACTTTATTTTAAATATTTGTATGTGCCCTTAGGATTTAAAATAAGACCAGGGTAGGGGCGCCTGGGTGGCTCAGTGGGTTAAAGTCTCTGCCTTCTGCTCAGGTCATGATCTCAGGGTCCTGGGATGGAGGGGCTCTCTGCTCAGTGGGGAGCCTGCTTCCCCCTCTCTCTCTGCCTGCCTCTCTGCCTACTTGTGATCTCTCTCCCTCTGTCAAATAAATAAAATAAATCTTTTTAAAAAAAATAAAACCAGTGTAGACAAGGCGACTATTACTAGATTAATATTTGTCCTTACCCAGAATTTTGATTTTGTGCTATTTAACACTCATAAAGCAGAAAAGAAAGCTAGAAGAAAAAAAGCATAAAAAGAAAAAAAATGATTGATTTGTGTGGGAAGCAAACTTTTTTCTATATTTTTCTCTAAATGGAAAAGATTAAAAATGCCTCGAATGTGCCATAAGCATGACATGTATTCTCTATAGAAGCAATTTTTTAAAATTCTAAATGAGGAAATATATGACGTGTTTTCTTGAAACAAAAAAAATATTGCCACTTCCATATTCCAATAGATTAAAAAAAAACCCAAATCTATTAGAGCTCTGTCAGAACTTGTTAAACAATTAAGTAATGATCATAAAAAGCATTTGACACAAGTTATAAACCGAGAAACCTAAGACAGACTTGCTAGCTGAGAGGGTGAATATTTTAGCATTTTTGTAATATTTCTGGATCAAGATTGATTCCAGGTGCCATCTCCACATATCTGTGTGTATGTAAGCGAAGCTCTTCTAGGCTAGATGTGGATGGATCCTTGGTCTCTGGATCACTGTCAGTCTGGCTCTCTGAGATGAAACCACAGCCTCTGGTTAACCTCTCAATAGTAATCAAAGCGGAAGTGAACTTTTTTTTTTTTTTTTTTTGGTAAAAGGACAGATTTTCAATTCCACTTACTGTTAATCAAAAAATGTTAGCTATCTTGAGTCACTTTTATATTTTTCCCTCCAATAGATTTTGACAAGTAGACAGCCTACTCCTTAGACATCAGATGCTAAAGGATGGCAGAGGCAATAAAGAAGTATTGCATGAGCTAGTATTGCAGGGTCTTTTTATTGTTGTTGCTTTTGCATATTTACAGCCCATGTTCCTTGACTTTACATGTCCATAGTCCACTTTTCCTGACTGTGTTACATTACCCTTAAGTATGTTTTATAACCAATACCTCTAACCTATACTGACTTTGTTGGATTTCTTCTCACTGTTTTATAGGTTTCTCCAAAGATTCTATTTGCTTCTAGTCACTCACTGGGAAGCCCTTCCATTATAATTCTAGTCATCTCTTTCTATATTTAGGCTTCCCAATGTCCCTGAATTCTCCACAACCAAAACTTTTCCTTTTTCCAGAAGTCCTCTCCAGTTGAGAATGCCTTTCTCCCAGGTTGACACCTACAGTCCTCCCACGAGGACACTTATTCCTTCTTATGCAAAATGGCTTATTCTTGGTCAAATAATGTTAACATGTGGCTGTGCTTCTAGCACAGAACAGAAATATCTGTGCTTATAAACATACTAATTCCTGAAAAGTAGTTCATAAATATCACGAAACCGAGAAGTACTCTTGCCATTTGTTGAAGGAAGGCAGAAAGAACTGAGTTTTGCCTAGTTTTGTTTTCATCCTATCAGTACATACAGAACTGACTGTTGCTGAAACATAGCAGACACAGAAGTTTGAAAGAATCACACAGCAATACTGAACACTGTTGCCTGAGAAAAATCAGCAGCCTACCTCACCAGAGGCCCCAGAGAGTTGAATTAGAGTCACAAGGATATAATAACAGCCACCAGTGTTTGAACATTAATGGGACTGAGATATACAGTTAACTCTAGATCAACACAGGGGTTGGGGGCTGACCCTCCACGCAGCTGAAAATCCACATACAACTTTCGATTCCCCTAAAACTTAACTTATTCTCACTCAAATTTCATTTGATAAGCATATAAGCAATTTTTTAAGCATAAAAAATCAATTAACACATATTTTGTATATGCATCATATACTTTATTCTTAAAATAAGCTAAAGAAAATAAAATGTCATTAAGGAAACCATAAGGAAGAGAAAATACATTTACACTAGACTGTACTATATTTATTGAAAAAATCTGCATATAAGTGGACCTATGTGGTTCAAACCCATGTTGTTTAAGGGTCTACTGTGTATACATATATGCATATTCATGCACATAGACACACATATTTATATATGTATGTGTGTGTGTTGTACATAAATTCTCACAATAACCCTATCAAATAGAAATTATTGTTTCCAGTTTAAAAATGGGGACATTATAGCTTAAAGCTTTATGTACATTATCGATGCTCATACAGCCATGTTTAAAGAGTTTTTCTTTTATTTTTAAGTAATCTCTACACCCAACATGGGGCGTGAACTTACAACCCTGAGATCAAGAGTTGCATGCATGCTCTACCGACTGAGCTGGCCAGGCACCCCCACACAGCCATATTAAAACCTTCCAAGCATTACCTTAATTCAGGCACTGTATGTTACTAGGCTATATAGTTGCACAGGCTGAAAAATCTAATTTGGGGAAGAAGGGGAGACAGAGTATTTTAAAATCTCAGACTTAACTCATTGACCCAGCCTGATCATATGCCCCAGTTTCCTAAGTCTGTTTTAGCCTACTGTCTCAGGGCATCGATAATACCCTCTTGCATTCTAAAATACTGTGGTTTAGGGGTGCCTGGGTGGCTCAGTGGGTTATAGCCTCTGCCTTCAGCTCAGGTCATGATCTCAGGGTCCTGGGATGGAGCCCGGCATTGGGCTCTCTGCTCAGCAGGGAGCCTGCTTCCCCCTCTCTCTCTCTGCCTGACTCTCTGCCTACTTGTGATCTCTCTCTCTCTCTGGCATATAAATAAATAAAATCTTTAAGAAAAATACTGTGGTTTAGAGAATGAAATATAAGGCCAACTTAAGTGAGCCATATTTACAAGATTGGTGTAGAAACTCGAAGTACAGTGAAAATATAACTGTTACGAAGACTTCCTTCTGTGGTGTGGTCAGTGCATTCTTTTCTGAAGACAGATCTCAGTGGGAAGCAAAAGAACTAGGAGAATCAAATCCTAAAGTGAATCAAATGTTTATTCATAGCAGGCTGAATCTAGGATGGTGCAGCCAATGGAAATGGAATACTCACAGCCATTTGGCTTCAGTTCCAGGTCCTGGTTCCATAGTTCAATGCGTACTTCCTCTGGGATGTTCCTTTTATCGTTTACAAAGCTGGTTGGTCTCTCTGCTGATGAACACATCCTTTAAAAAAACAAACAAACATAAATACCTTAGGGTATGACAAGAAGCCTAAAAAACCATTCTACTTTTATTAGTGAGCAGTTCCATGCTTCTGCTGGGATTGTGTGATCAGTGAGAGGGTATTTTTCCTTATGGCAGAGGTATGGAAGGGCATTTCACTGTAGCCTGTAGGTAGGGACAAGGGGACCACATTGTGCCTTTGAGCCTAGGCTTTGCAATCAGATGGACCTGATTCAATTTTCCATTCTCTAAGTTACCCATGGTGTACCCTTAAATTTTTTTCCCTATTTTTTTTATTAACATGTAATGTATTATTTGTTTCAGGGGTACAGGTCTTTGATTCATCAGCCTTACACAATTCACAGCACTCATCTTAGCACATACCCTCCCCCATGTCCATCACCCAGCCATCCCATCCCTTCCACTCCTCTCCCCTCCAGAAACCCTCAGTTTGTTTCCATTGATTAAGAGTCTCTTATGGTTTGTCTCCCTCTCTGGTTTTGTCTTGTTTCATTTTTCCCTCCCTTCCTCTATGATCTTCTGTCCTATTACTCAAATTCCTCATATCAGTGAGATCATATGATAATTGTCTTTCTCAGATTGACTTATTTCGCTTAGCATAATACCCTCTAGTTCCATCCACGTCGTTGCAAATGGCAAGATTTCATTTTTGATGGCTGTATAATATTCCACTGTACATCTTCTTTATCCATTCACCTGTTGGACATCTGGGCTCTTTCCATAGTTTGGATATTATGGATATTGCTCCTATGAACATTGGGGTGCACGTGCCCCTTTGGATCACTACATTTGTATATGTGTACCCTTGAGTTTTACTTAGAATTTGAAGACTCAATTTTTTCATTTGATAACAATGGTTGAAAACTTTCCACACTTGCCATTTGCCAGGCACTGTCACAGGAACATTACCCATCTTAAAGTATCTAATCATGCCAGTCCTATAAACTAGGGAATGTTAACAGTCGCTATTTTAATAGGAGGTATAAAGAGGCCCCATAACCTGCCCCAGATCACTCAGCCAGTAGTGGAGGAGCTGAGATTGGAAATGAGGCAATGTGCCTCCAGAACCTGCCTCCTCAACCCCCCATATTTCATCTGGTAAAATGGAATTGAGACTACTTACCTACCAGTGGTACGTATTTAAATGAGTGGATCCATTTAGAGCATGTCACGGTCCCTAGCACAGAGTAAGACTCAACCAGTGCAAGCTGTAAAAATTGTAGTTCCATTCACCCCTTTCCCTCTCCTTCCCGTCCTTCATTCTCACTCAAATTAGACCATAGCTCTTTTTATTTCCCACACCCCATAATTATCTCTTTCTATACCTTTTTCTTCAATTAGAAAGTCCTATATTGTTTGCTTTTCAAAACATGCTTATTCTTCATAGTCCAGTGCATGGGACCTTTTTTTTTTTATTTTATTTTTATTTATTTATTTATTTTAATGTCAGAGAGAGAGCACAAGCAGGCAGAGAGGCAGAGGCAGAAGCAGGCTCCCCACTGAGCAAGGAGCCTGATGCGGGACTCCATCCCAGGACTCCGGGATCATGACCTGAATTGAAGGCAGTGGCTTAACCAACTGAGCCACCCAGGCGTCCCACATGGGACCTTTTTCATTCTAGTCTTTTGTGCCTTCATCCACATCAATTTTGATTCCTATGAGGTTTATTGTAATTAAGTTGTTGGAATTAGTTATGACCTTTTGTTTATCACTACATAGTCTTCTATATCATTTTTGGACAGAATAGAATTTATTCATATAGGTTTACCATGTGGATATACACATTTTATTTATTTCAGTATAGCATATAAATATTTTTTCAATGAAGCATCTTTTATCCACAATTTTGCAAACATTTATAATCGATTATTTAGTATGTTATTAAGTATTGGATATGTGTTTATTTTACTTTTTTTAAGATTTTATCTATTTATTTGTCAGAGAGTGAGAGCACAAGTGGGGAGAACTTCAGGCAGAGGGAGAAGCAAGCTCCTGGAGCCTGATGTGGGACTCAGTCCCAGGACCCTAGGATCATGACCTGAGCTAAACTCAGACACTTAACCTACCTAGCCATCCAGCATCCCTGAATATGCATTTTAAATGGGATATAAAATTTAAGATTTTCTGGTATGTTTCAGTAAATATATCTTAAGAATTTTTTGGTAGTTTTTAATAGCACTTGTATATGAGGGTACTCATTTGTCTACAGTGATATCACTACTAGATAACATATATACATATTTTATTTATTTCTAATATGAGAGTTCCAAATAGCATTTATTATTATTTTTATTGGAAAGGTAATAATTTGAGAAAATAGAAAATTTCTTTTATGTTTTTCATTTTTGGGGAAAATTGGTAGTTTTTCTTATTGCTTTACAGAGTTCATTATACAATAGGGGTCACAATGCCATATTTTTTTCTTTCAAATGTTTGGTAAATTTCTTGATTTTTTGCTCTGTCCTGTATTTCCCCAATTAAATAACAAGTTTTATATACATCATGGTTCACACAGACTGGGCAAAAAGTTAATGTTCAACTAATAATTTGTTTTAATTTTTAAACTTTTTTTTTTAGATTTTATTTATTTATTTGACAGAGAGAGAGATCACAAGTACACAGAGAGGCAGGCAAAGAGAGAGAGGGAAGCAGGCTCCCTACCGAGCAGAGAGCCCAATGCGGGGCTTGATCCCAGGACCCTGAGATCATGACCTGAGCCAAAGGCAGAGGCTTTAACCCACTGAGTCACCCAGGCGCCCTCAACTAATAATTTTTAAATGGCTGAAAGAACTTATCTCTTAGATTTTAATTATTTATTAGGTATTTTTAAATGTCTTTAAGTTTCACTAGCAGCACAGATAATAAATTTCTAAACACAGGAGACTGCCTGTTTATGCAGTACTTGCATAGCACGATTTATTTAATTTTAATGAATATTATAATATGTATTGACATTAATGTACTTTGACTATAATATGTATTATGTAGTACTCTAATGTGAGCATACACGGTGTAATTAATATTCCTTTACCAGAGTTAAAGTGTAATGTGACTAATTCTGTTTATTGAAGGAATATGAAATTCTTTCCTTCCAAATTCAATATAGAAAATGTCATATTCTTATTTTCATCTATGCTGGATGGGACCTTCTAGCATCCAGAGATGGTTGGTCCCGTGAGATCTGCTAATCCATTTGTTCCTTTCCTTGGTCAATAAATTCTTCCCTAGAGTTCGGCCAAGTGACAATAATGTAAAGATACTTTGCTCCTGCAGGGAAAATGTTTGCTTTCTTTCTTTGCTTTGATACACTGTTCTTTTCATTTTTGGCTCTAGTTTAAAACATGAGGGAGAGCAGTAAATGACCAACTGAATGAAAATGAAAACTTAAGAGTTGCTGCCCCAATAGGATAAATGCCTTTGGGTAAGGAGCGACTTTCTTTTACTCCTCCTGTGGTCTTTGGTATATTTTTCTTATCTGCAAAGTACAGAAAATAACACTTTTCTCTGATGTCGTGCAGCTTAACTGAAACTGTCTTTAAAGAGCCTAAATTTCTGTAGCAAAAAAAAATTCTTTTTTTTCAGTCCTAGGGTTCAAGTAGTCTTCAATCCCAAATCTTGATAGATAAAGCTATCATCAGAGCATTACAGAAGAATCCTGCAGTAATCTTTTGTACTGCAGTGTCTCTTAGTCTTCACTATTGTTTCTTTCTACCTTCCCATACTTCTTCCTTTTATCTGGCTTATAGTCTGCTATATAATAGAAAAATGTATTATTTCTAAAAATCAAAGGTATCATTAGTAAGCCAGTAACTAGGATATTACAGTCAACATACAAATATTTCACATGACAGAAGTATTGTATATCCTAGTAATGCTATTTTCGTTTACAGCAGAATTTGAGACTTTGATTTTTCATTTGAGATGATAGGCATTGCAGAAATGTGAACTCATTGCTGGCTAAATCTGGACTTTATGACAGGTAATATGTTCTATAATTTAAAATCTATTAAGTGAGGGTGTATATAAACTATTACTGTTGATAGGAATTAAAAAACTATATTGATTGGGGTGCCTGAGTGGCTCAGTCAGTTAAATGTCTTCCTTCAGCTCAGGTCATGATCTCAGGGTTCTGGGATAGAGCGTCACATTGCGCTCTCTGCTCAGTGGGAAGTCTGCTCCTTCTCCCTGTGCCCCCTCCTTACCCCCCAACTTGTGCTCTCTTTTTCTCTCTTTTGAATAAATAAATAAAATATTTTTTAAAAAAAGAACAAAAAACTTGTGTTGATCTTATGCTTCAATAAAGTCTTGCTGATGACCATAAAAATAATTAGAAATTATTATTATACCAGTTACAGATGAGGAAACTGAGACACAGTGAGTATATTAGCCATGTTAGGCAAGGTCATGTCACAGTAACAAATTAATTCCAAGCTCTTAGCAGCTTCACACAACTCATATTTATTTCTTGCTTATATTATATGTCTACTGTTGGTCTCCATGTACTGTCACTCAGGAGCAAGTTGATGGAATTTCCATTGCTTATGACTCCTCCAAACCATTTCTTAACTTTGAGGGACACTGCTTTGGGAAGAAGAAAACATGGAGAACTCATGCTGATCTCTGCCTCACTATGCATGTGTCTTTTCCACTCATAGGCCATTGGCCGGAACTCATCACATCTCTTGCTCGTCTGTAAGAGACAGAAGTATAGTCCTCCCTTGTGCTCAGGAAGGAGAGGAGAATCAGATTTAAACCCTTAGATAATTTCAACAAAAAGTTTAAGTAGCTTGTCCAAGGTCCAATAACTGATAAACAGTGGAACTGGGATTTAAATCCAGACAAACTGGCTCTAGACCCTGTACTCTTAACAGCCTCATTATTAATATCTGATAACACCTGATGTCATTTTATGACCTCCATTCTTGCTCCAAATTATATACTTATTGATTTATTTTGGAATCATTTATTCCAAATATCCATTGCTTTAAAAAATCATAAAGAAATGACTATTTAAAAATTCATGTATTTACTCTAATATACCTCTGTAGGTGACTATAGCTATTGAGCATGTTCTTAATAAATATTATATATATTTAAATTTTGTATATAAGTATCATATATAATTAACATATAAACATATATGATATGTATAACAAACAGCAATAACTGAGACTGTTCCCATGCCTGCCTGGTTTACCTGATATTTTAAAGAGGTGTACCTTAATTGCTCATTCTCTTCAGATTCTTAAATGTCAAACTGTATCTGTTACTTTGTAAGGTTACTAGTCCAGAAGGAGGACAAGGCATTCAGAATAGTCTACCCATATCCTGGAGCTACTGAAATTCTTTTTTTTCTCGGTCTACAAAGAAAACACTATTTTAATAACTCTAAGCCTGGGCAAACTCTGCCTCTTATCCTAAGTAAACGGCAGGTGAATTTCAGATTTTCTTTATTATAATTTACATAGACTCTGTAAAAGCTATAAATGCTGAGATTTGATTTTTTCCTATCCATACCTATATTCTAGTTAAGGAAAACAAAAAACTAAACACACATTAGATTTCAGAATATCTTCTTGTTATTGCCTGTTCAACAGCAAATAATATGAGGATCATAAAATCTTGAAGAAGATGCTGAATTTCTTGTGGGAATGGATAAAAGTGCTCCCTGGTGTGTTAAACTCATTCTAAACAGTGCTTACTGGAGAAAGAAAGACATTTTATTGTCAAAGGAATTTAGGTGTACATAAGGTTACAAATTCATATGGGCCTGCTAGAAAAAGTATATGCAATAATGAAGTAAAGAATTTAGGAGTCCTGAATTTTTGGATTTTTTGTGCTTAGAGATTGGTGTCTTTCTTTTGATTTAGATTAAATTGTACGCATTCTAATTGTTTACTTTGTCAGGAAAATATTGAAATCATTGACAACGATATAATACCATACATTAAGATTTTAATAAAACCCTCTAACAATACAAATAGAATAAATGTAGGTAAACTCAGATGTGGTTGTCTTGTACATTTTGCAAAGTTAGAATTATCTATTAGATTTATACATATTTAGATGCTTTAGGGCCCAATTCATGTTATAAACCTCTCAGTTTGTATATGGGGGAAAACTAGACTCAGAAAGGTGAAGGTCATGCCATTAAATGTCTCACTAATCACAAGGTAGAACAAGTGAATTCTACTTATAGTTATCTCACATTGTTACATAGTTCTCTTTTATTTTTCATTGAATTACAGTTCTGATAAATTTTCAATTGTGGATATTATGTTCTATTGTAATTATAGATGAAGATGCCGACTATAAATTTCTTAAATTTCACAGACAAAGCAATAGCAGCATTGAGGCAATGCAGAAGTAACCTTATATCAGCATATAGTGAATTAGGCCCTGATTAACTTAACATTATAATGAATTTAGTTGTGATTTTAGAAGGCTCAATTGGCTTTTCACCTTATTGCACATAAGGATATTGCCCATTACATATTCCTTCTTATTCCACATAGTCTTTCAATACTATTTTAGTCATATAGGGTCTATGAGAGTATGCCATGAACAATTACATAAAGTAGCTTTTTATTGCAAAAATATAGTTTAATTACAAGCTTTTACTTTTTTGTATCAAAGCATTTTTAATGGTAGTTCAAAGTTTGGTTTTTGTAATATTTATTTCAGTATCTCTTTGTACAACCTTCCTTCAAATTATTTGTATTGTTCCAAAACAACACAGGACAGGAGGAAGTCTTTCTATTCTTATCAGTCAATAATTAACATATAACAATAGCTAAAACAGATCTAAAATATTAATAACATATTGAAATTTATTTCTACCTGCTCACAGATTTCTAATCTTCTTTCTTTGAGTCCGCTATAAACCAGTCCCAGTTTTGATTGGTGTAGAATCCTGTAGGATGGCATAGAATCCTGTAGAATGGCATAGAATCCTGAATTAACAGGAACAAGATAAAGACTTTAATTCTCTCTAATAATTCCTATGATCTTAACCAGATTATCGACTTTCTTCTGTGTCTAGTTTTATTTTTTATTTAAAAATGTGTCGAATTAGAATCTCTAAATTTCATTACTTAAAAATTCTGGGGGCGCCTGGGTGGCTCAGTCGCTAAGTGTCTGCCTTCGGCCCAGGTCAGATCCCAGGGGCCTAGGATCGAGCCCCGCATAGGGCTCTCTGCTCTGCAGGAAGTCTGCTTTTCCAGTTATCATTCCCTCTGCTTGTGTTCCCTCTCTCGCTGTGTTTCTCGCTGTCAAATAAATAAAATCTTAAAAAAAAAAAATCTGATTCAGAATTTTTGTAACACCTTTTATATTTAAACACTAGATAATAGTGAAATATAGAATAACTTTTTTTATGAATTGACAACTTTTTCCTTATATTCCACTAGTTAAAAGAGAATTGATCCTTAAATTCATATAGACTTTGGAGTTATTTGGCCAAACTAATTCCATTATATTGTATTAAGATCATAGTCCTGTATTGGAAACTCACATTGGGTAGGAAGACGCAACAGGTAGAAAATATAAGTTCTCATTTTAATCAAAGGGCCAATAAAGAAATAGAATTAGCTTTATTAGTAATCAGAGAAATTAAAATTAAGACTTTATTGAGATGGTATATTTATACTTGCTAAATTGGTCAAAATTAAGAAGTCTGACCAAAACAGGTATGGGTGAACATGAGAATCAGTAGGAATATTCATAGACTACTGGTCTCTTAGTGGTAGATCAATTAATCCTCCTGCCTTAGGGAATAATTTAGGACTGTTTAAGGATACCTACATTTGTAAATGAACTCTACTTCTTTTTTTAAGAAGGGAATTATGAATATACAATCTGGACTAGTAGTTATATCTGAGATCAAAGCAGGGGATGGCATAGAAAAGGAAAGAAGATTGAATAATCATGAGGTTTGATCTAGTTAAGCAGGGTGGTGAGTTAATTCATCATTTTTATTCAGAATTTATTTATATGTGACATATTCTTTTGTTTGTGTCAAGTATTATGCAAGGTAAACATTAAGTAGTAATTACAGCCATGTGTACTTTTATAAACTGCAACTCAACTTTTTGCTAAATTTTTTTCTGGAAACTATAAAAATTTTATGTAAGAATGAGTTGGTTTTTTTCCAAAGGGAAAAAATTATTAACAGAGGATAAATAATATTCAATGAATTGGTATCAAAGAACTTCAAGATCTAGTTGTATACAAAAGTGAATAATATTGAGACTGCTGGAAGCAGAGGGGTCAAATGATTATAATATCCTGTCACGTGAAGAGCACTTGTAAAGTGTTAATGGAAGCACATAAAAGAAATCCCCAATTTCTTTTATGTGCTTCCATTTAAAAGTTAAAAATATAACAAAAGAAATTTACTAGACAGGAAAAGAAGTAGAGCATGGTCAAAGATCATCCGGACTACTAAAGCAAAACATTTTGGGGAGAGCAAGTTGCCCAGTGAGTGTGACATTTGGAGGCCATAAAGTGGAGTGGTGGGGCTATGTTAATAGAGAGGAAAACCAAAATATGAGGAGTGTGCCCTCCATATTAACACATTTGGATGGTAATTGGTAAAGAACTGAGAAAATTTCTGGAAGACTATGATTCTTTCTTTGATGACTGGGAGCATATCTTATGGAGAAAGGTAACAAATAAACTTGTTAGGTTTCATTTTCCTTATTTGAGAAAGAATGACAAACAAGAGTACTTAGACATGCAATTTCTGGGGAGAGGTGAGACTTAGAGATGTAATTATAGTTTTAAAAAATCAGCTTAGAAGTGGCAGGTGAACCATGGACTGGATAAAAACATCTTGGGATAATGGTGAGGGAAATGAGAGAGTCAAAGGCAGAAATCTGGATTATAATAATCAAGAGGCTGCTGTAAGAGGCTGAGAAAGAGAAATCAGATTGGTAGGGCTGACAAAAGAGGTAATCACTTCAGTAGGGAATAAAGGGTACTCTTAACGAAGTCCTTAGGTGTTAGACACTGTACTGAGCACACTTTATTTCATGCCATCCTTCCCACAGTCTTTGAAGTAATATGTTATGTTCCTAATATTAAAAATGAGTTAAATGAAGCAGAGAACACTTAAATTTGCTTAATGCCAGACATATCCAGTAAGTGTTAGAGATGAAGTTGAAACTCTGTTCTGTCTGACTGCAGCTCATACTTTTAAGTGCCCCTCTGTACCACAAGAGATCGAGAGTTGATAATGCCCAAAGCCAGAAATTAATCAAATGGAAATTAATTAGAAAATGAAATCAAGATTGAAAAAGAGGCCATTAGATATAGTAGATAGTAAGAGCAAGTTTGATGTTTTAGAATGAGGAATCAATTAAATCTTGGGGAATTTATGGAAAAATATTTTTTTTAATGTAACTTGGAGGTAAGAAGTTTATAAAGGAATTATAAGATAAAGATGATAGGCAGCCATGATCTGTATAGTTAGACAAGCTGAACAACAATGAACAAGTTACTTAATATTTCAGTATCAGTTTAATCCTCTCTGAAATGTAAACAATCCTCAATTTGTTTTAGAGGGGTAAATTGAGCAATATACATAAAATCTGTCACTATGAGCATTGGATAATAGAAGTTTAAATAACATTTGCAATCCCCTAATGTGTGATTTTACTCAGTTCTACTTTCGAAGAATGAGAAGGATAGAAACCAGACCACAGTGTTCCTACGCCAAGGAGCAGATGAGAATATGGTAGTGGAGATATGAATGTAGACTATTTTGTAGCCTTTGACAGTGAAAAGAATTGCATGGAATGATGGGAATTAAAGGAATAAAAGTTTACAGAAGAGAGAGAGAGAGAAAAAAAAAATGAAGATGGGAAAGTGGATGGCTCAGTGCCTTTAAAGAGGCAGGTAGGATAGAGTTGAATCATATGCCTGCAAAAGATTAGATTTGTGTGACTCCTCTGATAATTTGCTTCTTTCCCTTCTCTTTAACCCTTTTGAATAACAGGTATTGAGTCATCTTGCAATAGAAACTATATTCGACCAATTTACTGAGTTTCTGAAGCAGGGCCCTCAGGCAAGGCTCAGTGTCTGCTACAGACTGAATGTTTCTCCCCCAAATTCATATGTTGATGGTATTTGGAGGTGGGGGGCTTGGGAGGTAATTAAGGTTGTATTAGGACTTGAGAATGGGGCCCTCATGATGGGATCAGTGCCCTTATAAAAATATAGGAGATATGGGATCTCCTTCAGTGTGTGACACCAAAGAAAGTCTGTGTGAAGGGAACTGACCATTTTGGCACCTTAATCTCTGACTTCCAGCCTCCAGAAGCACAAGAAATAAATTTTTGTTGTTTAAGCCACCTCATCTATATGGTATTTTCTTTTTTTTTTTTTTTTTTTTAAGATTTTATTTACTTGAGAGAGAGAGAGAACTTGCTCACGTGCAGGAGAGTGAAGGAGGGGCAGAGAGAGAGGAAGAAGCAGACTCCCGGGGTGCCTGGGTGGCCCATTTGGTTAAGCGACTGCTTTTGGCTCAGGTCATGATCCTTGAGTTCCGGGATGGAGTCCCACATCCTCTCATGCTCTCTCTCTCTCTCTCATAAATAAATAAATCTTAAAAAAAAAAAAAAAGCAGCAGGCTCCTGGCTGAGCAGGGCTGCTATCAGGACCCAGGGCCCCGGAAATCTTGACCTGAGCGGAAGGTAGACACTTACCCTACTGAGCCACCCAGGTGTGTGCCCCTATATGATTACATTATAGCAGCTTCAATGGACTGAAACAGTGTCCCAGGGCTTACTCGGTTTACCCATTTATATAATGAGGCCATCAGACTGAGAATCCTTGAAATCCTTTCCTGTTATTCTGACTTCAATTCTGACAGTGTCTAAAACAGTTTCTTCTTGAATTTGGTGCTTGTCATTTTTTTCTTTGTTCTTAACTGGACATTAATCCCTAAACTTTTGCAGGGGAAAAATCACAGAAGGCAACCTGAGGATATGTGAGAGTGGTTAGGATGGGGAACTTTTAGTAGTTAGCCTAGGGAAGCCCAGATGTTTATGGGCTAATTATGTACATAACAGGATCAGAACTTAAACTCTGTTTTCTTCTCTCTTTCTCTTTCTCACATCCTGTTTCTTTCTTTCCTTTCTTTTGTTACAAATGGAGACCAGCCTTGAAAATTTCCCTGAGCAGACAAAACCAATTTTATCATACAAACAAAGTTTAGGTTAGTTTCTTTTCCAAGACTAAGATGACCTGGATCGTGTCTTGCTTGTGCCTCTGAAAATCATCAGCAAAACTTGAACTCTTTGCCAAAAATGATATGAGGTGACCACTAATTAATTCTCTATCATTTAAGAGAATTCTAATATTATAACCAATCACTGCAGAGTAAACTGTCACTGCTTTCTTACTGTATAAGCTGCTTTGTAATAATATGCCCCTGAGCCTCATTCCATGTTTTGGTCTGAAGGTTCTGGGTTCACAAACTTTTTTGGTGTATGCACAAGGAACTTTTATTAATTACTACTTCAGTTAACTCATTGGTTTTACTTCAGTAATTTCTAAATTTGACACTTTCTTTTCATTCCTTCTTTCCTTTCTTCCTTTTTCCCTCCCCTCCCACTTTTCAAAATGAAATTAGTAAATAGAAAAGGATAGCTCTTTTATTCTATATATTCAAGTAAGCTAGCTGAACCATTTAATGGTGAAACATTTTAGATAATTTTGCCTACAGAAATTAAGTATTGATTTTTCTCATGAATTTTTATTTTAAAATTTGTCCACTTTTCTGAAGAACAGAATAGGAATTCTATAATATATATATATCATATATATATATGACATGTATATCTTCACAAGTCATTTGGAAAATTTGAAGGTCAACATCTCACATGATTTCATGGACTCTTTCCAGCTCTAATTTTAAGGTTACTGCCTATTCTTGTAAGAGCACATTCATATACCTTTTACTCACATCCCACACAGACCTTCACACATATGCAGTCACACATACACACACACTCCCCAAACATCATCCACGTGCACATACACCCACATTAATGCAAATAGATAAAATAAGAATAAGTAGTAATACAAATTTTCTAACAAATTTATTTTATGACATTTCTGGAAGACATTGTAAACCAAATGTTTTCAAATGTAATTTTGATTTGGGGAAGAGTTTTAAAGATTCTTTTTTTTTTTTTAAAGAAAAATGTTGAAATCATCAATGTATTTTAGATCTCCTATCCCGTTAGTTTTTTTCCCAATTATTTCTTAGGAGGAAAGTCTTAACATAATAATGATTTCTGTATCGTGCTGGAAAAAAGCAAGGTCTGTGATACAGTGCTAATATGATACAGCTGAAATGCTTAATACCGTAAGTCTTTCATACCATTTCTTATCACATTAACACAGGGACAGCATTCCTCTCCTGGCCAGCTTAGTCTCCCCATTGCCTCCAACTATTGGAGATTCATGAATATTTAAAAGTTGTACCAAAGCTCTTGTTGACTCTGTGCTGTGGCTCAACAGCTGAAGTTGGCTTTCTTTTTTCTTCCAGAAGTTGGATTATCTCAAGGAAGATCCTACCACCTGCAGTGGAGCACCACACCTGAGAGAAAGGGGTAGGCCTTGCCAGATAGTTCTCAGAACACAGGAATGAGGATTCTCTGATAGCATTCTGTGTCCTGCAGTTGACTACACAGGACCAATGGGCTACAGGCAGCATGTCTACCATGTTGGCAGGAAAAGGAGAGGTACGTTTGTCCATAGAGTTTTCTGTTTCTTCATTGCCAAGCTTTTTTTTTTTTTTTCATTGCCAAGCTTCTTGCTGAATTGCAGTTGCCAATGTAGCAATTTGACAGTTTACCATTGATCCCTTTTAAGCTGATAGTTTTGCATAAGTACTTTGCATAGACACTAAGCCATTTCATGTATTTGACTATGTTATTCTGTCTTATACCTGATTCCTTTTCATTGAAAGACAAAAAAATAACAGCAGTGAATGAATCTATATTCCCTTGTGACTTCTAATTTGTAAGTTTTTCTTTTTGCAAAGTAGGCAGAGAAGATATTCGTTCAATGCCTATAAAATGTGCTGATAATATCTAAAAGTAGATATACAATTTCTTATGAAAATATACTTTCCTTTTGAATAATCTCTTGGTTTTAATAGGACTTAGATAAAATTACTATGTGTTAGGTATAGGGAAATGGTCATTTGATCAATTCACATTTTTTCATCGTTCAGAGGCTTTAGATACTGTCTTAAGAACTGAGCACAATAAAATGAATATATTTAAACTTGATTAATTTATATTCTCTTTGGAAAAAAATTCTATCTTTACTGGAAGAAAATTTTTCAACTTTGATATAATGTTTCCCTGTGATTTTCACAGCTTTAATCTTTAGCTAGTCTAAACTTAGCGGTGAAGACAAATAAGAATTTCTTCACCTTCTGACTCTAGTTACTATTTGTTTTGAGTCAACAGTAATTTAATATTTATTATTTGACATTGAAATATAATATTGTGAATGACTGTAAATGTCCACAAGATTCCCAGTCAAGCTGACTTAAACAATTTTGACACTTACTATCTCCCATGACAGAAGGCCTAAACATAAGGTGAATTCTAGACAGGCATTACTGAGGCTGTGGTTCTATTCCTCCTTGATTTTTTTCTCTGTACTCTGTTCTTTACATCAATGTTTTTGTCCCCAGGCTGACAAACTTCATGATTATGTCAGAGCAAAATTAGCATTAAACAAAGGCAAACAAACATTGAAGATCTTATTCAGAACTATTGGGTGGACCTACGAGGTGTAATGCTAGGTGAGGTAAGTCAGAGAAAGATAAATACCATATGATTTCACTCATATATGGAATTTAAGAAACAGACAAAGAAAAAAGAGACAAACAAATGAACAGAATCCCAGACTCTTATATAAAGAGAACATAGTGGTAGTTTCTAGAGGGGAAGTGGAAGGCAGGGATGGGTGAAATAGATTAAGAATACGTTTATCATGATGAACACTAAATAATGTATAGAATTGATGAATCATATTGTACACCTGAAACTAATATAACACTGTTAATTATACTTCAATAAATAATAATAATAAAGCTATTGCAATAGGAGAGAGTTGTCAGAACTGAGTCTAAACTCAACTATGGTGAAAAGCAGGAGGATTTTTTAGAGCTAGGATGGGGTGTATAATAGGCCATCAGCATGGCCTATCTTAACTGGCTAATGGCTAGTTGGCTATACCGAAAAGAAAATTAAGAGGCGCCTGGGTGGCTCAGTGGGTTAAAGCCTCTGCTTTTGGCTCCAGTCATGATCTCAGGGTCCTGGGATCGAGCCCCTCATCTGGCTCTCTGCTCAGTGGGGAGCCTGCTTCCCCCTCTCTCTCTGCCTGCCTCTCTGCCTACTTGTGATCTCTCTCCTCTCTGTCAAATAAATAAATAAAATCTTTAAAATAAATAAATAAATAAAATTCTCATACCTTCTGAAACTACTTAGAGCAAAGGGACTACAGAAGGTAGGCTCCTACTCACCCATGGAATTGGAAGGGAGGAACTTCTATCTTCCTTGATGATTACATTTCAAGGAGATGGCTTTAAATCCTTGAAAAAGATGGTCCTGGTTTGTAAAACTGGCAAGAATCTTTTTGAAAGATCTATATCTTAAAAGGGCAGAAAAAGATTTACAAGTTTTCTAAAGTAAATCTCATAGGAAAGGGAAGTCAAGGCCTGCTAAATCAGGCAGAAACCTGTCTAAAGTTTAGTTAAGCTTAGGGGACTATTAAGGCTGTCTTGATCAACCATAATGTGTTTTTTAGTAACAATTAAAGCAGCCTATTTCTTTAAGGTTAAGTGGAGAGAGAAAGAAAATTGTATCTTCCAACTATGGATTGTAAATTCTTCCTCATAGTCTGGTTAGTAAACTTTGTATGCATGGTCACTCCTGAAAAGCAATAATGATTAACAGGAGAAGGTCATATGGTGATTGTCCTAAGCCTAGACTCCTGAGTCAGTCATTAGAAATAGGGATTTTGGCCCCCTATTTCTAGGGTGGGTTAAAGCCTCCGTCTTAGGCTCAGGTCATGATCCTCAGGGTCTTGGGATGGAGCCCTGCATCAGGCTCTCTGCTCAGCAGGGAGCCTGCTTCTCCCTCTCTCTCTGCCTGCCTCTCTGCCTACGCATGATCTCTCTCCTCTCTGTCAAATAAATAAAATCTTAAAAAAAAAAAAAAAAATAGAGATTTTATTTTTTTTAAGACTTTTTTTATTTGACAGAGAGATAGAGTACCAGCAGGGGGAGTGTCAGAGGGAGAGGGAGAAGCATGCTCCCTGCTGATCAGGAAACCGGATATGGGGCTCATTATGGGGCTCTGTCCCAGGACACTGGGATCATGACCAGAGCTGAAGGCAGCCCTTCAACCAACTGAGCCACCCAGGCGCCCCAGAAATAGGAATTTTATTATTGGTTTATACTTACCCTGAAGTTGGCAATGGAGAGACTACTTGAGTTAAATTTGGGATCTACTGGAAAAAAGAAAGGAGAAATGGATCCTGTGTAGGCAAGAACTATTGCCACTGTGTCTTATTTTAAAGATTTTCATCATTTATTTATGTGTTCTATTTGGGAGAGGGGTATGGGTAGTTGTTTAATGGGTAGAGTTTCACTTTTGCAAAATGGAAACGTTTTAAAGATTAGTTGTACAATACTGTGAATATACTTAACATTGCTGAACTGTATACGTAGAAATGATTAAGATGGCAAATTTTATGGTCATGCATTTTTAATTCTACAAAAAATTTTTTAAGAAAATTTTAAAAATATAAATATTGGAGTAATTGAGGATAATTTAAGTTAGTCAACCATTTTTATTGTCTAATCATTCTCTTTGTGAAATTTTATTTTTAATATTTATGAATAGAGTTTGGTCTTAAGGATATTTTAATTTTAATTTTTGTCTAATAATAATATGTATCAGTGCAAACACTGCTGCATTGAACATGATTTACTCCCCTCTGGAAATATTTATTATATTAGCCTGTTAAACACATTGGAATTAATTAGCTTATCTTCAGGACAAAAGGCAGAAAAATAAATGCAAGTATATGAGACACTAGGGTGACACACTTTAAACCCACAAATTGTTTAAAAAACTATAAACTTAGTCCTTATACACATCTAAAACTACCATTGTCTCCCTTACAAGAATATGTAAAACTCTTAGCTGTACCATAAGGAAGTGACTAGCTTTTGCTTCTGAAAATAGGACATGGAAAAAGCTTTCATTCGATTAGGGAGACAATTTCAAAAGTTGGGGCTGGATATAAAGAGTGATACATAAGAAATAAAAATATCTTATAGACATGTAATATTGTAGGACAAAGTTTCAGAAGAGAATGTCCCATGAGAAAGTTATTTTGGAACAATGTAAAGCATGAAACTTTCCTAATCAGGATAAATCTTCTGAAATGTGAAAAACTTCTCTATTAAGATTTATGAGTTCTGTTTTGTAAGTCATTAGTACATGAATATACTTCTTAAGTATATATTAAGAAGGATATATGCCAGCTTAAGAATTAATAAAATTGGATAATGTCTATTTTTACTTAAATATTGTTTTTCTAGGATATAAACTTATGTTTATTAATTTTTTATATATAAACTTTATAGGTTTATTCCAAGATTATTCAGAATATTTAGGTATACCTGATAAAACTCCATTCAAATAAAGGAAGTATAATTTTACCAATAAGAAGTTAGTTCTTGAAAATTTAATTGGATAGTTCATTTCACATATGCAACATTTGCCTAACCAGTAAATTAGAATGTCAAAAAGTGAAAGTAGAGAAAAAAAAAGTGGAAGTAGAGTTATATATGATGAAACCCCCTTAACTATCAACCTCAAACAATCATGTACTTTTGATTATCTGAAACTCAGGGGATAAGAGGGGTATTGGGGAGGAGAGGAGAAAGGAAACTCAAAGCCACTTGGATAAGCTATTGTAAATCCATTTGATAAAATGGTGAAGTTAACTCATTCTCAATCTTTCATTTTACTTTTTGTTTTCAAGAAAAACAACTATTTATTTAAAGGAAGGGATTATATACCTGTAGTTATTAACAAAAACTTTTTTTACAAATATAAATCTTGCTATATAAAAAAATTCAGGAATAATTTTCTCTGTAGTTTAAGATACAATTATTAGTATTCAAGTTAAGAATTTGTTACTTTGATAATTTTTAGTACTGAATTAAAGGTGATTATTTGGGATCACTTGGCTTTACTATATGTAAAATGACTTATAAATGGGGAATTTTGTCACCATTTCTTGACATTAGCATACTCCTTTTTATTTTTAAGATTTATGTATTTATTTAAGAGAGAGAGAGAGAAAGCGGGATGGAGGGGCAGAGGGAGAAGGAGAGAAAGAATCTTAAGCAGATTCTCTTCCGAGCACAGAGGAGCTTGATACCAGGCTCCACCATCTCAAGACCCTGAGATCATGACCCAAGCCAAAATCAAGAGTCAGACGCTTAATCAGCTTACCATCCAGGCACCCCTGCCATTAGCATATTCTTATGTTTTCTTTTAAATAAAACAGCAGCAATATAGTGTCATCAGACAAGAACAATCAAGAGAAATGATAGAAAAAAACAAAAGTAACATCACACCCAATGTTTTCCATTTCTCTTTAAATAAAAATTTTATAAGCTATATAGCCATTATTAAAAGAAAAACTATTCAGAAAAGCAACTGAAATGCTAACAATATCACTTTTAATCTATCCAAACTTTTAGGAAAGGATAAAATCCAGTTATTTAAATCTAGCACTATAAGTTACCTTTACCCTGTGGACATTTGTTTATATAGACTAAACAGCTATGAAACTAAGCTGTGTTTTTGGCACTTTAAGGACAAAGAAAGAAGAGGCAAAAACCAGGTTTTGTACAAGATAGAGTCTGCTACCCTTCTCCATCTTAAGCTGAGACCCGATTGGCTACAATTTCATGGTAAAAGTAATTGGAATTATTAGAACTTCATCAAAAATTCAGTTTAGTGTTCTAGCTCCTGAATGGTCCAGTGAACTTCACATGTATAATTGCACTAAATATTTCCTGGAAATATAGTGCCCATAAGATTCCAGACTAACGAAATTCTTCTCTGGGAGAAAGATCTGCTAACCCAGACCTCAAACTACCCCATAAATTAATTTTCATACAGTGTTCAAGTTATAGCTTAAAATAACTAGACACACAATAAGATACGATAAATAAAAATCAGTGATAAACAACAACAAAAAACCCCAACAGCACAAAAACTAAAGATACTGAAATTATCAGACACAGGTTATGAAATAACCAACTTTAAAAAATGTGGGGAAAATTGTAGAAATAGTTACAGAGAGCAGGAAACTATAAAAAGTAAAATTCTGATCTGGAAAAGATCAAATAGAGCCCCTGGGTGGCTCAGTGGTTGAGCCTCTACCTTTGGCTCAGGTCATGATCTCAGGGTCCTGGGATGGAGCCCCGCTTCGGGCTCTCCACTCAGCGGGGAGCTTGTTTCCCCCTCTCCCTATGCCTGCCTCTTTGCCTACTTTTGATCTCTCTCTGTCAAATCAATAAATAAAAATCTTTAAAAAGAAAAAAAAGAATCAAGTAGAAACTCTAAAAGTGAAAAACTAAAGTGAAAAACTATAAACACAACTAAGTGAATCTTATTAATCAGAATTATTAAAGAATATGGAGAAAATATGGAAAATACAAAGAAAAGAGACATTGAGGATACTATAAAAATTATAGTAATCTATTACTTGTATCTTCTATATTATATCTTTACAATAGAATGAGAAAACTTTGATTTTTTTTTAAGATTTTTAAAATTTATTTGAGAAAGAGGGATAGGGAAGAGCAGAGGTTGAGGAAGAGGGTCAAGCAGACTGTGCAGAGCATGGAGCCCTCTATGAGGCTTGACCCCAGGACCCTTCGATCATGACCTGAGCTGAATCCAAGAGTCAGTAGCTTAACTGACTGAGCCACCTAAGTGCCCCAGAAAACTTTGATTAAAAATTACATCACATCAATGTTTTCCATTTCTCTTTAAATAAAAATTTTACAAGCTATGTAGCCATTATTTAAAAAACCTCAGAAAAGCAACTGAAATGCTAACAATATCACTTTTAATCTATATTAAATAATATAGATTAATAATCTAGAATATTATACCCAATGAATATATATTTCAAGATCACTTTCAGAATACATATTTGCAGGCACCTGAGTGGCTTAGCTGGTTAAGCATCTGCCTTCGGCTCAGGTCATTATCCCAGTGTCCTGGGATCAAGCCTCACCGTCACATTGGGCTCCCTGCTCAGTGGGGAGGCTGCTTTTTCCCTCAGCCTTTGCCCTTCACCCTGCTTGTGCTCTCTTTTTCAAATAAATAAAATCTTCAAAGTACACATTTTCAAAGAAATATAAACCTATAATTCACCACACAGGGAAGTACGCTAAAGTAAATTATAAAGAATATATGTTAGTATAAAGCAGAGTGATCCGAAATGGAAGATTTGAGGGATTTGGAAAGAATGAAGAGCCCAAAGAGTAAGGTAAATATTTGGGGGAGAGAGAACAAATGAGCATTAATTGTATAAAACCAACAAACAAATAAGGAAAAAAAACCCAAGACACAAGAAAATGTTTTGGATTATAATAGAGAATTATAACAAATAAAATAGAGAATTAAAACAAATGCAGAGATAGTATATAAACTGACAGAGAATAAACTATTCCAGTAATTTAAAGTAATTATCAAGTAAGAGAGCAAAAGTGTTGATTCAAGTTAGATTTGGCAAGTTTAAGAAGAGAATGCATGCTGAAAGCCAGATGAACCAATACAGAAGACCTGATTTTCAAATCAAAGTCCTAACCCTTATCAAGCTTTACTATTAATTTCAAGGATAGAGGTGATAAAGAGCATCTGCAGAGCAGGGAGAAGTGTGGGCATTGAGGCAGCTACCCAAGTCTTTCCTTCTCTTACGGGATATCCAGTCTCTGGTCCAGACTGGAAGTCATTTCTAAGTGAGGTACATGAGGTATCACCTCACACGCCTGGGAGGGTTCATTCATGTCCATTTCATACTCCCAGCTTACAATGATGTTTTCTTAGAGAAAAATGCTTCATAAATTTATGGATTCTAGAAGGTGTAAGTAATCCTTTAGCCTGAGATTCCTATTTAAAACACTCCATAAAGACTTACCTCCTAGGAAATATCGTTAATCTGTTTACCTAGAATACCATGTTGATCAGGAAATTAGGTCAGGTCTCCTGCCTTGTTGTCTTTCCCCTGGGTACATCCTTCCTGTAATTTGGAAAGGAATGAATTAGAGGTTAGCTGTTTAACTCCTTCCTTTCCACAATGGCAGCCAATGAAAGAAGCAAAATATGTAACTCTTGTATTGGTACAAAAGACAAAGTGGAATGGTAACAGAATAATCGTTTAATTCTACAGAAGGCGAAAACAGAAAAACAGAGGAAAAATAGAAAGCATAAAATAAGATGATAGAATTAAATGTAAATATTGCAGCGAGCATATTATATGTTAATGTACAAGGGTGTTTGAATTCAAAGATGATAATTATTTCATAAAAAATAAAATCCAGTCATAAGTTGTTTGTGATAAATCTGAAATAGAGTAATATAAAAAGGTTTAGTGTAACATTTACATTCATTTAGGCATGTAAATACCAACCAAAAGAAAGCAATTTTAAGTACATTGATGACATTCACAATATACTTTGTTGCAAAAAGCATTATTAGAAATAAAAGTTACTTCAAAATGATAAAAAGATTCAATTCACTAGAAAAGTGTGCTATTTTAATTTGTCTCAATAATGTTCTTAAATTATGTACAGGAATTGAAATAAATCCATAATTGTAGTTGATTTTATTTATTTGTTTATTTATTGTCATCTATATCAAGTTAGGGATTCATTTATTCAACAAATAATTGTTCAGAGCCTGGTGTGTACCAAGAACCATTTTTTCCAGTTTAACTGAGATATAATTGACAAATACAATTGTAATATTTTATGAAGAGTACAATGTGGTGATTTCATAT
>CM053605.1:129398922-129436086 GCA_028646535.1 Procyon lotor
AATAAATCCATAATTGTAGTTGATTTTATTTATTTGTTTATTTATTGTCATCTATATCAAGTTAGGGATTCATTTATTCAACAAATAATTGTTCAGAGCCTGGTGTGTACCAAGAACCATTTTTTCCAGTTTAACTGAGATATAATTGACAAATACAATTGTAATATTTTATGAAGAGTACAATGTGGTGATTTCATATACAGATACATTATGAAATGATTACCCCAATCAAGCTAATTAACGTATTCAACACATTACATAGTTATCATTATATGTGTGTGTGGTGAGAACATTTAAGATTTACTCTCTTCGCAAATTTCAGATGTACATTATTATTAACTATAGTTACCACATTGTGCATTAGGTCTCCAGAACTTATTCTTTTTAAAACTTAAAAAAGTCTGTGCCTTTTGGCCAACATCTCCTCTTTTCCCCCAGCTGCCAACCCCCAGTTACCAAAGGTTCTATATTCTGTTTCTCTGGATTCAACTTTAAAAAAAAAATAGATTTCCCCAGTAAGTGATGCCATATGGTATTTGCCTTTCTTTCTGGTTTATTTCACTTACATAATGCCGTCCAGACTAATACATGTTGTTGCGTATGGCAAGCTCTCCTTTTTGTTGGCTGAATAATATTTATCCATTGATCGACACTTAGGTTGTTTCAGTGTCTTGGCTGTTGTAAATAATGCTGCAGTGAACCTGGGGGCGCAGTTATCTTTTCAATATAGTGACTTCATTTCCTTTAAAAAATACTCAATATTGGAATTGGGGATAATATGGTAATCAATTTTTAATTGGTGGTCAATTTTTTTTCAAGTTTTGTTTTCCTTATTGTTTTCCATAGTGGTTCTATCTATCTATCTATCTATCTATCTATCTATCTATCTATCTATCTATCTATCTAAAAAATATTTGATTTGACACAGAGCAAAAGCACAAGCAGGAAGGAGTGACAGGCAGAGGGAGAGGGAGAAGCAGATTCCTGCTGAGCAGAGGTCTAATACAGGACCATCCCAGGACCCTGGGATCATGACCTGAGCCAAAGGCAGACAATTAACCAACTGAGCCACCCAGGTGCCCCATGGCTATACTAGTTCACATTCCCTTTCACACCAACAGTAGACAAGATTTCCCTTTCTCTACATTCTCACTAACATTCAATATCTCTTATCTTTTTGATAATAGCCATTCTAACAGATAAGTGATATCTCATTGTGGTTTTGATTTGCATTTCCCAATGATCAGTGATGTTGACATCTTTTCATATACCTATAAGCCATTCACATGACTTCTTTGGAAAATTATCTACTTCTTTGCTCATTTTTTTATAATTGAGTTACTTAGGATTTCTTTTGTTTTTTGCCATTGAGTTGTAAGAGTTTCTTATGTATTAACTCCATATGAGATATATGATTTACAAATATTTTTCCCGTTCTCTAGGTTCCCTTTTCATTTTGTTGATGTTTCCATAGCTGTGCAGATTTTTAGTTTGATGTAGTCTAACTGGTTTATTTTTCATTTTTTTTTTTTTTTTGCCAGTGCTTTTGGTGTCAGATCCAAAAAATCACTGCTAAGACCAATGTCAAGGAAGTTATTTCCAATGTTTTCTCCTAAGACTTTTATGGTTTTTCATTTTATATTTATGTATTTTATTCATTTTAAGTTGATTTTTGCATGTAATATAAGATAGAGGTTTAGTTTCATTAATTTGCTTATGGACATCCAGTTTTTCCAGCACCATTTATTAGAGAGACTATCCTTTCTTCATTGTATATTCTTGATGCCTTTGTTGGAAATTGGTTCATGTATTTGTGTGGGTTTATTTCTGAGCTCTCTATTGTGTTCCGTTGTTCTGTATGTCTGTTTTTAGGCTAACACCATAATATTTTGATTACTATGGCTTTGTAGTATAGTTTGAAATAAGGATGTGTCATGCCTCCAGTCTTGCTCTTCTTGTTCAGCATTGCTTCAGCTATTCAAGGATTTATGTGGTTCCATAGGAATTTTAGGACTGTTTTACCTCTTATTAAATTCATCTCTCTTAGTAGTTAGTGAAACAGGCCAAAAATTTGTTAAGTATGTAGAAGATCTAAGAAACATTTTAACAATTTTAACCTAATGCCACATATAAATATTTCACCCAACAACTATAAAATATCATTGAGCATACATGACATAATTATAAATATTAATCATGTGCTAGTCCATAAATCATGTCTCAATAAACTTCAAGTGATTCAAATCATACAAAGCATACTCTTTGACAACAGTATCTTAGCCTAGATGTCAATTTTAAAATATGATTTAAAATTCTTGGGTATATGGAGATTAAAACATGTAAATCGGTATGACTTACTTAAAAGCTAAATGCTAAACTCTACAAGCTCCTGGGTTGGGGTTGATGGGGTAGATGTAGGGAAGAAAAATAAATAAATAAAATTCAATTATATATAAGAGGGAAAAAAATAAGAGGCAAAAGAACACAGACTGATTTTCAATTCATAAATTTATTTTAACAAGACTATGAAGTGAGTATAAAGGCAGAGAAAGGCATTTATAAGCATGAAAGACTTATAAAATTTATCTCCAGTGCACACTTTATTGCTAAGATACTGAAGAATATACTTAATGAAAGGAAGTTAGTAAACCGGTTGAGGTAAAAAGCTAAGATATAAGAAATAATGTAACTGACTGAAGAGAGAAGCAAC
Organism: Procyon lotor; assembly: GCA_028646535.1. Taxonomy (NCBI): domain Eukaryota; kingdom Metazoa; phylum Chordata; class Mammalia; order Carnivora; family Procyonidae; genus Procyon; species Procyon lotor. The sequence continues at coordinate 129,401,633 of CM053605.1, forward strand.
AAGGAGTTTCGAGATGGGCTGTAAACTTACAGATGAAAACAGATTGGTGTTGGAAGATTCCAGGAAGAAAAATCCAAGAAAACAGACAAACACAGAAAGTAGATTAATTAATTAATTAATTAAAATTTAGAAGAGAACTTCATGATGCCAGATTAATCATTTTCAACCATGGTTGCCAATCACGTTACATTGGGGAGCTCTAAAATGGTAGCAGTAACTGGGCACCACTAACAAATTTTTGATTTAATGAGTCTGGTTAAGGTAAGTGCTGTGTGTGTCGTAGATTTTTTGGGGGAGAGAGGGTACCTCACAGGAGAGGGCTGAGTTCATCACACTCCTCATTTTATGGCCATTGCTGTGATTGATCTTTGCAAGATACCACTCCTGATTTTCTTATTTCCTTTTACTCTTATGCTACATTTCATTTCTTCTTCAACCATAAGACACCTTATTGATATACTTGTTATGTATTGTCTGTATCTAGAATAACTGTACTAAAGCAGTATTATTTTGAAGGCATTTATTTAAATAATGTAAATACTAAAGACTGATACATCTCATCCTTTTTTTTTTTTTACTTTTTTTTGAATGTTATGTTAAAAGGCCGCTCCATGTTGTTCTTTATATTTATTCCATTGTTTCTGTGGGATACAAAATTTACATGAAGCAACAAGAGATTATCACCTCTCAGGATTCTTGGCAGTTCTGCTAGTTGTTCAGGGTCTCACGGCATTTGCCTTCATATGTAAGGTCTTTAAGCTTAAGGCTGACTTGGCCTCTCTCTACTCAGTGGATTTTCACCTGGGCTTCTTTACATCATGTTGTCTCATGGTTCCCAGAGAGCAAAAGCAGAAACTCCAGGCACGTCCTTTGAGACCTAATCTAGGAACTAGAACACTATCATTTCATTGGTCAAAACAAGTCAAATTGTAGCCCAGATTCAGGAGGAAGGAAAACAAACTGTTAATGGGATAAACAATGAATAACAATGTTAGTTGCAAAGGGCATGGACAAAGAGAGGCAGGCTTCTCCAGGACTCTCAATTGTAACTGTCAGCCATATAAGAAAAGAAAAAGATCCCCAAAAATTGTAAATGAAGGAAAATAAGAAACTATGAAAAACAAAACAAAATAAAAAAAAATAAAGCAAACAAACAATTGTAGACCGCTACTTGGCTCTGAATAATATTTGTGTCACCATTATAATAATATAAATATTATTTGTTAATTTGAGTACAGAGTGTGATCATTTTGGAAAGGCTAAGTGGTCATCCAGCATCACAAAATATGAACAAATAGCTTATGAAATGAATAAATTAAAGGAAAGCAGCACAGTATATTATTTTTTAAATTCAGAAAAAATACTTCAAGAAATAACTTGAAAAATTGAAAGTTATTGCCAGCAGGGAGTTGTTTGTGGACAAGAAAAACCAGGAATTCCTGCTGGACCTTTTGTCAATGTTGTAATGTGTGTACAAGAGTTATTATGATCGAATTTTAAGGAAGATCAAGACTAAATGAAACTGAAATGCATAAACAAATAAAAATAATTAAGTTGCTGAATTTTTCTTAAAGTATTTCCCGATTAGAGCCTCCCTACAACAAATTCTTCCAACAATTGCCTAGCATAGGTAAGACACTGAATCAGACAAAATCTCTCTTACACACTGTAGACTGGGATTTGAAATCAGCATGTTTATATTGACATACTTTTATTGACAGACTTCAGGAGGAAGTTTTTCTCACTCCAAATCTGAAGAGAATGCTCTTTTAAAAAGGCACGAACTGTGCTTCATCACCCAAATAAATCTTCAGAAATTTGAGTGGACTCAGAAGTTCAACCTGAAAGCTAGGCAGATGTACCTTCTGACATGATCCCCAGGGACCATTCCAGAACAGCCTGAATAAGGGTCCTTGGATTAACAAGGCCTGAATCCATTCTTGATTGGAACAACATTTTGGCAGGAGATCTTTGTGGTTGTGGCTGAAGTGTGGGCTGGAGGAACTGAGGATCATCACTGGTGCATTACATTTTGCAAAAGAGTCCTGACAATCTAAGGGCTGTAGGCAGGTCAGAGCCCAGAATGGAGCCCTGGTAACAATCCAAAGGGTTTTACATTTTTGTATTATATTTTGTGTTAATTTGTATACAATTCCACATTACACTTCTGTTTTTTACAAGCCCCTTCTCTTTTAAAAACCTAGCATACAGGAAAAGGATATCCTGTTTCAATTCAGGAAAACAGCAGTTAAAAGAAAGCCTCTTTGAAACAAGGATTTGAAATGGAAGCTATGCAAATGAACATGCTTGCAAACTGTGAAATGAAGGTATAATTTATGTAGAAACTATTTTTGCATACTATTTTTATTGCATTCATGGAAAATACACATAGGAAAATGAATATAGAAAGATGCCGTATCATGTTTAGGATGACTGTGTGTAGGCTGTGGGATTCTGAATTTCTTTTTTTAACCTCTAATTATTCGTATTTTCTGTAGTAACCACAAACTACTTTTATGATGGAAAATAGCTATATTAATTTTTTAAAGACTTAATAGGTTAGTGACAGTTCTATTGGAAAAATAGGAAAAGCAGCACTAAAAAAATTCTGGATGCACTCAACTTAGCAGAAAGATTGTATTTGATAGTAAAAATAGCATTTGTTGCACAGAGTTAGCATCTTTCGATCAGTTCTTCTGTTAGCGCCCTCCTCTTGAAATGCTCCTGGCATTCTCGGTCACCTGATTATAACTCCATCCATACTTTCTCTTGCTTCTAGTTAGGTCTCTCCTTCTTCTAAGATGGTTAGTAAATTCATAATATTCTTCTATGCCCTTTTCTTCCTGATAGCACCCTGACAATGTAAACAAAATCTTGAAGGCTGGGTGCATTGACCTCATTAGATGGCATGAAATTATTTATTTAAGGGAACTTAAACCTCACACCGAAATGAGGTATACCTGAATTCCTAAACATAGTGTAACTTATAGTAAAAATTAATGCTTAAATGTAATATAATCTGTTTGCTACTCTTCCACACCTTCCCTCCCATTAAGGGTGCAGTGTATTTCCCTGCGTGCTGACCCTGAGCTTGGCCACTTGATTTATTTTGGCCAAAGAAGTATTAGCAGATATCAAGAAATCAGAAGTTTGAACTGTGCTTCTATGGTAAGGCTTGTTCTTACATCTCAGCCATTGCCATAAAAGGAATTTAGCAAGATTTTCTCACTGATCCGAAGAAAAGAGATATGTGGAACTGAGCTGCCCCCAAATGAGCCCTGCTCCAATCAGTCAACCACCCAGGCATGGGAACAATAACAAATTACCGTTATTTTAAGTTGCTGAGTTTAGAGACACATTATTATACTGATATAGAAATTGTTACTGATAAGTGGAGTGCCATAAATTATACACATATTTAGAATTGGGAAGTGGTAGGTGAGCAACCAATTAAAACATATAAGGACATTTGTTATAGGATGCTTTAAAACTTGCAAGCTGTGTTGTTTTATATGGTAATATAGTAACTATCATGATTTATCTGTAATTGAGAGGTTTCTTGGAATATGGGACATTCAGTGTTAAAACTGGGAAAATTATGGGCAAATCAGGATGAGTTGATGACCATATGAAATGTTAAAATATTTGACAGGGTTGTTGCTTGCAATAATATATAATATAGTAAATGGACCTTAAGAACTTGTCCACTGGAGAAAGATGGTAACCAGGTAGATATCAAAATCATCATAGCTACATGTAATACAATTCTGCAATACGTAGGTTAAGGAAAGAATTGTCTAGTTTGAAAGCAGAATTGTTGTCTTGGAAGCTAGAATTTTTTCCCAACTCTAGACTCTTCTGCTAGCAAATTTTAAAACAAGTGTGCAGACAGTAAGATATACACTCAGGGTAAAAACTGAGTCAAGGATGTGACCCCAACACCCTTTTGTTAAATTCTCTAGAAGTGATAAAGTGGTCTCTAGTGGACACTTGTAACCAGGAAGTAGGTCTCCTAGAAAATATATGTATCAGATATGCCCAAAAACCAAATAATTAAGTCTGGAGAGAAAGACATTACTCCCCCCCCACCACCCAAAGACTTGTGGAATAGGATACATAGAACTCCCACAAGGTATTTGGAAGAGATACCTTATAAAAGTGCCATAAGTCCGAACTAAAAAGTACTAATCCTGCTTTAAATAGTAAATAAAATATTTCTGGGACACCAACTTTCCGCATGCAGAAAGCATTCTGGGAAAGGGAAAGCTATTTCATTGCTAAAAAAAAAAAAAAATCATCATATAATGCCGTCTTAAGACATGATTGAGGAAGATGGAAACCATGTGGAGCAGCCCTGGACCCACTGAGCTCCATCTAGGAACAAGACTCCCTCTCCTTTGCCTGTTCTCAGACCCATGAGAGTAAATGCTCATTCTAAGCCACTGAGAATTAGGATGTTTTGTTACAATCAGCAGTAGCTGGCTGACACAAAGCCCTTTGTATATGCTCACAAATCAATGTGAGGCTCCGTCCCTTCTATAAAGGAAATTTAAAGTTGGTAAAAGTAACAGAAGTCTGCCCCCAAGAACTGCATATCTTCTTTTCCTTCTAATTGCAAAATGAATACTTAATACACGTTCATTGACTTGGTTTATGGCCTAGGATTGCCAGACTTTTGGAATGTGAGATAGATATGCCCTGTATCTTAGTATTATTGGCATATCTGGGGAACGTGGTCAATTGCTTGTATGATCTGTGTTAAAAAGTAGAGAGGGAGTTGGAAGTAGTAAAGCATGTGTGATGTAAATCAAAATATTCTGCTGAAATCAATCACATGGCAAATAGCTTACAATCTTGATATGATATTTGGTTATGTTTTCACTGTAGAAAGAATGCCTCAATGAGGTTTAAATCTCCCAATATCATGAAAAATGTCAAGGTTACAAATGACTCAAAGTAATTATAAATTATAGAAAAATTAAAGTTTACGGGGTGCCTGGGTGGCTCAGTGGGTTAAAGCCTCTGCCTTCAGCTCAGGTCATGATCTCAGGGTCTTGGGATCAAGCCCCACATTGGGCTCTCTGCTCAGGAGGGAGTCTGCTTCCCCCTCTCTCTCTGCCTGCCTCTCTGCCTACATGTGATCTCTCTCCTCTCTGTCAAATAAATAAAATCTTTAAAAAAATTAAAGTTTACAAAGTGAAAAGCAAAATAAATACATAATTAGATGACTGAGCAAAATGATTTTATAATGTTTTTGAAAATCAATTATACATGTGAGTCATCATTGTTAAAAATATTAATTATTATTTTAATAAATGTTTGTAATTTATTCTAGCTACTTTAAAATAATACCTTCTGGGGCGCCTGGGTGGCTCAGTCGTTAAGCGTCTGCCTTCGGTTCAGGTCATGATCCTAGGGTCCTGGGATCAAGCCCCGCATCGGACTCTCTGCTAAGCAGGGAGCCTGCTTCTCCCACTACCATTCCCTCTGCTTGTGTTTCCTCTCTCGCTGTGTTTCTCTCTGTCAAATAAATAAAATCTTTAAAAAAAATAAAAAAATAAAAATAAAAAAATAAAATAATACTTTCTATTTTATATTTCTAGAGATTGCATCTTTGCCATTTTCAAAGCAGAACTATTTCATGGTAAATTAGGGATAAGAGACAACCAAAAAAGGAATGGATAAAGTTAATTTTTCTCTTTAGCAAGAAAGAATTTCCCATTATAATACACATTAGGTCGTCAGTCAAAACCATATATCGAGTGCTTACTTGGGACACAGTACCAGGGGAATATATAAATGTTTCCTTATCTCTTTAAATATCACTTAAATAAAATAAGCAGAGAGTAAAAGAAGTAAAAAATTAAAACCCCAAATATTAGAAATGTACAAATATAAATTTCATTTGTTAAAAAACTCACTAAGAGATCCAGAGTGTAAGGGGAGTGAATAGAATTCAAGGAAACTTCCTGAGGTTCTCAGAAAATAACTTTGGTTTATAAAAATAAATGCATTACTGATTAATGCTGTTCACTCTTTTCTTAGATGCCTAACATACAATCACCTCCATTCCAAGGAAGTAAATTTTAACTTTGGTCTCTAAAAACAGAACTGAATACTAACTGTATAATTATGTGATTCAATCAGGAAATAACTTTATCAATTCACTTCTGTTTTTCACAATCTGGGAAGCCATCAACCTTCCTATGAGGGCAGCTCTGTCTCAAATTAGTGAGAACTTGACCCTGAGAAATGAGACCTGGACTGCTCTGGTTTAGAGTTATTGGCCAGAAAAACTTGCTTCATTGCCACTCACATATCTGTTCATTGCACAAACCTTCACTTTGGCAATGAAGAAGGTAAAAATAGCCAAACATCCACAAAAATGCTGTTCTAACTACATAACTCCATTAGTCATCGAGTAAAATGATCTTGTCATCACCCTATTGAAAATAAAAATGGAAACACTGTTTAGATTTAACATGCCTAAACTTTGCTTTGCCTCCTCTTTTCTCACCTCCTACCTACCCTTCCTCTCATTTTTTTTTTTTCTCTCAGGAAATGGCATCACGATCTATCCCACTGCCTAAGCTGAGTACTTCACGATCATCTTTGCTCTTCTGTCATAGAGCCAGGTTCAAATAACTTCCAAATTGTCTTCCTATTTTTAACTTTTATTTCCACTGTCCCTGGCACATGATGTACATTCATTTATTGAATGAGAATAAATGAGAATTGTTAGTGTATACTCTTCAGCAAGGCCCTTTGCTGCTGCCCACTGTCCTAATCTCATCTGTAGCTGTATCTTCTCAAGCTCACTGCACTGTACAATGTTTCCTAAACACTCACTTTCAAATAGTGATTTTGCACAAGCTAGGAGCTCTCTTTGAGCTGTCTTCCCCCAATTTTTCTCCCAGGTGAACTCAGTATCAAATTCCCAGTCTTCATAACTTTCCCTGATACTTAACGACTCCCTGATTATGTTCCTATCAAATTTTCTATCCACTTTTAATATATCACCTGTCATCTTGCATTTTAGACATTTGTCCTTGTTTCCTATGGTGGTATCCTGAGAGCTGGAGTTCTGTCTTTCTTATTTTTGATTTTCCAGAGAATGGCAGAGTGCTTGAAATATTGAAAGTGCTCAATAACTTGTTTGTAATTTTCTGTCCTCTATACAGGCATGAAAATCTAATTATTTACAAAAGCCTTGAATGTAATAATGTTCTCTGTGCCGTGCCAAGTGCAGAAGTTGTTATCACGTGGAACCACAGATGAGGGAAAAGTTCATTAGGCCACTAAGAGTGCTATAGATGAAGAGAAGTCTGCCAAATTCTGTAAAAATATAGTACCTCCTTTTAAATTTGAAGGTCAGAGAGATAATAAATAATTTTTAGTGTAAGTGGATTGCAAATATTGCATGGGACATAATTATACCAAATATGTATTTATTCTCTGCCTGATCTTCACATTTAACTGAGCATCCTGTTTTTATCAGGCAACCCTCTAGGTCAAGGGGAAGTAGATTGTGTACAATGGAAGAGAAGCAAAAATCAGAGTAACCATAAACCCTGGTTTGCTCTTAGGAGGATTGGTTTACATTTACTGTCTTAATGTAAATTTCCTACTTCATGATAGTTCCCACTTGGACCTCCAAATATGACCTGATTTGGACATGGATCATATGATCACAGCAAATATCAATAGTCGCTCAAATCTTTATTTAACAGAGATGACAAGTATAATATTGTGATTAATTCTAGAAATGCATTGTTAAACTTGTAACAAACCCAAACATACAACATTGACAGCAGAGGAAGCCAGTTGGAAGAGTGACCTTTCTGGACAGTGTGAAAAATGGTAGATGGAATTAGAGACACTTGTTCAGCTGAGATGGGGGAAACAGAGTTGGTAACTACTGTCACATATATTGTAATGTCAAACAGGGTATAAATGTATTGGGTGTCAGGTTAGGCAGGAAGGACCCTTAGGACCCTAACTCTGCCTGACCTTTTCTACCTCTCCAGTTTCTACTTGCAGCATTTTGCCTCTTGTGCAGTTTGCTTCACAGACTTTGTCCTTTTGGTTTCTTGACTGCGGCTGTCTGCCTCAAAACCCACATGTCCAGTTTTCCTCTCTGCCATCTCCGAAGTGAAACAGACTTTCCTCTCCTCTCCTCTGCACACCCTCCACTCCAGTCCCCCCCACCTCCATTCAAATCCCATCTTCTTAGTTCATGCAATAGTATTTTTTTAAGCCTGTGTTCTTGTGAGTGTGTGCCCCTGGTTTCCCAGCTAAACAGTAATGGTAACTTTTTTTCCCTTCTCCGCATTTATCTCAATTTAAAATAATATATTTGTGCTATTATTTGGTGATTCTTTGTCTTTTCTATTGGACTGTTAGTTCTGTGATTTCAATGTATTTGACATATCTGGTGTTAAATAAATACTTGTAGCAAGTATGTGTGACTATAGGGAAACAGTTTAATAGAAGTAAAATTTAATAAAGACTCCAGCTGTCCAGATGCAAAATGGGCTGCCTTTAAATTACTGAGCTTGTGATCACTTGACATTTTTAACCAAAGGATGAATGACCATCTGTCAGTGATAAGGATGTTCCAGAAGGGTTTATACAAAAAATGGAGTAGAAAGTTGATGGCCTCTAAAGTCTTTTCTGACCTTTATATTCTGTGACTTACAAATGAACTTTACAGTGCAAATTGCTTATAAGAACTGCTAGTATTTTATAAATAATCTTAATTATTCTGGAATACTAATAGAATGAGACCCACTGATGATTGGACATTGAATTTCTGATGAATATTGATTAAAACAATGAGAACGAGAGATGATTTTCCTCATTTTTCTTTCTTTTCCAGATGAGGATTTGAAGACATACATTAATTCAAGGAGTTGTCAGGTTGAAGTTTGGGAAAGATTGAGATTTAGAACTCAAGATTGAGGAAGTCTCCTTTGCATGTTGGATAGTGAGTTTCTGAATTCTTTAACTTTTTAAAACATAAGGAAAATAAGCATATCATTTGACATACTGAGTGATTAGAACTAAAATAACGTAAAAGCATTTCAATTTCCCAGTGAAATTAAAACTAAATTCAGAAAATTCTGCAATTTTCATTTCCTTGGTTTCTAATATCAAAAATTATATATGATTCCAAATATTATAATGCTATATTTCCTTTCCATAAAATAAGTGCTTTAAAATATACATCTCTTTGCTTCTAAGAACTTGTCATGTTATAAAAAATCTTTATAAAATTAGACATTTGTAAAGTATCAGATACCATCGTAAATATATTATTTTCACTTACTCATAGCAATGTTTTTAGTAATAACTAATGTTATTTTAAAATTTAACATATGCATTATTCTGAAATGCATTTGCCATTATCCATACTCATGATGTTTATTTTCTTTTTATTTTATTTAATTCTTTTATAGTGCTTACCTAATAGTACATACAACTTATTTATTAATTAAAGTCTTTATTTTTTAAGTAATCTATATACCCAGTGTGGGACTTGAACTTATGACCTGTGATCAAGAGTCATAAACTCGGGGTGCCTGGGTGGCTCAGTCATTAAGCGTCTGCCTTCGGCCCAGGTCAGATCCCGGGGGCCTGGGATTGAGCCCCGCATCAGGCTCTCTGCACTGCAGGAAGCCTGCTTCTCCTGCTACCATTCCCTCTGCTTGTGTTCCCTCTCTCACTGTGTTTCTCCCTGTCAAATAAATAAAATCTTTAAAAAAAAAAAAAAAGAGTCATAAACTCGACCAACTGAGCCAGCCAGGTACCCCTGGCACATGCTTTTTAAATAACAGCTCATTAAGCCCTGATAAAAACCCTCCAAATGAACTACTTTTAATTTTTAAATTTACAGAAGAGAAAATTAAGATAAATAGGTATTTAAGATAGATAAATAGATGGTTAGTCAATTGGCTAATGCCATAGTTTGTAAGCTATGAAACTAAGATTTGAACCAAGGCAGTCCAGTTGTAGATTGATACCCATCATTATGGGATAGGAACTAAAATATTTACAGTTCGGTTGGATAAAAAATAAGCAAAAGTATCTCGCTCCATTCCTTCCTCATATCTTTTACCACGTCTTGGAGGTAATCATACTTAACCTTTAGCATTCGTAACTATTTCTGGTAAATATCACCATAACTTTAAACACCTTTAAATATCTTTATTTACTAATTTTTTAAATGTGTAAATTTGAACATACTACTTCTAATTGTTTTTCAACTTCCATCCCCATGTGCTTTGGTTATTTTAGTTCCCGACAAACTATGCTTATGTAATCATTATTTAACTTAGAACCAAGCATTGTGAAAGACATAATCAAATGCCATTAAAATTTGGTTTCATTTTACCTTCTCTCCTTATAATTGTTCAGAATTATGCTACGCTTTTCTTTGCTTAGGTGAAGAACATGTCTTCATCTTTATGATACAACTTTATGATAAAATCCACAGGTTTTCTGTATTTTTATTTGCTTTATTAAAGAGGTATTTATTTTATTTTATTTTTTATTTTTTAATATATAATATATTATTTGTTTCAGGAGTACAGGTCTGTGATTCATCAGCCTTACACAATTCACAGCTCTCACCATAGCACATACTCTCCCCACTGTCCATCCCCCAGCCACCCAGCCCTCCCACTCTCCTCTACTCCAGTAACCCTCATTTCGTTTCCTGAGATTAAGAGTCTCTTATGGTTTGTCTCCCTTAAAGAGGTATTTTAATGGCCTCCTGATTCATTAGTCATATATGTCAAATATCTAACAGGTACTATTTTATACATAATGATTGCAACAGAGTTTATAATATGCTATTTCCTATAATAATATCAGTATGTATGTATGTAAATATACCTAAATGAATCACTCATTATGCTTAAAGATTTTTCTAGATAAGCATAATAATTATGTGTTTGTATAATAGGAAAATTATATATATGTAATAAATTTATGAATTATTCCAGTTTGAAATTTGTTAGTATTACATGGGATATATTTTTAGTTCTTTAGTAAATAGAGCCATTTATATTCCTATGATAATCCTCTAGTCCCTGAGGAATATTAAGTAATTATACCAAGTATCCTATTGAAAACTTTTAATACTGAGTTACCATTTCCTCACTGGGTCAGCTACACATATCTTTTCTGTCCTCTAAACAAAATCAGTAATTCTGAGACTTTTAAACAAACCCAGTTCACTTTGCCCAGTACATTAAGATATTATGGTTGCTCATGTGGTTGTCACTTAAATTTTCAAGGAAACTTTTTAGTGTGTTCTCATTAGATGCAATTTCTTTACCTGCTTCTTATTATGGTATTGAACAAAGTGCTAAATATTCTTTAAGATTTTTTTTTAAATTTTATTTATTTCACGGAGAGAGGCAGATCACAAGTAGGCAGAGAGGCAGGCAGAGAGAGAGGAGGAAGCAGGCTCCCTGATGAGCAAAGAGCCTGATGCGGGGCTCGATTCCAGGACCCTGAGATCATGACCTGAGCCAAAGGCAGAGGCTTTAACCCCCTGAGCCACCCAGGCGCCCCTAAAGTGCTAAATATTTTGAGTGACCTAGTTGCTGAGATTTCTTTGTTAAGAGAACATGGACATTGCTTACTCACAAGATTATACCTTCCCTACCCCACTTAAGGGGAGGACCAGGAGAAAAAGAGAGGAGGAGAGAAATATCATTAGTAGTATGATAGTAGTCTAAAGATAAACAGTGGGAAATGATGTCTACTGTACTAAAATCTAGTAACAACATGCATATTTTATTCATAAGGAGGATTTTATTTTCCTATTGAAGTTCCTCAACATCTAATTTTTTAACATTATTGTTTTTGTCCCATTTGAAACATTAAGGTTTGGGCAACTATACCATAAAAGCATTGAACATGCACATAATATTAATATTAACATTTTAAATCTCAGAATAATCAATATATTCTTTTGAAAGTTTCAGTCCAAATATTTTAAAAGTGTCTTATAAACACAAAAGTACAATATATAAGATTGTATGATAGAATGGAACATTCTACCAAAGCTTTAAATTAATAGAATGGTAAGTAAAGTTTGCTTTACCAAACTTTACTTCTACCAAAGCTTTAAATTAATAGAATGGTAAGTAAAGTTTGCCTCAGAGTTTAACATGGAAATATTCTTATATAATTGCTATGAGAATAATCATGCTCAAATATAATGTCCATAAATGGAATATCAATATTCACTGAGTAACCAAGAAGCATCCATATATTTTGGGGGGAAATACCAAAATAAACATCTATACTGCATACAGAATAACCCATATAATATCTAATATTTTATTATCAGTATATCAATCACTACAGAGTAACGTAAGTTCCATATGTAAAGTTCATGGAAAAATAATGACCTCTTTCGTCGAGACTTGAATCAATGTATCCAGAGATAATGTGTTAAGGTGGTAACTATCACCTCATCACAATTCAGACCACCTGTACATCCATAGCTTCACCCCAAACCGATGGTGTGTAGTATGGTGAACATTTTGGCATTTTACTAAAGTTTTAAATCAACATATGGAGTGGAAAGAGAAAACAGGAAGATTTTAACCATTGATTAAATATTAAATAAATTCCTCAAGTTTTTATGGGATGATGCCGTTGACCTAAGTACCTGCTCTGGAAAAAGGCAAGGATATGCAAATATTTATATGAAGACAAATGAGAACAACTAAGTTTTATGTACATTGACTTTGTTAAGAAACAGAAAATGTTAGATATATCCTCACTTTGGAAGGAGGTGATTATTTTCAATTTTGGATTGAAAGTAGTATTTCCCCATGATTTTAGCCTATCATTCTAAAAAACTGTCCTGTTTGACAACAGCTATCAAACATTTATTGCTAGATAGGATGATAATAGCAGAAGAGTGAAGCATCCCTGCATCACACATAGTAACTGGCTAGATAATATTAAAGCTCCCCATAGAAAAATAAATAGTCTAAAACATCTTTTATATAACACTTTTTTTCTTTTTCTTTTTTTTTCTTTTTTATAACACTTTGTTTACTTTGAAGTGAGTTTATCTTAAAGTAACTAGAGTATTTAAGAAGAACAAGAGGAGGTAAAAAAGGTGTTATTCCTAAAGGAAATAAACACATTTTAATATCAGTTTGAAAAGAAGACAAATATATTCACTGAAGTAGGAATGAAATATAAGTAGCCTCCCTTATTGGAGTAAGATGGGAATCTTGATTTCCCTGATTCTGAGAAAATGTTTATTGGTTTAGGGACATTAATTATGAAGGGGCAAAGAGTAAAGGAAATAATATTGTGATGCTTACTTTAAATAGGAATCTTACAGAAGGAGTGGGTAACCAACAATGCTGTCTTGTCTTCTGACTTGGCTCTTGGTCTTCTCCTACTGGCATCTTTTGTCATGGGAAAGTTAATGTTATTTATGTTTGATAATACATATCTTTTATTTAAAGACCTCACTGGATCCTTACTGACTAGAGAATAAGTCTGCAACTACAGAGCAGGGCAATTGTAAATGTGGGTCCTGTTTTCTTTTCAATTTCATGCTCTCGGTATCGCCAATCGGTCCAGTGGTGGGGGCACCAGCCCACGCATGTACTCTGAACCGAGTGCCATTTCCCTGAATAGCATGCATCTGCGTTCACACCAGCTTTGCCTTCAGCCTCAAGGCTCTCAGAACAAATGCCAGCAACATCTGACTCTTTCTTGGGTGAAGCATTCACGATATAATACAATCTCTACTGTTCTGAAGATATTTCTGTAGCTGTTAGTGGTATTAGTCCATGAGGTCCTAGAGGGCCTACCTGCTGCTTTATTCATCTTTATAACTCTGTTTTCCAGGCATAGCGGAAATTCTCTAAGTTCTTTTGTAAATGAAGGCTGATGTTATAAGCCATTTTGTTATTATTCTATATCTAAATAGACCAGTTTTATGTGTGTGTGTGCTTAATAGTGTGCTTAGATTTTTATGACCAGACATTAGTGGACGTGAAGGACTTTAATAAAGATCTATTAATGTGCAATTAATTTTTTTTAATATTTATTTATGTATTTATTTATTTATTTTAGAGAGATAGAGAGAGCATGGGCAAGCAAGGGGAAGAGCAAAGGGAAAGGGAGAGGGAGACTCTTTTTTGGGGGGGGGTTATTTATTTATTTGACAGAGAGAGAAGGATCACAAGTAGGCAGAAAAGCAGGCAGAGAGGGAGGGGGAAGCAGGCTCCCTGCTGAGCAGAGAGCCCAATGCCCAGCTGATCCCAGGACCCTGAGATCATGACCTGAGCCGAATGCAGACCCTTGAACCCACTGAGCCACCCAGGCGCCCCGAGGGAGAGGGAGATTCTTAAGCGGACTCCATGCCCAGTGTGGAGCCCGACTTGGGGCCCAATCCCGCAACCCTGAGATCATGACCTGAGCCAAAATCAAGAGTCAGATGCCCAATTGACCAAGCCATCTAGGTACCCCAAAGATTTATTAATGTGTAATTTAAAAGCAAAATCAAAGTTGCATACCCAATTCAGTTTTATTTTTAACGGAATGACAAATTTTGTAATTTAAGGTCAATTAAGGTATCAGACGTAAGAGAGTTGATGCCATCATCAACTTTTGTTTGTTCCTATTTACTTATTTATTTGATAAATATTAGAGATCTTCTTTGTCCAATCACTTCAATCTTGCTCATACTACATGAGTGACTTAGAACAGACTACTACATTGATTGGAATGATGTTAAGTAACACCTTTAAAAAACTATAGATATTTTTCCACTATAAAAAATACATATTTTCACTGAAATGCAAGAAGAGTTTATTTTACTGTAGAAATTAGAGAGATTGAGAGAGATTCTTCAATTAAAATAACTTGATTTTTTGAAGTAGGAATATTATTTCTAATTGAATGTACATGTCCAAACATTTAAAATGTTATCCAAATATGAGACTGAAGTTTTTACAAACTCACATAATTGAATTTGAGCAAATCAAGAAATTTCTTAGCATACATATAAACACACATACAGGTACACATAAAATTTGTTTTTAGATTGTTAGCCTATAAACAACCCCAAAATGCCAATAATGAATAAGATATAGCAGTTCATTAAAGTGACTATGCAAACATGTGTGGTTATAGATATAATCCATGCAGTTTGAGTAATCTTCTAGAAAATTAATATTTCCCTCTAATATTTATTATTTAATTTATAGCAGATACTCATATCCTTATAAGTTGTGTGTGTGTCTGTGTGTGTGTGTGTGTGTGTGTGTATCATCACCCAAGTTGTGTATATACATTATTATTCCATACCCAAATACCTATAATTTGTTGGATTCTTGATGGAAGAAAATATATATTCTGTATAAAGAAATATTTTACAAAGAGTGATTTTGTATCTACAGTTTTGCCTCTAGTCACAGATTTTATATTGCTCATGCTCATAATTTTTGAATGATAATTTTGGAGCTTATGTATCACAACATTTGAATATACTTACAAAGTCTGTGACTACAATTACAACAATGTATTCCACTTAACATTAAAATAGTATATTCTCAAGGAGTTGTAGGCAAGAATAGAGCTCAGTGTGAATGCTCATTCAAAGAAAAGCTTTCTTCTCTTCCTTATTTTCTTTTCTCTCTTTAGGTGTTGGTAGACGTTGGGCATCCAAGCTATTGGTTAGCATCTTCTTTTTTTCCTCACTTTTCCTTGTAAACCTACCAAGTATCTGTGTGCTGTCGTATTTTATTGTAATTTATTTTTCTTAAAACACAAACCAAACCGTGTGACCCCACTGTTTCTAATCCCTCAGTGTGTTCCTCAGGGATAAGAAGGTTAACTGGGATAAAAGATTCCTTCCAGGGGTCCCTGGATGGCTCAGCTGGTTAAGCCTCAGACTTGATGTCGACTTGGGTGGTGATCTTGGGGTTGTGAGATGAAGTCCTGCATCAGGCTCTGCACTCAGTGGGGAGTCTACTTGAAATTCTCTCTCCTGTTCTCTCTCTGCACCACCCACACCCTGCTCTTTCTCTCCCTCTAAATAAATAAACTCTTAAAAAAAAAGGCTATCTTCAATCTGGTCTTACCTATCTTTCTGGCGTTCTCTCTCAACTTTCGTTGATCAGGTGCTTTGCACTTGGGCTATTTGTGGGTCCTTATTAAGCTTTGCAATTCCATGTTTCCATGCCTCTCTTGTAAGGTTAGAAAACTTAAGTTCAAAACGCAACTCAAAATGTTGTTGCTTGCTCTCTTACTCTGTTCTATACATATCTGTATGTGTAGCCCAGTTGCCATCAGTCCAGCTTTATTTTATTATTGGTGTATATATCTGATCCATGCCTGACTGGGAATGCCTCTAAATCTTTGCCTTTCCTTAAAACAATGCTATATTCAGGCAGTGTAAAAAGAATGACTGACATTGGGGTAAATTAAGTATTTATCTTGCAAAACAATTGCTGCTGGATAAGGTTGGACATGAAAAATATAGGATGTTTGTTTACACCTGTTTTTAATCCCCTACATGTAGGGAGACTCTCTTTAGACTGGCCCTATAGCCTCATATTTATGTTTCCAAGATTATAAATTTTCAAATATGTAAATATTCCATCCACTTTGCTGACAATTTTGTATCTTAAACTCAAATTCAACAAGTCAGAAGAAATAGAATGATATGATCATAAATATGTTTATGTGATATATTTTATATAAAATTTATACATGTTATGTACACATAAATATGTATATATAATATATATACATATAGTCTACACACATATATAAAATGTATGTATATATAATGTATGTATATAAATGATTATTATATTTATATATACTTGTCTTTGCAATGAATTTATGAGGACTAGATATATTCAAATTAATAAGCTATAAAAATATTTGGGATATAATAAATAGCATGGACTCTAAATGTGGAAATTGACAAGCTAATTGAACCATAACAGAAGCAGTGCTTAATAGATTGTGAAAATAGAAACACAGATAGGTAGATAGATAGATATAATTTGTCATAAATATAACTAATACTTTTTCATTATTTTCACATGTTAAAATTCACCATGTTGTTAAAATATTACTAAGGTCTTTATACTAGAGTTAGTAGCTATTGTCATGTATGATACTGTCTCTTTATTTTAATCCAAACATTCCTCTTGAATATCTAGATATTTTTCTTAGGTTCACATTTTGAAAGTCAGTGTAAATAACTTCAGTTTTGACCAATAGCATGAAGTTGCTTTGAGCTAAATATGCAAAACATTTTCAATATTATTTAAACCAGTGGTTTCAAAACAAAGGTGGTTTTATGCTCAAGCAGACCTATAACAATGTCTGTTTTGATGTCACAATTTGGGGAGTGGGTGCTGCTGACATCCGGTGGGCTAAAGCCAAGGGTGCTGTTAAACATTCTGCAACACACAGGTCAACCTCCCACATTTGACCCAAAATGTTGATATTGACAAGGTTGAGAAACCATGCTTTAAGCAAGTTGTGTTCAGTCCCTACATTTAGAGAATCACTAAAGATCATTAAAAGAAGTAGCCCAAATTCCTGTGTGACCTAAATAACATTAAGTAGAAAAAGAAAAATAACATTAAGTAGAATCAAGGTCTGTTATGATTTTGTATTTCAAAATCATTAAAAAAAAAAAAAACAGCTTTCAAAACCTCCACTCAAATAATGATATTTTTTTGTTTCTTTCTAAATTTGCTGATTTGGGGCATATCATCATATCTTAATAATTCTTTTTTTATTATTAATTCTTTACATTGGGATCAAGTCCTTTTGTTTGAGACCATGACAGATGCGTATTGTAATAAACTAGGCATGTGTTCAGCAGGACAGGTTTCCACAGATGACCCAGAGCCTGTATATTGTAATCCACTCTTTCCTGAAAAGCATCTTGTGGAAAGGGAAGAATAGAACTTGGGAGCTAATCTAGACCCTCTGACCTCTCTAGGCAACATTTTAACTAAATTATGCTATGTAGACCAAAAAAAAAAAAAAAATTAAGTTATTCTTAGAAACAAATACTTCCAACCTTCTTTAGCATCCAGTTCAACTCAGTTGAAATGACTGAGGCATGTATAGTGCAAAGTAAACCAGGATCACTGATACCCTTGATTTGTTCTCAAAATAAGATGTGGGATTAAAGATATTAAACTAAATGATCTGTTTCCATGGAACCAAAGTATTGTGAGTGAACTCAAAAAAGTTGTTCTGTAAAATCCACTGCAAATTATGTTCTGCTTGGAGTAAAAAATATGTTCTGAGTCTCACTTTCAGTATATTTATAATTAATTTCTTGATCAGTTTATTAAATGTGGCTCTAGTAACATTTTAAATTTCCTTTTAGATCTATTTCTGTGAAGAGTATCTCATAAAGTCTCATTCCTATATGTCAGTGTGTATCTTGGACCATGCATATTTAAGGTGCATATATGTCTAATACATATTTGATATGTATGTATATATATATACACACACATACTTAAAGTGGCTATAAATATAAATATTTATAAATATAAACTCTAATCTACCTAAAGAATAAGTGTACAGTGAGGGATGCTGAACACTTGTGTTGGGTTATTTACTCCTTTATGGGAAACCATATTCTCAATTAACAGGGAGGTAGCTTTGTGGTATATATTGAGTTACATTTTTATTTGTTTATTCATGCATTTTAACTAAAAGAAGAAAGCATAGTAGTTATTTTAAGATAGTGTTATAAAAATCCAAATCTTCATTGAACGAGGGATGGTTTTACTTCAGTGAAAACAAACATGTTTAATCCATATTACCTGCCTTCAAGGAAGATATAATTTATTATAGTATATTGTCAACAAACTATTTTAATATAAGTCAAAATAAAGAATGTCTTATAATAGGAGTAAAATACAATAAGAAGGAGTAATTATATCTGATTGGATTGAAAACAATCATCATTAAGAAGATGACTTTTGGGCTAGGTTTTGAAGAATTAGGAAGATTTCCATAAATAAAGGATAAAGGTATCAAGATGCAGTTTCAGGCAACATATTCTTTCTTACAGTCAATTAAATTTAATTTCTGATAATGCATTTTGTTTTCTACAAACTTTCAATAAAAATGTGAGATCGTCGTTTATCATAATCTGATCATAATACATGAGAGTAAATTCAGATAAATTATCATAGCCTCTGTACTTTAATTTTTAGAATACATGCCATTTCTTTACCTAAGTTAGCTCATAGGAAAATCATAATAATTATAATAATTTCTAAAAGTGGATGCTTCTGAGTTTAGTGTTCCATCACATGAGCCTCTATTTTATTTGTAATGAGGTTAGTAAATTTATTCCCCTTTGCTTTCTCATGGTCTCTACGCACGTGAGAGTCTCTTGTTTCATTTTAGTTTATGTATGACATAGGGGTGCAAAGTAAGGGTGGAATGGGAAATAGAGATCAGACTTGCAGGGTTGTATAATTCAGTTAAAAAATCCAAAGTTGGGGCGCCAGTGTGGCTCAGTGGGTTAAACCTCTACCTTCAGCTCAGGTCATGGTCTCAGAGTCCTGGGATTGAGCCCCACATCAGGCTCCCTGCTTAGCAGGGAGCCTGCTTCCTCTTCTCTCTCTGCCTGCCTTTCTGCCTACTTATCTCTCTCTCTGTGTCAAATTAAAAAAAAAAAATCTTAAAAAATCCAAAGTTAAAGTGAGTGAATGGGTGATATTTAGAGCCTGCTTCCTCTTCTCTCTCTGCCTGCCTTTCTGCCTACTTATCTCTCTCTCTGTGTCAAATTAAAAAAAAAAAATCTTAAAAAATCCAAAGTTAAAGTGAGTGAATGGGTGATATTTAGAGCAGGGAGACCAAATAGATAATGCTGTTGGGTAAGAAGTGGGGTAGGAAAGACAGAGATAGCGGGACAGAATATACATAGGAAGTACACAGAATATAAGTTATGGTTGTATGAAGATAGACAAGTAGGAAAGCAGAGGTCTTAGATGACTTTTGGGTTTGAGTTTCAGAAGCTGCGTTGAAACTGGTGCCCTCTGGAAATAGTGAAAGGATCAGGACAGAGGCAGAAATGTGGAATCCCATTTCTATCACGCTGAGAGCAAGCGATCTCCGGATAGTCAGTAAACGGAAATAGTCAAGTTCAGAAAAACTGGGCTTGAAATTTAGGGGCACATGTCATTATCATACAGATGACTTTTGAAGTGGCAGGAATAGATGTGTATGCAAAGGGAAAATGGCTGATAGAAGGCAAGAGAGCCTGGATAGGATGCCCCCAAACTATACACAATTAGGACCTCTCTCTCTCTCTCTCACGTTATTTCTTCCCAGGCATGCCTTTTCCTCCAGGATGCACACCTTCTCCCCCAGGATGCACAGGGTCAATATAATATTGCTTTATCTGCATTAAGTGATTCACCTCTTGTCTCTCATTTACGAGCACAAACTTCTCCTGTCCCCCGAAAGATCAACAGATGACATGGAGCCACTTCCACTGGTCCTTACTAAACTGTGTACTAATTTATGTGACTCTTCCCACGTAACAAAAATGTTTCGATCCAATTAATTATGGACTAACAAATGTCTACTGTTGGGCATTCCCTTCCCTGGAGGATGGGCAAAGAGAAGAAATCTGTTTATAATTCCTGTTACCTCTCAAATTATGCTATGATGGAATCTGGCTCCTCTGCCAGGCCACACAACCTGTTCTGCTACGTGTCAGAAAATATTCCAGCCTGACGACCTGCAAAATTGTAACGAAGACAGAGAAGAGTACTATAATCGAATATGGTTGGTACTTTATTCTCATTTATTGCTGTTTCTTCCACTCAGAGCACCCACCCCGTCCTTTCAGACTCCCATCCACTTCACCGGCCACATCATCTCAGTAACTGTGACTGGTTCCCTTTCCTCTTCCCTAGTGGAATTCCTTTCCTGTGGCTCCGGGTACCCTCCCACTACGTGATATCCCGATAGCTCTAAATAAACTCTATATGGTGACGACTTCCAAATGAATAGCCCAAGGTTCTGCCGCTTCTTTTCACCACATACCACTCCTTCAAGTTTGGACTCCTATAGCCTACTTCTTTCTTAATATTGGTATTGAATATCTGGTAAGCATCTTAGTTGAATATATCCAATACCTAACTCTTGATTCTATTGCCCCCACCCAGTTTTTCCAATACCAGTAAGAGCCCCATCATTTACCTGTAGCTCAAGCCAACATACTGACAGCATCCTTGATTTGTCCCTTTTCCTGTTAACCCACAGCAAGCTGATCAACCTTTGCTGTTGCCTCAACAAACTATAGTCTCAATCTAATACTATTTCTGCTGGCACAGCCTTAATGGTTCATCTCTCGCAAGGAATTGGGAGTAGTCTTCTAATAGTATCATGTCATCTGCGTTCTACCTACCTCCTGGGTAGGTATATAGTGTCAACATAACCCTGTTTGTGTCCTCTTCAGGGCCTTTGAATTTGCTGGTCTATCTGCAAAGTATCCTTCTCCTTTATATCTTTACATGGCTCGTTCCCTTATTTAATTCAAGTCTCTGCTCAGATGAGACCACTTCAGAAAGAGGTAGAATGATTGTTCTTTGTAAATCATTCCCTGCCCTCATCACTTTTTATCTGGTGTCTCTGCTTTATTTTTCATCAGAGTACTGACATTTTATTATATATTTATATTTTTATTTGTTTGCCATCTGCCTCCTTCACTATTATTTAAGTGCTATGAAGGCGGGGACTTTTCCTTCTCCACTTCTGAATCTCAAGAACTTAAAATACTACCTGACTATTAATATTCAGAATTATTTATTTAGTGAATGAATGGAATATTCAAGGGATTTAAAAATTCAAGTCTTTTATGTTTGACATGACTCTGCCTTAAACCTTTATGATTCCACTGGAATATAGGCAAAATATTTAAGTATAAATGAGGGCAAAACATAACAGCATTCTCTGATTAGTTCCACTAATGATCTTACACATTTGCCTGTGAAAAGCCTGCTTCTCCTAAGTGAGCATTCATGTTTTATCTGTTGCCCTTATGTTTGTATTAAGGGTCTTTTAAAAGTGCAACTAGACTGCCTTCTTCCTAAGACTTTTATTTCCTCATGCTGAATGTGGGACTTTTATATTTAGAAGCACAAACTCTTTCCTAATTATATACAACCTACAGTTCTAAATTTTGCATGCCACTTTGCAGTTTAGTGCTATGCGATTTACTTGCTACCAATTTTGGTGTCAGAAATTTGACATTTAGATTGCTTTTGAAAAGTAATGGTAAAGCGGATCTAGTACTGAATGAAACTTAGCATCTGCTTTCTTGGCTTCTTTTTAATTGTTTCTTTCTTGCACTTATGTCTAATGATCCACTCACAAAGTCATGATAATAGGTCAAATCCTCATCATGATTTATAAGTTAAGAGAAAATATTTTTAACCCTCAGTAAACTAATTTTCCTGAGAAATTTTCTAAGAACACAAAGAAATAGAATACAACTTTTATAGTTTGTTAAATAAACACCTACACATTAATTCACATTTCTTAAAGATATGGTAATTTATTGAAAGAGCCTAGCAGAAATGTTGGTTTATTATAAATTTCTGCCATTAGGTAGATTCATTTCGTGGTTTGGAATTTTTACTAACAAATGAATTATCCCTAAATATTGAACAGCATCACTTGTAGGTGTGGTTATATGTTAGGTCTCTCTCTATCTCCACCCATCTGTCTATAAATATAAGTATATATATAGGTATATACATACATATACCTATATGTATGATATATATATAATTATGTGTGAATATAAACATGTATAAATAATCAACAAAGCATTAAGTAAAATTCATTCAGTTAAAATGAATAAAAATTCAAATCTTTCTTGCTTTGCTTAATGCCTGCTCTTCTGTTCACTAATTCATAAAATTGAGTTTGTGGGCATTATGTTAAAATACTGCAAAGACTCTGTGGTAAAATATGGTAAGACCTTTTAATAGGACATAAATAACAGTATTATCCAAAATTTCCCTTAGGGTGTTACCTAATTTTAGTTATACGGTGAGACAGCTTGAAAAAGGGCAAACTCATTAAAGGACTTCATTGTGAATATTTTTCCAACCTGTAAAATAAGATTGAAGTTACTTTATTTACAGTTTTGCCTTTGAGCTATTTTTTTCCTTCATTGTAAAAGAGAGCAGCTGGTGGTATTCCCAAATGTTAGCCTCACTTGAAACATTCTCACATTCCTTTTTGCTTGTTTGATATTATCTTTAGAGATCACAGCTACATAATAAGAATCTCCTTTGGCACTTGAAAATTGAAGATGGGAAGGGCTCAAATACTTAGGCATCTTAGAGTATAGGCAAGTGACTGTCTCTTGCAAAAAGTCATATTTGATGTTATTCTTATTTTCCATTAAGTCCATGATTTCTAAGCTAAAACTTTTGTTCTCTGTCTACAGACTGCAATCCAGCTTTGCAGATCACCACGGTCAATTTTACATTTGATTTAAATGGACTATATATATTACAAATGGCAAAATCTCATTCTTTTTTTATGACTGACATTCCAATGTATGGATATATACTATTCCTCTTTACCCATTCATCTATCTATAGACACGTGGGTTGCTTCCATATCATGGCTATTAAAAATAATGCTGCTATAAACAAAGGGGTGTGTATATCTATTTGAATTAGTGTTTTCATTTTCTTTGGATAAATACCCAGTAGTGGAATTACTGGATCAAAAAAGAACGAGATCTTACAATTTGCATCAACATAAATGAACTTAGAGGGTATAATGCTAAGTAAAGTAAGTGAGAGAAAGGCAAATACCGTATGATTTCATTCATATGTGAATTTTAAGAAATAAACGAAAAAAGGCAAACAAAAGAACAGACTCTTAAATGCAGAGAAAAAACTGATAGTTGCCAAAGGGAAGGTGGGTAGGGGGATGAATGAAGTAAGTGAAGGAGATTAAAAGTACACTTATCATGATGAGCACTGAGTAATGTATAGAATTGTTGAATCACTAGATTGTACACCTGAAACAATATAATACTGTATGCTGATTATACTTCAATTTAAAAAAATGTGTGAATAAATAAATGGGCTATACAATACTTTTTCAAATTAATTAAAGATTTCAGGTTGTTTTGTTTTTGTTTTTGTGGAAAAGAATGTGATAACTTAATTATTTCTTGAATAACTTTGTTGCTTGATAGATGTTCTTTTCATAATTTCCAACTGTCTCAAATTTTATATCTTTTTTGAGAAAAGTATCAGAGAAATTATTTTAATTTTTATTATTTATTTTAAGATTTTATTTATTTATTTGACACAAGGAGAGAGAGAGAGTGAGAGTAGGAACACCAGCAGGGGCAGAGAGATAAGGAGAAGCAGGGTTTCCGTGGAGCAGGGAGCCCTGCTTTGATCCCAGGGTCCTGGGATCATGACCTGAGCCAAGGCAGGCACTTAACGACTGAGCCACCCAGGCTCCCCCACTTCCATTTTTTAATCATGAAAGTTTAGTGATATAATTAAAGATAATTGGCAATTATCTTTTACATGTTCAAGTAGGCACACAAAACTTAACCATTGAAATTCCATTAAATTTTATATTATGTGAAATTTTTTAAATGTGAGTAAATCCTTGGAAAGATAAAATATATTTGTGTAGTACACTTACTGCATCTTTCTTTCATCGAAGTATAGTTGGCATAGAATGTTACATTAGTTGAACAATGATTGAACAATTCTATACTTTACTCAGTGCTCACCTCCATAAGTACAGTCACCGTCTGTAAGCTCACCTGTAAAGAGACTATTTCTGGTGTTTGATAATTGACATGCAAAATGATTATTAAATGATGTCTTTCTTGCTGCAAATCTTCTTTTACAATATTTTTTTTCAAAACATATCAAGCAAACATTCAGTAAGTATAAATACAAATAGATCCCCTTATGGGAAAAATGTTCAGTTGCTTGATTTAGTTTATTATTTTCTTTAATGACAAATTACACTGTCATTAATATTTGTTCATAATTTTGGCAATTTCCACTGCTATCCTACTGTAGAATATTTTTCTTTGTCCCATTTTTTCTTTTGCCAATTCTTACTCCACATAAACTGCTAATCCTTATAATCAGTCTAGACTAGAAAGTAGAAAAAGGAAGGCAACTGAATGCATCATTAATCAATACATTCTGTCTTTTGTTATTTTCTATCAAAGCCACCCTCTTCAAATAATAATTATTCCTGAGTTTCTGTACAAAATGAAAGCCATACAGAAGAAATACAACTTTCTTCTTGTATTAGTTGGGATCTTTATTTTTTGTTTTTATTTTTGTTTTACAAATGCAAGAAACCCACTTGAAATAGCAAACAATCAAGGACTTATATAACAGTAATGTCTCATGGTTTATTTTGGTTTCAGGCAAGGCTTGGTCCAGTGGATAAAACAATTTCATCAGAGCTTTGTTTGCCTTTCCCCATCTCCCAAATTTGCCTTTATCTGTCATGCCATCATTTGGAGGCACACTGTCTCTGAAGTGGGGAAATGGCTTATGTGGTCTTTATAGCAGCCTGATGTATATATACCCCTGCACATGGTTCTTACTGCTTAAAATTTAGAAACAGGGGGAAAAAATTCACAGAGAAATTATTGTAATTGGATAGTTCAGAAATCTATTAGGAATTTGAGATAATTGTGTTGGCAAAAAAAGCCATGAATTTGGGAGAAAAGTCTTTAAGATGCAAGCCTAAACTCATGGTGAGCCCCCAAACTTGCATAAAGAAACTGTGAGAACTGGGGTGCCTGGGTGTCTCATTGGGTTAAAGCCTCTGCCTTCAGCTCAGGTCATGATCTCTGGGTCCTAGGATCGAGCCCCGCATAGGGCTCTCTGCTCAGCAGGGAGCCTGCTTCCCCTTCTCTCTCTCTGCCTGCCTTTCTGCCTACTTGTGATCTCTCTCTCTCTCTGTCAAATAAATAAAAATAAAATCTTTAAAAAAAAAAAAAAGAAACTGTGAGAACTGTATAGTCCCAATGACATCACATTCAATAAAACCCACTTCAGATACTGCCACTGAAAATAATGGATAAAGAAAACTTTCCCAGATAGCAGAACAAGGGGCCATATAGATGACCAAAACTTACGCAAGAATGTTTTCCAGAAAGCAGAACCACAGTTTAATCAAGGAATGTCTTTCATGTCCATGACCATGAAATCTTATATCCCCTGCCTATCAAGATTCCAAACTTGCTAAATGATGTGTCTTCAATCTTCCTTCTACTCAACAGAAGTGTCTATTACAGCTATCCTGATCCTACTATACCATTAAACACTAGATAATTTTTCTTTTACTTCATTGATCTTGAAAACACTGAATTGCTATGAATCTGATGGGTAAGACTACCCATCTTCCAGGGTATAAATATTGAATTGGATTCAGTGACTTGATGAGAATTTGCATTTTTTTTCCCTTCAGGGTAGAATTAGTATGTTCTATATGCGAAGAGAGCAATGGGCTACCTGGTGACCACAAAACCAGACTGACAAAAAATACTGGCATTCACCAACACTGATGTTCTTGCCTTTTCCTGGACACACAGCTAGATCACATTTCCCCACTTATTTCATCTAGATGGAGCATGTAAGGAGCTCTTGCCATTGGAATATGATACGTCTTGTGTCCAGGACAATGTAGTTGAGAGTAAATATGCATGCTTTCAACTCTTTCTAGTTTTTTCTTCTTCCTTATCTGCTGGCTAGATGTGACAGCCATAAAGAATGCTAAAAGACTGAGAATATGACAGAAGAAAAGAACCAGGTGCCTCACTTGTTTCATAGAGAAGAGTACTGGTTACACACATCAAGCTGTAATGTATGGAAGAAATACACTTGTATTTGTGTATATAAACCACTGAGGTTTGGTGTAGTTCGTTTCTTTGTTTGTTTTACTGATAATCTAGAAACTCGAAGGAAATGGAAAAAAAGAGAAATCTAGGTAAATATACTTACATGCAATAAACCTAAGAGAATAAGGGCATGAAAGAGAAAAAAAAAAAACAGAAAGGGATATATCAACAAAGTCACATTTGTTTCCTTGAAAAGACTGATAAGATGGAGTCCATTTGGCATTACAGATTACTAAAGAAAAGGAGAAAAGAGTGAGACATAACTACATAATATGGAGAATTAAAAGGTAATGGACGAACTTTTGAGAATCTTAAAATATGACCTAAAATTGTATGTCTGAGCTGTTGAAACATGAAGTAAATTTTCAGTGACAAAACAGTACTAACTGTCATACTATTAGCCAATGGTTTATTTTATTTTCAAATGGAAAATGCAATAAACAATTTTGTTTTTCTGAGTGGGAAGTATTTTAATGGCTTTGGAAGATGTTCTCCCACAAAATAAGAGCATCTTTGTGAAGTGCACATTTGAAAGAATGAAGGAAATTTAAAATTTTTACAAATATAGACAGATGTTGTAGCAAATAAATAGACATATTTCTCCATCACTGCCTGTGAATGATTATATTCTATCATCAACAATAGATTCAGCCTATAGGATAAACTTGATGTGTTGTGGGAAAGGGACATAGAGGATATTATTATTTCAGAGTTTTAAGTAAATATAAAAGTGAATTATACATTTTTCCTGCTGTTTGCCTTTATTCTTTCAGAACCACTTATTGGAGACCAACTATATTCCAGGCACTCTACCACACATTAGGATATAATATGAAGAAGATACCTGTGCTTGTGACTTCTACTATTCTCTTCTTTTCAACCCCTAATATGATCTCATGCACATAGACCCTGATGCAGGCCCAGATGTCTCCTCAGCTAGATGAAGGCAATTATTCAGACACATGAGTTAGAATTTTGTGACTTTGTGGCATAGCTATTTGAATAGGAACAACAGAGTCTAGACTACATTCTTTCATTTTTGTCTCAGATTACTTACCTTCAATGTTCTATTGATTGTGCTTAATCTCTTCTATAATTTTAATCACAGTGTATCAGACTCCTTTAATGCACCCTGTCAGATCCTCTAAATCTGACCTGCCTCTAGGACTTTTTGCCCATTTTTTCCATGCCAAGTGCGCATTGGGCTAATCAACTGTTTGAACTCTGACCCACTTCCATGGGGGCAACCATTCATTAGTTGGTGAATCTCTCACGTCATGCCCCAGCATTTCCTGCTAATGATGAGGCTTAAGACACTAGGAGCACCTTTCATGCACAGCCCGGAGTTCAGTCTGTGGAATGAACCTTTCACCAATGGAATCATTGCCCTTGTTGTCTCAGGACTTCCTGAGATGTACTCGGTTGAACCTTTGAGAATAAGCGAGCAGTCATGCTTGATGGCAAGCAGTGGTCAGCCCAGTCATAGAGACTTTATTGGTTTGACTGATTGACTCCCCCATTCTCTCCCTTTCCTTAAAAGTCTCTAAAGTAATAGCGTGGGAGACTTAGCCTCATGATAAACTTTCTAGGCAATCCAGACGAAGAAATTCTTCCTTTCTGCTGATTCTGGTAAGTAGATTTAATCTCTGAAAGCTAATAAATCCCTCCTCTATACTTTACCTCATCTGATGATTGCCACAGGCTGAGTTACCATAAAGCTGTTAAGTTTAGGGCCTTTCACATACACAGCCTTTTCTTAAGCCTACTGCCTAATATGTCCACATGACTTACTGATATAAACTTGAAATCCCACAAAAACTAGTCCTACTCCAGGCTATTACACTGTCATTTGGCTTTCAACATGGTCCATTTTTTTGAAAATTGCCTACATTTGCCACTATCTGCCCTTCCTCAGATCCAAGTATGATAAGTTCTAACACCACAGAACCATTAAAATTGCCCTTACTAATTTCCCCAGTGAGCTCCTCATAAAATCTAATGGACAACATTCTTCCCTTTATTTACTTTCCTTCCTCACTTCTTGAAAACATAACTAATGACTTTTTCTTCCAATAAACACTCTTCTCTTGCCTTTTCCAAAGCCATGTTATCTTGATTTTTCTTACCATTCTTTTCCAGATTTTCTTCTGACTCTAGGTTCTTATTACTTCATTTTTGTTTCAGTTTTTCCCTTCTCCTCTTCCCCACTCATGTATGAATTTTATGTGATGTTAATAGCCCCCTTGATATTAATTACTATCTATTTAAATTTGATTCCCAAACAAGTACATGGACTTTATATTTCTCTCCTGATTTCTAAATATGTATATCCAACTATTAGCATCTTTAGTTGAATGTTTTCAAGTGGAAACACATTTGAATATGTCTAAAAGAGAACTTATCCTCTTTGCCCCCAAATCTTTCTTTAGTTTTCTTCCTCAGTTGATGGTACTGCTCTCCATCCAAACAGCCAGCCCAAAAACCTAGGAATTATTCTTGTTAATTTCTTTTTCAATACTTTCTCATATTAGGTCAATCACCAAGTAAACTAACTTTGATTTTCTAAACATCTTTCAAATATATTATTTCTATTTTCTTCCAAATTTAAGTTCCTTGTCATGGCGCATAAAGACCACTCTTGAACTTCCTTAGTCTCACATATTGTCACCTCTCCTTTTGACGCCTGTCATTTTACTACTATTTAAATTCCTTGAATGTACTAAGCTCTGTAGGCCTTTCAAATGTGTTCTAACTGGAATATTTATTCCCTTTCAACCTCCCTTATTCTTCCACCTTGTCTTGTGGAATATAACATTCAGAAGTTGGGTAGAAGTATTCCTCTTCACCCCTATTCTCTTGTTTTTTTGTTTTTTTTAACTTTGTTGGGTTTAACAATCGAATCTATGGTTAATCAAGGTTGTGACTTCTCTCATATCAGGACATTTCTTCTTGAGAAACCTTTTCCCAATATTAACCGCTGCTTCTTTTTTTCCCTCTCACAAACAATTAAGAATATTTAGTCTTGTTTCCAATGAAGACAACCTAAAATCACATCCAGTAACTGAATAAGCTTCAAGACTAGAGTTTAAGTTGATTTCTGTTCTTTTTAGTTCTATAGTAATACTACACTGGCATTTTCCATTATGTGAAGGAAATAGAGAATACAACAACTATGATATAATGTGCATACATGGTAGAGAAGAGAAGTAGAAAGTTAAAAATAAAAATAAGGTATATGATACATTAAGCTGGGAAATGCAAGAAGAAATTCCAGTTATTTTTCATATAACAGTTATAAGTATAGAGCTATGTTATGGTTTTGTTCCTCCACTATATATATTATTACTGTGTCTTTAATATTCAGTTGTATTTTCAGTTGGTATGTTTCTTTTGCAAGCAGGATAACCTCAGACTTTAATCTTTAATTCTTGTTGATCATTGAGGTTCATTGGACCCAGTGTAATGTTGAAGTTTTTTTTACTGAACAATTCTAACAACTTACAAAGATTGATCTTTTGCAACTTTCTTTACTTTATTGGAAGTCTTCCCAGAAACAAAGGAGAATTTTTTTAAACAAAGAAGAATTTTGAAATATTTCGCAATTTTTATTCTAGAAATTATTTCAGCATCACTCATTATTTTCTCCTGCTAAAAAATAGCCAAAATAATTATAAAATAGACAAAGAATGGAATCATCCAGAAGGATCATGCAATAATAAAATAAATCAGTACTGCGTATCATCTGTAAATTTTCTTATTCTATCAAAGTATTGCATTATCTTTTATGAAGATACAAATGATGTATAGAGACACCATGTTTATAAGTTTTAAAAATTTTTATTAAACTGTTGAGAATTCAAATTTTAAAAAATTTTCTGCTCATATCAATGAGAAAAAAATTTTTTTAATTACAAAAGAAGAAATTTCACAGTCATGCGGTAAATGCAGAGACCCATAGCAGCACTCAGACTCGAATAATGAGGATGATATTGATTGTATTTTACGAGTCTTCATATAATGCTATCCTAAATGAATTTTTTCAAATGACCTAAAGGCTGGGGGATTTTTCTTTCTTTAATTTTCTCCAAGAAATAAGAATGGGAGACAGGGGTCTGTAGGTTTTGAGGGAAGTGTGGAATATTTTAAACAGCCATTGAGATGAAAGGGAGAGTAAGAGAAACCAAAAGCAACACAGGATTGTTCGTTTACTGTCGCTGAACATCAAATTATAGGTATGCCTTCCACCCTGTTCTATGCTTTTTTCCCTGCAATAAATACTATTACAATAATGCCTTTATGCTTATTTTATTAATGCTGAGCGCTCAGGTACAGAAAAATGGATTCTGATATCCTCTCCTTACCAGTTCTTTACCTCCTCAGGTAAAGCAGGAACATGTATCTTATTATTCCCAGGAAAGAAAATGCGTTTGGTTCCAAGAGGAAAGTCTTATTCCAGATTTAAAAGGTCCTTTAACCATGAAAGAGAGAGTAGAGAAGTAGCTTTTGATGATTCCTTCCAAATTCTTAGGTACTTAAAAGCTCACACACAAAAAAACTTTAGGTGTCTCAGACTTTGAGGATACAGCTTTCCTTGTCTCTGTGCTGATAAGAACATGAGGAGTTAAGATATTCCATTTCTTAAGTTCTTAATTTCTTTCCATAAATCTTGTACTTTTTGATAACTGGGAATTTGAAATGTGGATGTTTTATCTATAGAATGTGCCTAATGTCTTTGTGTAATTATTAATAAAGTTCATCCTCATTATCAAAAGAGATATAGTTGGATCGATAAATTATGTGGTCAGTGTAGAATTTTTATGGGATTATAGAATTCTATAAAATGCTCACATAAGTGTCAGTTCATCACTAGACGGGACACCCTCATGATCACTTTAGGCAGAAGGAAATGTAAATTGGACAAACTATTGTGCAATTGTGCATTTATATCACCAGGATTAACCTTCTTGGGACAAGTAGTATAATTATCTTCTTTAGTTCAGATATTTCTACACATGGTTGTAATAAAGAGCAAATGATGTTTATTGTAGAAGTTGAGAGCAGCTGAATGGATTAAATTAGATAATTACCAGCTGTTACTCACTTCAAAAATTGGCTGGAACTCAGAAGAAAGCCACTTACAAGGCCTAAGAGAGTCATGTGACATGGTGAGATACTCAGGTGTCACACAGAAAGGCAATGGCTGTGGTCTTTCTCCACACCAAAAAAGAAAGATTTATCAAGTGAAAGAATTTCGCTAAGATAATATTCCACTTTTATGAGAATTTAGAAACCTCATTTTTCCACTTAGAATCATGGGATTTTTTTTTTATAATAATCATGATTATTTTGGATTAACAGCTATATGTATATTGGATAGCCAACTTTCCAAATCCCTTTATAGGCTTAAATATATATATAAACTGTATCAGCACTCAATTAAAGAGTTACATGATTGTACTGAACTGCTGGTGATAATGTTTTTATACTTTTGTCATTGGTGATTACATTTATGTATATCTTTTTCTTTTTTTTTTTTTACATTTCTATATTTCTATCCCTGCTGATTATGTTTCTAGGAGTGTTGGTTATTTCTTAGCACCACTGATTACAGCGATGTGGGCAATTTGAAGTTTCCCCTATTATAATTAGTTCTCCTTTGATGGAATATTTTTCCACTGTCATTGCCTTTATAGTGTGGCACTAGCTGACTTTTTTGAGATGTGAGTGACTAAATGGCTATTTATAAGGAAAAGTTCAAGGGCTTCCATTTATGATGTAAGTAAATAAGTTGTGATACAGGATTTTTGGTTGATGATAGTAATTTATTAAATCAGTATACCACCCGCATCGATACTGATATATTTTGAAAGAATCTTTCAATTATGCCAGTGAGCTTTAAGTAATGACCTCAGCTTTATTATATAATAAACAAGTGTTGCAACTGTAGGAAGCAATAATATTTCACCGATTACCTTAGTAACAAGTTCTCTTGTTTTGTCTAGACCTGGATTTAATAAAGGCTTTAAATGTGGGAAGTTTTAAAGTGTTCCTTTTAAGTTTATAAATTGTGTTCTGTTTTCCAGAACCACAATTATCTGATTAAAATGACTTCAACTTGAGTATGCATCAGGGCCACAAAATTAAAATCTGAAAATTTGTCATTTACAAATGAAGACTCAACACAATGCACTTTTTGTTCATTGGGACTGTTTATAAGCTGCTGAATAATGGGGTCAATTCTTCTCTCTTTGAAGGGCGTGTAAGTTCAACTCTATTGGATAACCAGCTTCACTATTTTTCTATATTTAGTATTTCAATTTTCATTCAAAGAAGTCACATTACTTCTCAAATGACATCTCTTCAAATAGACACATAACAGTCTATGCTGGAATATCAATTAAAATAGGAAAGAATTTAGAATAAACTAGATAAAGCATTTGACTATGTCCTAGAGAAATGAGTTAAGGAAACTTTAAGACTTTTATTATTTAAATAAAAGCATTTTCATTAATATTGAGCTTCACAAGTTGTTTCTTTAGGATAGTATAGCACCTGGACTTTGGTATAAATTCCTCTTAAGCCACATATAGTAAAGCAGAAAGAAGCCTAATAATTTATGCTGAATTATTGTAGTGAAAAAGTCCAAAATATAAACTAGATCATTCTCCCATATTTGTTTTACAGATCAAGCTCTTTCTCCCAATTAAATAAAACTAATGTCATGACCCAGGGCACATTAAGATTTGTCTAGAAATCTCCAAATTATAGCTCCATCTTTAGCTCTTTAAGGAGAAATAACAAATCTTCAATTTATAACAATATAATCAACAATTAATAGATTAAAAATTTTGAATTTAATATTATATAACCCAAAGTTTCCATAAGTCAATAAAATCTTCTCTATCCTACCTAATTATCTCATGATATTTCCTCTTCTACTAATACTTGTACCTTGCACATACTAAGCATGTTGACTCAGGTGTCCGTTCATGATATACACTTATTTATATTCTATTTTTACTCATAGTCCATCTAGCCTCCCACTTTTTTCTTTTTTTTAAGATTTTATTTATTTATTTGACAGAGAGAGATCACAAGTAGGCAGAGAGGCAGGCAGAGAGAGGGGGAAGCAGGCTCCCTGCTGAGCAGAAAGCCTGAGATCATGACCTGAGCCAAAGGCAGAGCCTTTAACCCACTGAGCCACCCAGGTGCCCCTAGCCTCCCACTTCTGCTGCAAAGCTTCTCTGACCATGTATTTCTTTTAACCTCATTGTGTTTTCCAGCATGCTCATGGAGCCCTGATAGACATGGATTTCTTTCGCTCAGCTCCATTGCCTTCAAGTAACTTGGAAAGTGTTCAATGATCTAAAAATGGCCACTTACTATAAAAATTGGACATGTAATCATAGAACAAAGATATGATATTGTTAATATGAAAATCCCTTCTGTTAATCTTCATTTTTCTCTACAATATTTG
>CM053605.1:129436586-129452503 GCA_028646535.1 Procyon lotor
GGGAAATCTGGCATAATTTTTATTATTGTGATTGTCCTTAACTGTGCTTTATTTAGGAGCTAAAGCAAAAAACCCCCAAGTAATTCATGTCAAAAAATGAATCTAATAACCTTATTTCCAGTGATTTCCAAGTAACTTTATACATTAATTAAAATTCTAGTTTCTTCTTTGGAATTATCTGGATAAATGTAATTTATTAAATAAGAGTGGTTTAACACTAGTCATGTAACCATTAAGGAGTCCTTAAAACATTCCCAAATTAATGATCCTTCCTATCTGATTTTATTTATTTATTTATTTATTTATTTATTTAGAGATTTTATTCATTTGACAGAGAGAAACACAGCGAGAGAGGGAACACAAGCAGAGAGAATGGTAGCGGGAGAAGCAGGCTTCCTGCTGAGCAGGGAGTCTGATGCAGAGCTCCATCCCAGGACCCTGGGATCATGACCTGAGCCGAAGGCAGACGCTTAACGACTGAGCACCCAGGCGCCCCCTTCCTATTTGATTTTAATCTGGATGTTGTGAAGTTAGAGAATAAGAATTATAGGTTTTCCTAAAGGGACTCACTTAAGGGGAAATGAGTGTCATACAACACATACACACATACACACGTACAAGCACACACACACACAAGCCTACACTTAAGAGAGTAAGACCCAGTTAGAAACAAAACTGTGAAGTGGAGATGCTGGTAATCTTCACATTAAAGAATTATTTAAAGTTAAAGCCAAAAAGCTGAAGAACTTGTTTCTACCACTCCCCCCAAAATGAGGAAGTGCAGTCTTGATCCTGTACGCGGATTTTATGGTTTAAGTATGCATCCATCATGAGAGTACTTCATGAGTACTTTTTTTTTGGTTTTGACTCAAAAGGAAAAACTCAGGTAAGCACATTTGTCTACTTTACCAACCATACCTTAGCAGCCTCTGTGATCCAGGAGTCATCAGTATTAGACTCAAAGGAACTTCTTCGGGTCACATTTCAGGAGAAAGCAGCACATGATTTGAGAAAACAGACTACTATGATGAAATTTTATATGCTCATTATCAGTGCTTATTCCCAACTTCTCAGTATTAAAATAGAAAATTCTCAAATGCCTGAGAGGCAGAATGGAATAGTTGAAATGTATGTGAAATTTGAGAGAAACTATACAGTTTAATAATATATAATTGAATACTTGTCTACTTTTGAGCAAAAATGAGAGAAAGTTAGAAAAAGGCGGGAAACAAAAAAGAAGAGTGAGAAAGGTTGAAAAAGAGAACATTCAAATTCAAGGGATAATATTAGCATTTTAGAAACTATGAAGTGTGAGAAAAAGTCATGGATATTATAGAGATTATAATATTCTTGGGATGACAAGAGGAAAATCGAAACTAACAGATAGCAGTAAAAGATTTTCTGTCAACACATACCAGAAGGTAAGCTGCTTCAAGAAAAAATTTTTATCATTTTTTTTCCCTAAAGTGTTCTGACTTCCTATATCTGGCACATAATAGCTATTCAAGAAATATTTCCTAAATGAATTTAATGGATAAGTTCATTTAATAAATAAGAGTTCTCCATTGATATATTAAATTAATTGCTTACTTAATTACATAGATTCAGTGGTTTCCAAGGACAGAGAGATTACCTCGGGATAACATGGTGGTATATTAGATGTGTTGGTAGATTTTAGGCTAATAGACTTCCAGATAGCTAGATATGAAGGGTTAGGCACAACTCATTCATTTCTTGTGTTAGTACATTTATTAAATAATTGTTATGTGACCATCAATATAATAAGTTCTATGGATACAGAGATAAAAGGCACAATATCTGTCTTCACATAGCCTATATCCTAAGAAAAACAAGGAAAAAAAAGCCATTCAATACACACAGGCAACAATTTGCAATACAGCAAAAATGATATGGTGGAGATACAAGCATACACGGGGCATAAATGTCTAGTGAGCCCTGAAGATGCAAAGAACATTTGGAGGAACTGGAAACTTGGATGATCCTGAAAGACTAACATGTAACAAAAGGAAAAGACAGATATGCTTTCTAGTCATCAGAAATGGTGCCTGCAAATGCCTTGGGGTTTGAGAGAGCTAGTGCTTCTGGGAAAGTAAAAGTAAGGAAGATAGTCATGGAGAAATGGCAGGACACTGCTGAGCTACAGAGCTTAGATTTTACACCATTGGTGATAGGAATCATGGGAAGATTCTCTGCCAGCAGTTATGTGGCAGATTTTTCTGAGAAAGGTCACGAACAGAAGAAAGAACTGGATGAGACCTCTCAGAACATGAGAATGGGTTGAATGTAATTGAGAAAGGAGATGGGAGAATATAGTTCTGTATTCAGATGAGAAATGGTGAGTGAGGGCCTGAACTAATGTAGGGAGCGGTTGGAGTGAAGTGAGTAGGATAACATCAAGAAGTAAATACATTATCAAGGCTGATATTTACTGAGTACTTTTCTGTACTCTGTTGATAAGCTGTACACTTATCAACCCTTTTAATTTAAATAACAACCCTATATGATATGTGTAATTATGTCCCCATTTTACAGATGAGAGATCTCAGAAAGGGTAAGTGATTTACAGAATGTCACAGTACATACCGAGGAAGTGGTCATGATGGAATTTAAACCTGGGTAGCCTGATCTAGAATCCCTGTTCTTAACCACTATATGATCATGCCCCTAGAGAGACAAAATACACTAATGAGGTAGGATCAACATTATTTGCTGATCAAAAGGATAAATACTTGAGGGGAAAGAGAAATCATGTAAGATGATTCCTAAGTTTCTGACTTGGAGTGGAGTGGTTTCAGAATAGAACATTAATTTCACTGAGAACAGGTTGACTATAAAATGCACATGGGGCACCAACATCAAGATAGTAAGCAATGTGGCATTTCAGGATGGCTCAGTGGGTTAAAGCCTCTGCCTTTAGCCCAGGTCATGATCTCAGAGTCCTGGGATCAAGCCCCGCATCGGGCTCTCTGCTCAGCAGGAAGCTTGCTTCCCCCTCTCTCTCTGCCTGCCTCTCTGACTACTTGTGATCTCTCTCTCTGTCAAATAAATAAATAAAACCTAAAAAAAAAAAAGATAGTAGACAATGCAATTTATTAGTAGGTATGTAACAGATAAGTCTTAGCTAGGGATCTAGAAGTTATGATTCCAAAGTCCGTGGCTTTGTGTGTGGCCATTCAGATGGTTGATAGTCTGAGAATGACCTGTAATGAATGTGGCATTCTAGAACAGGTAGCCACTATCTTGGTTAGGATGCTTTGGGCTGTATCTGGAAGCCTAAAATTGGCTTAACAACAAGAAAACAAACTTCCTCAAGTAACGACTTGACAGCAGTTCTCTAGATTGTTGTAACATTTCAACACTGCCGTCAAAAGCTTGGGTTTTCTTTTGTCTGTGCTCCATCCTCATTTTGGGCTCTGCCCTTAGAGTGTCTCTACTATAGATGATTACAAAGTACTGCAGCAGCTGTAGGCAAAACACATTCATATTTGTGACCTCAGATATGTTTTAAAATCTCATTGACTATGACCACAACACAACTTAATGGCCGCCGTTAAGCTTATTGTTAGCCAGGAAATAGAACCACTCTGATTGGCTCAGTGCATTCAGTGTCTACCTACCTGTCAAGGATGTGGTAAATCTCTTGAAATGATGGGGAGGGGTGAATATTTTAACAAAGTTGAAATTTAATTAGCAGGTGTAAAGAATGGGATTAACTGTTAGGTAAGCAATGAATATTTTTTCTGCCGCTGAAGAGCAGATAAACAACAAAAAAAGGAGTCAGTAAGAAGACAGGAGCGGTAAAAAGAAAATGATAGAATGTGGTGGCTTAAGGGAAAAAATACTCTCACATAAAGCCTGAAAAAATGGATTCGTTTTAATTTACACCGAAAAGATGATATATTTTTCTTTTCCCTTCTTTTCTCTCTTTGATTTCTCTTTCTTTTTTTCCTCGAAAAGTTATGGTGAGATAAAGTAAAAAGGGAAAGCCTGGTTTGAGGAAGGAATGGAGATGAAGAACCAAAGACAAGTGAAAGATTTCACTCAGAAGGAAGAGAGAAATCAGGTGGTAGCTAGAAAGGCTCTTGAGGGGCTTAGGGAAATCAGTGACTATCTTTATAGGTTTCTGATCTCAGAAGTAGTACATACACCTTCAAAAATTCAATGACTGCTAAAATGTATGTTATATAAATATATGTTATATATGTGATATTCATATGAGAATGAATAGATATGAGAATGAGATATGAGAATCTGCCAGATTACACCATCAAAAATGTAATTATTAAGAGTGGGTGTAAATTCCTCTTGTCGTGGTTGTGTATATGCTTATTCATGTAAGAATAACCATAATCTTTGACAATTTGCTTCTTTCTAATTACTATATGCTGGATACCATTTTATATCAGTGAAGATAGGTTTCCTGAATTCCTTTTGATAGATGAATAATGTGCTATCATCTAACTATACCATTCATTCTATAACCAAGTCTTTAATGGTAGATGTTTTTTATTTTTTAATGATATACTCAGTGAGGCAATTTTATACTTATAAATACCAAACTTTCCTAGAAATTAACTTCCAGGTGCAAAGTTATTATTCAGGAAAAATAACTTTTACCATTTTTGAAAACATCACAAATATTTCTCACTGAATGTCTTGAGAGATGGACAAGACTTGAAATCTTTCAATGTCAAGAAATGATCCCTCCTCTACTCCTCTATGTAATCTTCCCTAATATCACCAGAAAAAATTTATCTCTCTACTTTTTTTTTTTGCTTACCTAGAACATGCTATTTATACCTCATAAGTAACATGTTTTCTTCACTCAGCATTAGAAGAAAATTAAGATGAACATGTCTGGTTCAGCCTTTTTGTCTTTTTCAATAGCTTGCATATTAAGGGCTATATAAATATTTAACAAAATGACTTCAATAAGTGAGTGAGTAAAAAGCCAAAATGATGGTGGAAAAAAATACATACTTCAGGGTAAATAGCATAACTGTCCTAATTTGATAATACAAAGATGTTAAAAATCAGGTATAATATTTTAAATTTTATATTTAAATTTTTCTTGATCTCCAAATAAGTTGGATCCATCATAAAATTCATGCTTTAAAAATAACCGAAATGTTCTGGATTATTCAAGAAGCAGCATTAATCTTTTGATTGTAATGTGTTTAAAAGAGAAATAAATTAAGTTATAATTAGACACAAAGATGCCCTTTTACAGAAAATGTATATGGATATTAAGCATTTGCACTATGAAGTATTTGTTAAAAACTGCTTGTGGTAAACATGTCCACTTAAAGCTGACATTCTCCCTTGATCTCTGGGACTGTGGGTTTGATTACAACATGTCTTGATGAAGCTAATGAAAGGTTTCATAAAATCAACTCAGTTGAAAAGTGTAATCCAGAGAAATGATGTTCGTTTTCTATTATTAAAGCAGGTTGACCAATGTCTACTTTTTTTAGCCTGGAATGAGATCAGTACAGAGCATTCAAAAAAGCTTCACAGTGAAGCCTTTTGCTTTATGCTAATAAGTAACATCTTATAATTAAAATGAGGAACTTTTATCATTCCACAAATATTTAATTGTCACAAAATCAAAGTCGGCTTTGTTCAGTTCCCTACAAGAAACCTTGAGTCATTGAGTGAAAGCTCCAGTTGAGACAGCAAATTGTTGTTGACTCTTGATTCAATGACACAATTGTAACAAATATGTATGAACAAAATTGTACAGGTATCCAGGAAACTTATACACTATACAAGTATCTCTCTATATTTTACGTATTTATGCATATTGTTTCTAATTAAAGTAACGTGAGTAACTAGAAGAAAAAATGGCTAAAGGAAAAATGTGCTATATTTTTGTATGGCTTCATTAGATACAACTTTAGATTGCCTATTCAATCTATTAGGCTATGTGAGCCCACTTGTACTTTCCTTTACTTATGCATTGCCATTTACTCTCGTCCAGGCCCTCCCTATGCATCCCAGCTGAAATTTGCTACTTGGATTTCCCCAATATTGCTTTTTCTGTTTTCTAATTTATTGAATATAAAAGTGTCAATCTACATGATCCAGTCACTGTAGCTATGCTGTGACAACCTAGCTCTGAGTTATGCACTCACCTCTGCGAGTTGAGTCAGCAACATTCTGCAGAGCAAAAGACTGTTCTGTAGGGTTATTCAAGTACTATTACTGCAGAAGGGGAAATGAATATCATGTCAAAACAAAAAATGCCAATCCCACACCTTGAGAAATGCTGTAATAGTCATTTTCCAGGCTTATATATTTTGTTCATTTTTTAAATTTCTTACATTATAATGAAATATAATTTGTACACGTAAATGAAAAGATCTTAAATTAAGTTGCTCAAATAGGACACTTTTAAGATATATGTACATATATGTAATACATGTATCTAGTCTTGGAACTTCCTTTTTTATTAAATCACATACTTATGATTGAATTGATTATGCATTACATCATAAAGTTATCCATAAAATCAATTTATGGTATCTAATGATAGAGCACTTTTGATCCTTGAAGTACAAAGAACAAAAACTATATATTATTTGGAATTTAATAGCACTTGACATTTCATCTATATTTTACTGTCTTTTATTAGATATTTTCTGCCTAACACCAAAGAATAGTTGATCAAAATACATAACGTTTGCAGATTAGAGTTATAGAAAGTTTGCTATCTTTCTTAAAATAGTATTAAATATACTACTAAGACTTTATACAATCAATTAATTTGCATAAAGTGCTTTACAAATAACGTTCTCTTTTTTTCTCATTTAGAACTTAAAATTGCCCTGAAGGGATGCAAATGGCATTCCTAAATGCAGTTTTAGAATAGTCATATCCAGGATGCTTACAAATGCAGTTGAAGAAATAAACTAAATAAAGCAGGAGCCTCTATCTGACTCAACATTCTAAATTGTCACAAAGAATTTTTGAAATATTAAGTTTTTTTTAAACTAATTTCAACTCTAGAATAGCACAGTAGAGAAGCACTGGAAAACTCTACCACAAGCTTTACTTACAGAAATAAATTCAAAGTCTACTTTGAGACCTTCATGATTCTCAACTTTGAATCATTTTATTAAAAATACTTTAACTCTAGCAAATAACACCATTTTTATTTTATTTTTTCACTTCTTTATTTTTTGTATATTCTTTTTAATTGTGTTATGTTAGTAACCATAAAATACATAATTAGCTTTTGATGCGGTGTTTCAAGATTCATTGTTTATGTACAACACCCAGTGCTCCATAACACTGTTTTCAAAAGACATTGATTTAATATTTTCTTTCAAACTACCAATAAATTTTTAAAATGTATAATATTTCATAAGGAATACTATTTTTTTTGAGCTATCATCATGCACCCTTTTTTTTTTCTTTGAATCAGAGAAGACATTATTGGATCAAAAAGAATTTATTCATTGTTTATAGCAGCAATGTCCACAATAGACAACCTATGGAAAGAACCTAGATGTCCATCAACAGATGAATGGATAAAGAAGATATGGTATGTATATACAATGGAATACTATGCAGCCATCAAAGGAAACGTAATCTTGCCATTTACAATGACATGGATGGAACTAGAGGGTATTTTGCTGAGCGAAATAATAAGAGAAAGACAATTATATTATCTCTCTGATATAAGGAATTTGAGAGGCATTATGGGGGTTGTGGGGGGTGGAGGAATGAAACAAGATGGGATCAGGAAGGATACAAACCGTAAGAGACTCTTAATCTCACAAAAAAACTGAGGGTTGCTGGCTGGGAGATGGGGTAGGGATAGGGTGGCTGTGTTATGGACATTGGGGAAGATAAGTGCTATGGTAAATGCTGTGAAATGTGTAAGCCTGATGATTCACAGACCTCTACCCCTAATAATACATTATATGTTAATTAAAAAAAAAAACTATTTATTCATGTTGGTGCTACCTCTGCTGATAGCTCAGACCATCTGGTCTTCCTTAAGATTGAGATCAGTCTCAGGAAGTAGTCAAATGGTCCCAAACACAAAAGAGCTATAGGAGTCATTTTGGAGTGAGGTCAAAGTATTTTTAGTCAGCAAAATACGTATTTCTTTCTGTGTAATGACATTGGGTAGAATTTGGAGAAAAAGCAGTACAGTTATGAGTACTTTTGATTCTTCAGTAATTCATAAGGAAATCAGACACAGTTTTCACCATCTCTCCACTTCTCATTGGATCTGTTTTCTCTCTTCCACATTGTTTTTAATGAATTCTGGGAAAAATAGCTTTCCAATATTTGCTTCAGGTTTGATGTGCCAGAGTTAGACTGAGAATTTCCCCATGTGAAGAGGCAGAGGATTAGTCTCTGGTAGACACGGATCCTTGGAACTGGGTAGTGGGAGGAAAATGCTAGGCACCAAGGAGGTGGAAAATTAGAGCAAGAGAGCGGCCATCTGGCACACTTCCAACTTCAACACAGAATAGCCTCCTTCCCATCCTCCTCCTCCCTCCCAGAGAAATACATAAGAAAATACAGAATAATAGATGGAATTAAACTAGCAATATTTCCATTCCTTCTGAGACCTTAGCAAAAAAAAAATTTGAGGAAAAAAATGTTATGATTGGTAAGGTTCAGTATTAAAAGCTTTATTTAAAAGAAAAATAAGCCCTCAACGTTAGGGCATTCTATGATTGTAATTAGGTCAAAACAGTAGTTTACATGACCTACTAAGCTATTAAAAATGTAGTTCTATTATTTTCACTACCATAAAAAGTAAAAAGTGCCTATTCAACATCCTTTATCATTTTCAGTGTACCTAAAAGCTGAATGGCATCACTTACAAATACTAAGGCAATGCGGGGATTTGGAAAGGTCCCGGTAAAAGGGAGCAGATGTGCTCTTCTTCCTCTCACTCCACAGCTCAGAACTGTATGTGATTTTGGAGGAATGACAGCCATCTTGGACTCTAGGAAAAGGGCCATTCCTCAAATGACATGGCAGGGATGTGAAAGTAGCTTGTGTCCCTAACATTTGGAGGCTGCCTAACAAGTTACAGACTGCCCAACCTCCAAACATAAATAATGGGAGAACTAAGTAACCCTTTCTCTTGTTGAAGCCGATTATTTGGGTTTTCTTTTATATGTAGGCAAACCCCTAATCTTTATTAATTCCCTTATCTAGAAATAGAGAACTACTGTTTTTTTGAAGCATGGCTATGTAGAAGTCCTGAGTGAATCTGAGTTAATGACATGTTAATAATATATCTTTAGTATCTTTCCAATCACATGTCTGTGAATGCCTTTAAAAGTTGACAGTGTTGTAAAAAGGTTATTTTAATTTTGTTTCATTTTAAGTAACAATTATTTCCATGGCAAACCCATTTATACTACGAATTCACTCTGTAA
Source organism: Procyon lotor (assembly GCA_028646535.1). NCBI lineage: Eukaryota > Metazoa > Chordata > Mammalia > Carnivora > Procyonidae > Procyon > Procyon lotor. The sequence goes on from CM053605.1 coordinate 129,446,018, forward strand.
ATAAAAGAGAAACTTAAACAGACATAAATTTCAAGACACACAGCAAGCCAACTGTCACCAAATCGGAATTAGCAAAAATTGAGTATCACTAAGATTTTCTGAAGTAATTATTTTCCCATTCTTTTTCTAAAGCAATTTACTGTGGGTTTCAGAGTATACAATTATTTTCCTCTATCACTGAGTGTTGATGAGAATTACTATTCAAGTAGCTTGGTATGACTGCGAAATCTGCTGTTTCTTCCACAATCCTCTATACCACAGTCAGTGGAATATATGCTCTAATGAGGATCAGCACTGCGGAGACTCCCAAAAACAAGAGGGAGGAAATGAATTTGAATCAGTGTGTCTCCACTAGAATTCCTTTGGAGAAATTGCATCTACCTAACTCACAGCGGTTATACTTTTATTTCTAAAAGGATTTAAGGCATTCAACAAGAACAAGAACATTCCACTGTGGGGAGCGGGGAGTGGAGTGTTGGTAGTACACTTCAAGGACCATGAAACACAAAGCTAGTCTTCAGTGTTCTTCTGGCTGCCTGGAAACTTTAAGATATTAAAAGCTTTTTTTTTTTTTTTAACACCATTATCTTATTTTCTTCAGGGGAAAAGACAAACTTCATTTATTTTGCAGAAATGGCAGTAGCATACAAATTATGTAGTTGATTCTAGCAATATTTAAATATTAAAATCATCTTAAATAATTGCCTGAAATAATTGAGAGAAATATTTCTGTTTTCCAGTACTTAAGTATACAAACTCCAGATTAATACAGGCACAATTATATCTCAAAGTTCTAGAAAAAGTTAATGAGAAAGGGTAATTTTGCACCTTACATATAACGTTCTATAAAAGCAGAAAACACAGAAGACAATTCTGTGAGTCAAGAGGATAAATTTGCTATGCTATGGCACCAAATTTGATATGTTTGTCACAATAATTCATGTAGAAATCATATGTAGTTGAGGGAGCAAAGCTGTTCTCTTAGTCTTTAAGGTTGCACAGAGGAAGAAAATGGGAAGAAATAGCAAAGTCAGAACATAATTTCTATTTGTATGATATGTCACAAACTTCTTCAAATACATGAGATATTTGTGAAAAAAAAAAAAGGACTTTATATGAGCAGATTTAAAATTTTTCCACTGCTATCAAATTTGTGGTTGATAAGTATTCTTTTGTAATAAATATATATACAAGCTAGTAATAAACATACAGATTTATTCATTAGTGACAATAGGTTATTACTCCTGTAGTTGTGACCACAGAAACAGAACGCTTGTGAGTAAAGCAATTACTGAATGACCATATCTGTAAAGCTGCATATCCGCAGTGGTCAAAGGAGAGAGAAAACTGCCCTTTCGGTATTTATTTTAAGGCTCTGTGTATCCCCGTTTACTCTGGGGCAAGGACCCTGACCCACCACTTTAAGAACTGTTTCTGAATTGGCAACTTAGAACTCTGGGTATTCTAATAAAATGTTATGCCATCATTTCTTTCACCAGTTACTTGTTTGGGACATCAGATTTTTAAAATTTTATTATCATTAAGAATGCTGGGTAAACAGCCTCAAAATTAAATCTTATCACATAATTGTGCTGATTTAATAATAATGAATTCATAGAGGAATGATGAATAATAATTTGTGAATAAATAGAAGCTAAAAAGAAAATGGGAAGTGGGATTAGAACATATTACAAAATATCAGATTATGATAATAACTTAGCTCAAGTTGAATAAAGAAACACTGCCAAACAATTGAGAAGTAAGTATCTGTACGTGGTGTAGCGTAAATGTCAGTGTGTAATCTGAACAACCAAAAAATTAAGTAATATCAAAATAAGCATATCATTTAGAAATATGGAAATATATATACTAGGGGAAGAAGTTGAAATAATGGAAAGAATCTGCCTCTGAGGAGTGGGAATCAGGAATGAAAAGGACTAGAAGCTCTTGCCTTCCAACACTCAAATATGCAAGACTGCGTTTCCGATTGCTTGTCTCCAAGTCCTACTTTTATTTTTCAAAGAAACCAAGAAGGTTTTCCTGTGGTGCTATAATATCTGATTATTATTCAGTATAGATACCTAAAGAACTATGTTTTAAAATGTGCATTTTTTAAAAACCTACATTTTGAACTTTTTATGCTAATATGATTAATCCAATCTCTCTCTCAAGTAAGAAAGCAACAATAACCTTCTAAAGTGCAAAATACTTTAGGAAAATTCTTGATTAGCTTTTGCTATTCAGTTGAATTTTCATTTAAAAGTTACAGCTTTAGAAATCTATGATTTATTCAAACTTCAGTTAAGTTGCATTTTACATATATAGCAATATATTACCCTGAGGAACTACCCAAAGAATTAAGGTGGGGAGGGGAAGCCTGTCAGGAGTGAATGATAGAAAAACATCCTTTTCAGGAGAGGTATGATATTATTCACACTGAGAAGTATTTATCACTGTCATCAAGATATCTTCAGGGAAACTTTTCAAATATATTTTGATACATATTTTTGAGTGGAAATAAAAAATGATATACGTGGATTTGAAATCTCTACTACATTTATTTTACTAGTAGACATTTTAATGAAAGCAAGACCTTCAGAGGTATTTATAAGTTGTTGTTAATGAATATAAAATGAGAGCTTTCTCTGTGCCCAATGGGATGACTTCATTCTATTTTCCTCCTATGTTACTATTCTATAGTATTTAATTCTCTGACCACACATTTTGCTGGGAATTATCTCCCCTGTTTATTTCCAGAGATTTCTTTCTTCTATTTTTTTCTATCTTTCTGACAATTATTTTTATGGGTATTTTTAAATTTCTGGTTTTTTACACATAAAATTCCTCCATGTGTAAAAAATTACATCACAAAGTATTTCTTATATAATACAAGTTCTGTCAAATATTATCTATGTTAATATAAAAAGTTAAGAGTCCAACAGCAAAATAAACTTAGAGAAAATATATTTAAGTCAAGATACATGAGATTTTCTATTGCAGGGCTTCTCAGAGACTTTGACATTTTGAATCATCAAAAGATATACTTCTAAGTAAAATAATAAGCTGAGAGAAGTTCAGTGTACTTCAAATAGTAAGTCAATATAAGTTACTTCATATAGTTATTTTATAAAAGTACAGGTTTATAAACTCCAGTTGAAAATGACAAAAATATACAAATTTCCCAAATCAAATATAATATTTAAAAATATTCCATTGCTCTAATAACCAACATTATTATTAAACTGATACTATTAGATACCATATTTTGCCTATCAGGTGAGAAAAAAAATAAATAAAATCTGTGGTATCCATATTTACAGAGAATGGGAATACTTAAATACAAGTTTCATGCAGTACTTCAGAGAGTCTAACTTGGTACCTCTCTTCAGGTGAATAATTTTAAAGATACAGTAAACCTTAAAATATGCATTCTAATTGGACAAATTACTTGTAAATCATTTTATTATTATTAAATTATCACAGTTACAAAATGAAACTTAATTTTGAGGCTGTTTCTCCAGAATTCTTAATAATAAAAATTAAAGAAATCTAATGTCCCCAAACAAGTGATAGGTTAAATAAAATATGGCATCATATCACAGTGTAAGACAGTGTATTAGTTATGATTTATTTTATAGAAGAACTATTTATGATATATTACAACATAAGAGAAGGATTTGTTTTTTTAAAGATTTTATTTATTTATTTGTCAGAGAGAGAGAGAGAAAGTACAAGCAGGCAGAGGCAGAGGGGAGAAGCAGGCTCCCTGCTGAGCAAGGAGCCCGATGTGGGACTCAATCCCAGGACCCTGAGATCATGACCTGAGCCGAAGGCAGCTGCTTAACCAACTGAGCCACCGAGGCATCCCAGTAAGAGAAGGATTTGTGAAGCAAAGGTACAGTATTATCATAATTGAACAACATTTACATGTATATAAGTGTGCAGAGAACAAAATGCCTGCATGCATGGAATCATTAGCAGTCATCTTCTCTGGGAGGAGGAGTAACAAGTGATTTGCACTTTCTTCTTTGTGCTTATCCGTATACTTCAAATTCTCTGTGATGAACATGAATGAATTAGCAATCTGCTAAAATGTATCCATGGATATTAAGCATTGCCATTCTTATGATTTCCTTTTCATATTTTCTCTAAAGTAAAGTTTAAGAAGCATTTGAGTACCTTATCTCTACCAAGCACTACAGTAATTATTGATGACAAAACAATGAATAAGACATAGTTCTTATATTTATGTACTATAAATATATCATGGTAGGTGCTAAAAGAAAACTGATCACAGGTAGTATTGAAACATTAATAAGCAGGCCTTGTCTAACCAAGGAGCTCAGGAAAATATTACTACAGGAATATCAGAGTTAAAATTTAAAGGTTCAATCATAGTTCACAGGGATAGAGTAGAGATAAATCATTTCAAGCTGGAAGAAAAACAGAAAGGCAGACAAGGAGCCACACAACAGAGGGCATTGTAGAAATGTGAGAAGTTTCTTATTAAAAATTGAAAGCAGGGAGGCAGTGACTATGGGTAACAAGACTGGGGAGATACCTAAAGTTAAGGTAATAGTGACTTACTTAATTTATGCAAAAAAAATGGAAATATAGTCTGTTATGGAAAACAACATATTAAAAGCAGAGAGTCTCATTTTAGTGCTTCTCAGAATGTGTTCCTCTATTTTTCTGATCTTATTTTATAAAGAATAAAATTTTAATCTGTAGCTTGTATTTCTCTCCTGAGCTCTAAAACTCTATTTTTCTGCTAGATAGGTAGAATATTGACCTCCAAATCCATCAAACATGTACATCTTATAAGAATACCAATAATTCTCTGCCTACCACCCTCCTTTGTGCTGAGCTCCATCTTAGTTCATGGCATCTCCAGTCAAATTACCTTCAAACAAGAAGTCTTAAAAATCATTGTGTCTCAGTACCTTTTCACTTGTCCTGCCCATTTACTTCTTCTTGACTTATGAATTGATGTCCTCCTCTGATTTCTCATCACTATCTTCTATACCTTCATTAATCCTAGCTCACATAACACGAATGACACATTAACTGGTGTGCCCAACTCCAGTCTCTTCAATTTTATTTTATTTTCCAGATTGATGCTCCCATTGTATCTATAGTTCCAAGTGTGTTACTTACTATTTTTAAATTACTTTCCAATCAGTTACATTTTTAGGATTATTTTATTATGATGCTTTTACCTCTTATTCCTGTTTTCACAGAATTATTTACCGCCTTTACACCTCCTTATTCATTTTTGCTATTATCATTAGAGACATCTGTGTCTTCTAGTACCATACTGAAAATGCAAAATACATCGGTAATATTTTTCCTGGATCATCTACTTTAATCATGTTCATAATCATGTCCACATACTCATGCTCTTGCTGAAATAAGGCTTAAGGATAACTTTTCACATCTCTTGTTATGAGCAAAATTTTTCATAAAACACTTATTATAATTTAAGATTCATAAGCGCAAAGAACATGTATTCCTTTTTCACTTTTGCTTCCTAAATGCTTATGATAGTGCATGGTACACAGTGGATGTTAACCAAATATTTGTTGCATGGTTAAATTTTTTATTTTTCTATCTTATCTTTTCTATCTTATCTATTTTTTCATTCATATCAATATTGTTTCGAATTCGGGGGCACCTGGGTGGCTCAGTCGTTAAGTGTCTGCCTTCAGCTCAGGTCATGATCCCAGAGTCCTGGGATCGAGCCCCGCATCGGGCTCCCTGCTCAGCAGGAAGCCTGCTTCTCCCACTACCATTCCCTCTGCTTGTGTTCCCTCTCTTGCTGTGTTTCTCTCTGTCAAATAAATAAAACTAAAAAGAAAAAAAAGTTCCAAATTCGTTTTATCAAGAGGCAGCACTTGTAGGTTGATTGTTGGTACCATTTTTGTGTAGGCAACTTCATATTCAGTACTACCATATAGAGTAACTTAAGTGGAAAATTTCTACCAAATTCTTTCTCTATGTTTCACAGGCTTTGCCTAATGCTGAACTCAACTCAATCTTTGGTTGTTGTTGTTCTAATTTTCTAACAATTTGAAGAGATTGAGTATATAAGAAAATAAAAGTCTTGTGTGCTCTACCCTCCTAACAATGTGGCTATTTTTCCTTCTTTGTGATTTTTAAGCTCAGGATATAGAAAGAGAAATAGTTTCAGCAGTCAAGATGAAAGCAGCATGAAGGAGTTCCATTTGTTTCAAAAAAATAAAAAATAAACAGATTTTAAACTAAAGGAATGGGTAGGCAATGTTTTGTTTAAAAAAAAAGCTGTGTATAGACAAGGGAAGAGGAGGAGGATAGCTGGAGAAGGGATCAGTAATCATTTTTAATAACTTTGAAAGGGCAAGTTTGATTCATTTTTATCAGCATAGCACACTTTAATCATGAATTTTTCATTTATGTACTACCATCCTAGAATTTAGTGCAAATTATTCTTAAATTCTTGATGGAATA